>CM043323.1:14420173-14975173 GCA_023736055.1 Quercus glauca | reverse complement strand
ATAACTAGACCCATGTCATTTCGAATTATCACTCCCAAGCCTGCGGAGTTGGAGTTACTGAAGGTTGCGCTGTCGAAGTTGACTTTCACCCAATCTGAGGGGGGAGGCAACCATTTTGAGGATTTTGGATGAGAGGGACTTTTTGTGGAGTTGAGGGAGGATTGTTGGAAATCCTGGAGGCTAGTCTCAGCCAAGTGATTGATCATACCAAAAGGAACAGCAGCGTCACCCACACGGTGTTTGTTACGTCTAGTCCAAATTTAATGAATTGTCATGGCAAGTAGCTCCATTTGCCTGTTCTTCTCTGCACATCGCTACCACACATCCAGAAAATTTGAAGCCTTACCCGCTTCACTAATTAGCCAGCCAAAGTGAGTATTCCAAATCTACAATAGGGAGGGACATGACCAGATGGCATGAACTGTGGTTTCTGGTTCCAAGCCGCACAAAGAGCAAGTTGTATCGATAGGTATTTTCCGTTTGCTCAAATTTGACTTCCATGGTAGTGAGTCAGACGCTGCTCTCCAGATCAGATTCTTCACTCTGTTAGGGACTTTTAATTTCCAGATGCCCTTCCATAACCTTTTCGTATTGGAGAGGTCCGAGGGCCTAGGGAGCTCATTTAATTCCATGTCCATTAAGAGATGGTAACCTAACCTTACAGAGTATACACCATCACTATTCAGTGGCCAATTTATCATATCTATACAATTGCCCAAACTGAGGGGGATGGCTTTGATTATTGAAGCATCATGAGGAAGGAAGTTGGCTTCAATTGTCTCCAGGGACCAGCAATGCCTCACCTTATCAATAAGGTCTGAAACCTTTGCATTACTGTGCAAAAGGATAGGAGTGGAAAGGACTTTCTTGAAGCTAGGGTCCGGCAGCCAATTATCGTGGTATATCCTTATAGATGAACCATTGCCCACTCTCCATAACATGCCTTTTTGGATAATCGACCTGCCCTTAAGGATGCTCTTCCATGCAAATGACCCATTTCCTTCTTACGCCTCCAAAATGCTGCCAGTTGGGAAAAATTTTGTTTTAAAGAATCTGTAAAAGAGGGAGTCCTCATTTGTCAGCAAGCGCCAAATTTGTTTCGCTAACATCGCATCATTAAACTTTTGAAGATCTCACCAAATTTGAAGATCTCGTAGAATTATAATATAGAAAGTGAAGAATTGGACAAAATCTGTACTAGTAGAACTTAGAATCAAGGTTTTGAAACCCGGACCGTTCATTAAACCGTAAAAATGAGAGGTTCAAGGTTTTTAAGGTCGAACCGAGGTTGAACCGGGGTCGAACCGTGATGACATTATAATTAATTTAATAATTATTTAAATATAAATAAATATATTAAATTAGTAAAAATAAAAAATTAACTAAAATATAAATAAACATATTCTTATTTTGACTTACAATTTCAGAGTTACTGTTTTATATATATATATATATATATATATATATAGTTTTAAAATTTTAAGTTCATATTTCAATCTCTAAGTCCAAATATCAATTCAATAATAATAGTAGTAGTAGTAGTAGTAGTAGTAGTAGTAGTAGTAGTAGTAGTAGTAGTAGTAGTAGCAAATGAACAATAATTTGTGATGGTAAGAATCAATAAAATTGGAGACTATTTGTGATCGTAACTTGGTAAGAATCAATTCAAAAGAGTCCTTCCGTGTTTGGTTGTTGAAAAGTAGAGTGTTTGGGGTGAATATTGTTAAAAAATAAGGAGAGAGAGTTAATTTGGCAAAATAAAGACCGAATTTAGAAGTAATTCCACATTCCTATTTCCGAATTCAACTAAAAATTTTGGACAAATGGGACCAACTTCACACTGTAATTAGGCATTAGAAAAATCGAGTTGGATTGAAGTCCTGTATATATAATTAATTATCCTAAAGATACTTTACGTGTCCCACTCATACCTACTCCCTAGGTTGCATTATCACTCTAACAGACACATCAACACCACCACAAATTTGACAAACAAAACATCACTCTCCACCACATATTTCAAAAGCACCAGACTATCTAATTGACCAAAAATCAAAAGAGAACAGAAACTAGAAAAAGCAAATCTAACATTTGCAAGAATTAGCACACGGCTGCAGTTTCTTCATCCACTTGCAGGAATCAGCACACGTTTTCTCTCCACCTTCCAAATCAATTTCAGCCTCCAAAGCAACGACAAGGTACTGAAATCATCTATCTTCAAATCATCTCTAGAAGTTCAGAGACACAAGACTTGAAGAAAAGAGTTTCAAATGGCAACCAAACTTTAGCTTCGTCCACAAAGGCCTGAACTTGTGCTTTCTTTTCTTCATCGTCTTCTTCTTCTTTGTGTGTGTGTGTGTGTGTTTTTTTTTTTTTAATCCTTACAAATCAATGGTTCTAGATCTGAAAAAAAGAGGAACCGTCCGAACCTCAAAAACCGGCCACGGTTCTCAGAACCGTACGATCCGACCACGGTTCGCACGGGTCCCTGCTTTTTTGCCATTGAATGGTTCTTGAAGCTAAAAAAATCGCAAAATTAAGAGATTCAAGGGTTTTCAAAGATGTTTGTATCATAAAGATGTTTGTACCAATGCGTAATGTTTGGTATCTTCAAAAAATTTTAATAAAGAGGGTTGAGTCTATTATTAATGGTACAATCCCAAACGGCAGCGTTTCTGTCAAAACAAAACAACAGCAACCAAACGGCATCGTTTCTATTAAAACAAAGCAACAGCAAGGAATACAAAACGATGTCGCTCTATTAAGTGGTAAATCAAACGGTGCCATGGGCCCATGTCAGAAATAATGTGATGAGGCTGAGTTTGAGGGAAAAGGATCACCTCCAGTTTCAAAACTTCCAGTTTCTTCCAATTTTAAAATAGATGAGTGACATGTGTAAAAGTAATGATCCAACGGTTAGGAAATTAGCAATTTGTTAACCAAACTAGTGGTACTCTAATGCCATTAGTTCATGTCTTATAAGGTGCTAAGAGGAAGGAAACCCTTCCAATGTGGGACAAGAGCAAAAATTTGCCTAAGGAGTACACATGAGTTTCCTTTGAAGCAAAAAATGCCCCCACAATAAAAGGAACCAAACTAGTGGTACTCTAATGCCTTTGGTTCATGCCTTATAAGGTGCTAAGAGGAAGGAAACCCTTCCAATGTGGGACAAGAGCAAAAATTTGCCTAAGGAGTACACATGAGTTTTCTTTGAAGCAAAAAATGCCCCCACAACATCAACTTGTAAAAAGTTTTGTATCTCTTTCAAATATGGAACACTCCTGAGATATGGAACATCCTTTATGTGTTTTTTTTTTTTTACATGTCTACTGGTTTTTTTTAAAGAGAGTTTCAACTTATGTCTTTCACTTTTAATGATAGCTTTTTATCATCAGACCAAGACACCAATCAATTTTTGGTGTAGGCAGAAATTGAACCTCAAATCTCTTATACAACTATCAGAGATTTTATCAGTTGAGCTAACTGGAACCCATACATGTTTACTGTTAAATATTCATGAAAATATATAATGAGTAGCTCATGTAATAACAATGGTTCATATTTAAAGTTATATTTCCATTTAAAATAATACCGCAAGAAATTTTATATTACACTTAAAAGCTCAAGGGAAATCTATGTTTTATAACAAAACCATAATAAAATTTTGTGTATTTAACTCATTTCAAATTTGCAGCCCACAGTAAGAAAACTCTTCCACTGTTTCAATCTTATTCATGTACTTTAGACTAGACATGGCAAAACGGGTCAAAATTTTCTGACTCGACTCGTTTGACCCGTAACCCGTTTAAAAATGACCCATTTTGACCCGTGACCCGTTTTGACTCACGACCCGATTAACCCGACCTGAACCCAACCCGCCCGTTTTGCCACGTCTGCAACGTTGAGTAGATTGAGATTGAGGTGTAATTCTTATAAGATATTTACTTATTCTTCTTCACTTAATATATTATGTACTCCATTATAGTTTGTCATTATTTACTTACCACCTTCATTTTCTCTTCTTACTTTAAACAGATTGAAAATTATACCAAGATTAGCTTCTAGAAAGTTGGAACAAGAGTTGCACCAAATTTAGGTATCAAGTGTTTAGTGGTAATTGGTAAGTGGTAACAGTATCGCCAATGAGAATCAAATCACAGTTAAAGAACTTAGAAACAATTGACAAATTGAATCTATTTCAAAAAAAAAAAAACTTGTTTGAAAAATACTGGTCAACTCGACCCGTCATATGACCCGACTTGACCCGCAACCTGTTTGACCCGTTTAAAAATGACCCATTTTGACCCTGACCCTTTTTGACCCGTGATTCGAATCCAACCCGACCCGCTCATTTTGCAACGTCTACTTCAGACAGGATCTTTTATAATTGGGTTTGAGTGGAATCAGGTGTTTGACCAACTGAGGCCATCTGATCATGATCAATTCATTAACATCAACAATTAAGGTAAGCCAAAAACTAATTTGTTATGGCATTAATTTTTATGATTGATTCTCACAATCGGATGGATGCAATTGACGAACCAACTCGATCCAATTATGGCCAACAGAGTCATTTTATTTTCTTTTTATAATCAATTATAAGCTGACACAGTGACACCTAAATATATTGTGAAATGGAGTGTATTTGATCGTAGACCGACTATTTAAGTTTCTACGAGTTACTGTGCACCTTGACAGAAGTCGCAGAATGATAGAACACAGCAATTAATGATTCTACATATGTGTACTTGACCCAATAGTCAGTGTGAATCGGAAGAAATACGTGTATCAGGTGACGCAATTCTCTTCAAA
This sequence comes from Quercus glauca, assembly GCA_023736055.1. Lineage (NCBI taxonomy): Eukaryota > Viridiplantae > Streptophyta > Magnoliopsida > Fagales > Fagaceae > Quercus > Quercus glauca. Next base: position 14,970,361 of record CM043323.1, on the reverse strand, counting down.
ATCTGCTCATCACTTATCAGGTGAGGTGATGCAGTCTCAAGAAATAATGAGGAAGGAAACCCCTTGAAGAAGGAATGAAAAAATTTCTGGGAGCCGAAAATTCAGCTGAGATTAAAAACTATTCATATGACCCATTCACAGAAAACTGAAAAGTATCTAATGAACTGAGCGAGTATACATTTTTTAATTTGTGAGACTCATATGTGAGCCCCATCCACATCCCAAAAAAAAAAAAAAAAAAAAAAATCCTATGAAAGATAGCACGACAAATAATCCTTATTTATATTCTCAATTCACTTTTAAATATTCAATTGACATGTTTAAATTTCTTATATATGTTAGTGATTTTAATTTTTTATGGAACTATGAATAATGATTACATATTAATTATTTTTGTTTATATCTTTTAATTGTATGCGCATGTAGTTGTTTGAGTTATAACTTATATGAGTATAACTAGATTATGGATTTTTCAAATCTTCTTTCAAATCCTTTTTTTAAGAATTTTATTTAATTCCCATCTCAATTACATTTCTTATTTGTATTTATCTATTGTATGATCATTAATTTTTTATTTAACTATATATTCATTTTTGTTGATTAAATTTCCCAAATATTTTTTAAATAAACTTTCTTTCAATGTTATCTTTTAGTCCTTCCCCTAGATTAAGCTCATGAATCTACTGTTACCTTTAAGTCACTTTAATCTAAATTGGACGAAATTGACATTTAGGGTCCGTTTAGATTCAACTTATTTTTGCTGAAACTGAAAATTGAAAAATGAAAACTGAAAATACTGTAACAAAATAATTTTTAAATGTTGAAATAGTACCATGAGACCCATTTTTAATATTTTTTTTCCTGAATAAGGTGACTATGGGTCCCATGAAGAGTGCATGAACAGTACCGGAACAGTGCGTGAACAGTGACATTTGTCTCATAAACAGTAAATTTTGTCTCCTAGAAACGCGTGAAAGCAAAAAAAAAAAAAAAACGCAACGCAGGATTCAGCAGAAACGTTGAATCCAAACCCACACTTAGTGTCCATTTGGTTATCTCATAGTTTTTAATAGTTTATTTGTATAGTGTATATATATACATAAATTTTTTATATTAAAAGGGTAGTTTGTAAAAGAAGAAAAGTTAAACGATGAATGTTGTGCCATCTAGAGGAAGAACAGCGAATTTGAATTTTGAAACTTAGAGTTAGCAAACATATTCAAAATCTGAAATTTTAAGGGATAAAATCAAAATTACTTCAAGCTTTCAATTTAGTCTATATTTTAATTTATAATGGTTGAGGTGATAATAATTTATGTATTACAATCATGATGTGATTCGTGATTTTAATAAAAATAGTATTACGTTGACCAAAATATACCACCTTCACGTGTTATAAAAATTGAGAAGCACTACATATATACTATAAGTTTTATTGTATTAAATTTAAAAATTGATATGTCACCAATCATAAAAATATATTTTAAATATTCATTTATAACTAAATTGAAATTCATCAATGGTATTCATTGTCATGTCAATTTTATAACTTATAATAACTTTAAAATTTTATTGTGAAATTTGTTATATGATTTTTTTAAAAATAAATACATGTGGTTGCAACACATACCGGCCACAATGACTTTAACCTGAACTTGACGTTTCTATTTACTTATTGATTAGGGAATTGGGGGAAAATCTCTCATTCGCTAGGGCATGAGACCTCTCTCTCATGGGCTCCACAAATCTCATGCGCCTGGCAAAGGGACACCCTTAATATTGACTCCACAGTCCACGAGGACCACAACAAGGTGGACACCCTTGAATTTGCCTTGAAATTTGAGTTTTAAAAACTCGAGTTTTTTGAAAAAATATACTTGAAAAATTTTCAAAATTTTTTCATAATACTCGAGTACTATGGAAAACTAGATTTTGGCAAACTCAAGTACCAAAAAAATAATAAATTCTTACATGTTTTTGAAACAATGGTAGCTTGTAACGTAGTTGTAAAAATTTTCGCAAACCCATTTTTGGCATCTAAAATTGAAATTGAAACTATTGTTTATTTAATTTTTTATTAGTTTACGCAAATTCAATAGGCAACTTTGATAGAAAGAAGATATGCTTTGACAAATGTTACTTATCTAAAAAAAAAAAAAAAAGGAAAAAAGAGAGATATCCATGAGTATGCTCAAATAGAAAAAATGATGGGAATTTACACAAAGCAACAACTTATATATATATATATATATATATATATATATATATCATATCATATCATATCATATCATCTTATATATAACAAAAGTTGGGTTTATACACCGTGGTTGTGCCAAATGACTTCACTAAATTGCAGAAATTTTATTAAAATTTTAGAATTTTAAAGAAATAAAAAAGGAATAGTATACTAGCAGGAACTCTAATTCATTCTTATCATTAAGTAGTTTATCTAAAAAAAAAAACTATCATAAAGAGTCCATTTAGATACAACTTATTTTTGCTGAAACTGAAAACTGAAAACTAAAAACACTGTAGCAAAATAATTTTTAAATGTGTGAATAATGTCGTGGGACCCGTGAACAGTGCGTGAACAATGCGTGAACAGTGGATTTTGTCTCTTGCACAGTGAATCCATGTGATGTTACTGTTCACGCATTGAAAAAAAATAAAATAAAATAAAAATAAAAACGCAAACGTGAAAACGTGCTGTGGATTCAAACGAATACTACGTAGTTTGTCTAAGAAAAAAATAACTATCACCTGCTTCACGTAACTATCATGGGGTCCATTTTGATACAGCTTATTTTGCTGAAAACTGAAAACACTGTAGCAAAATAATTTTTAAATGTGTGAATAGTGTTGTGGGACCCGTGAACAGTACATGAACAGTGTACTTTGTCTCCTGCACAATGAATCCATGTGCATGAATAGTGCGGTTATTGTTCATACGCGCTGAAAAAAAAAAAACACAAAAAACGCAAACGTGAATCCAAACACTCACTAAGTAGTTTATCTAAGGAAAAAAAAAAACTACTTCTTCTTTTTTGTATTAACTTAAACGTAAAAAAAAATTTTAAAAAAAATCTGATAAAACTTTAGAAATCAGTGGGTTTAAAATCTTCGAGCGTTGATGATCTTGAAGGTTTGAGTCCTGAAAGGCCAAATAAAATCAGAGAAAGACCGGTGGAGGCCGGTCTGGAATCCTCCGATGGTAAAGTCAGTAAGTTGAAGTAAAAAAGGGAAATCTACTTCTCAAACTTCTTCAAAAAAATGTCCCTCTTTTACCTTTTTGTGGAGAAAGGCTTTTATAGTGCACATGGAACGGTTATTTGCTCTGATAACCGTTCCTATTGTCGAGGAATTCACCAAAGTCAGTGGTAACTTCCATAACTTCCACGGAAGTTACTTTATCTGGACCGGTACTTCATCACGGATAATGGAGGCCTTGGTTCATAGGTAAGAACTAAATCTGCCAAGTTTATAATGTTCATTTGTCCATTATTAGGGACGGACGAGGACTCGTCCGTCCTTAATTAATGCCTCGTCCGTCCTTAATTAATGGAAGGACGAGACCTTGTCCGTCCTTTATTAAGGATGGACGAGGTTCGTTAGGGACAAACGGTTTCTTTGTTGTACCCTTCCTCCATTCTTTTTCTAAGGACGAACCACATGGACGATTTGAGAGGTTATATTTTACAACATCATCAGTTGCCCCCAGTCCATAGGTCGTCTTAGGAAATGAATGTTTTCAAATCACCTTCTTGGTTAGACGTATTAATGCCCATGACCGTTGTGCCAAGTGTCGTTATCCTGTTGGTGGAAGGTCGTGTCGTTTTATTTTTTTGAGGAGTGCGCCACGTGTCATTTTCTAATTGGTTTATGTCGCTTCAAATGCCCTGCTGGGTCGCCTATAAATAGTGGAATCCGTCCTGTACCCTTCACATTTTCTGAAATTTTCTTCTTGAAATCCCTCGTCTAGAGCCTCGTCTAGAAGTCTCTCCGCGTCCATAGTCTCCTTCCGTTTAGAGCTAGGTACTCTCCTCTTTCTCGTCTTTAGGTTTTCTTTTTAGTTTTCTAAAAATGTCCGATACTGCTTTTCCTTCGTCTAGCAATAGTACAGAAAGAGAGATAGATGAGTATTGTGATGTATCCAGTGATGGTGATTCTAGCAGCGATAGTCATAGTAGTGAGGGGAATTCTACGGACGAGGAGTATATCTCTGGCGTCCCTGGGTTACCTTTAGAAGTGGTCCAGGAACAACTTAGGAAAGCTTCTGGTTCACAAGCTGGTTCCTCGTCTAATGTTCGTCCACCAAGTCCTTTGGACGAGGAGGAAACAGTCTATAGTTGTGCTGTAGGTATTCATTCCAAAACGACTGAGAAAAGCCTCTCCAATCTTAGGACATGGTATCAGATTCCGAACGAGATTAACCCTAGATTGCCCGTCTATGGAGAATGGTGTTGTAATCCCCATTTTGGAATAGGTGTTTGTGAGGCTTATTTCTTAGGTGGTCTTAGGTTTCCATTGAATTCATTTGCTAGGGAGTTGTTAGTTAGGTTAGGTTTAGGTGTATGCCAGTTTAACCCTAATGTGTGGAGATTAGTTATCTCCATGCAAATTTTGTGGAAGGAAGTATTTGGTAAGGATCGTCCTCTCACTGTGGACGAGTTCCTTTACTGTTACAAGCCTTCTGAAATAAATCAATCTAGTGGCTTTTACCAATTCACAGCAAGGGCTAATGATTGTAGGCTAATCAAATCCCTAGCCTCGTCTGACAGGAATTGGAAGACGGAGTTTATCTTCGTCTCTGGTTTCTGGGCAGTGGACCTTGTGGACGTTGGCAGGGATCCTTTTGCTCCTTACACGAGGGACTTAGGGAACCTTCGTCTTGAAGGTACGTCCCTCCCCTCTTTATTGTTATTTCTTTATTTTACTCTTTATCTGCATTTCTAACTTCTGTCTGTTGTTTCACAGCCGTTAAACGTCCGTCTTTAAGCAAGTTTCACCGTGATCGCGTCCATAAGGCTCATCTACACGTTGACAGGAGTTTTCATTCTCTAGTCTCCCTTCGACGTCTTGCTAAGTGGGGACTTGGTCCTGAACCATCAGACGAGGCTATTGCTCAAGAGGTCACGGTGCAAAGAAGTAAGCATTTTATACCAGTCCTCTTTTTCTCTTCTTCTTCTTTTTTTTTTTTTTTTTTTTTTTTTTTTTTTTAAATATGTATAAAACTTGTGACTTATTGTTATTCCTATTTATTTTAGGAATGTCAACAATGAAGGAGAATAAAGGAAAAGAAGTCATTACTGAGGGGGGTCGTCCTGAGACTCAGGCTCAGCCTCGTCCATCAGCTGGGGACAAAAGGAAATCTGTGTCAAAAAATTTGGACCTAGGAAGTCTCCCTAGCCGACGAGGCAAAAAGGCAAAACAGGATTCGTCCCAGACAGTGAAGCCCAGCGTTCCCTCGTCGCAGCAGCCTAGTCAAGTATTTGATGTAGACATGTCCACTCCAGTAGAGGTTACTCCGTCCAAGACTCCTCCGCCTAAGACGACCACATCTGCTCCGTCCAAACCTTCCCATAAGGCCGCTTCAAACACTATTGAAAATGAAGATCTGGCTTGGGAACGTTTCCAAAATGCTGTTTTGGATGAGGATATAAATGTTTGCTATGACATGTCCTTAAAAGATTTTGAACATTCTAGTGTTCATGATCTTTTTAAGGTATGCAATTATATTTTTTCGTCGTCTTTACCCCCTCTCCTTTTCCTTATTATTTATTCTTTCTTCTTTTTGTTTTTATAGGCTATGTCAAAGTTCATGGCTGCGTCTAGGCAGGCTACAGGATTGGACAAAACGAGGGTCTTATTAGAGACGAGACTTCAAGAAGTGAAGGACGAATCTAAGAAATGGGCTGAGGTAGCTGTAAAAGCTAAAGAAAAGAGTAAGGAGTTAGAGAACCTGGTTGAGGAGTTGAAGGCTGACGCAGTGGAGAAAGACACTTGTCTTGATCATGTACAGAAAAAGAATGACGAGCTGAGTTCTCTTCTTTCCAAAGCCAAAGAGGATGCAGTGGCTGAATTTAAGTCGTCCAAGCAGTACACTGACCTCCTAGACTCCAATTATGCAGCAGGTTTTGAAGATTTTATAATGGATGCTATGGAAAACTTCCCTGAAGTAGACTTCAGCACCATTAAACTGAACCTTAATGCTGCCACTAGTTCCCTCCTTCAAACCGGTTCTAAAGACGCCAATATTGAAGACGATGCTACAACCTTGCCTTCTCAAGACGCCTCCAACGTTAATGCCCCTTTAGCTTAAAATTGTTCAATGTATTTTCTTTTGTTTGGTCCCTTGTTTTAGGACCTCTATGTAATACAAATACATTTAGCTCGTCCATTGTTTTAGGACGAGTTGTTTGAACAAGTTTTATTTCACAAGGATGTTTGGGCGTTGGTCGTCCGTCCTTGATTAAAAATTTCTGGTTTTGATTATAGTATAGACGAGACTTTCTGTCCTTGCTTTTAACTTTAACTCGTCCATAGGAGGAATTACTCCCTTTTTAGATATGAACATATACTTCTCCATTCTTTTATATATTCTTTATCCATGCGAAATGGTATTAACCTCACTCGTCCTTAGACTTGGTTAATTTTTCATTTCACAAAGATAAGGCCCAACCTTTTACATGTCCATAGCATTGACTTGTCCAAGGCTCGGACGGGTATGTTTAGCTCGTCCATGGTTTAGACCCCATTGTTCACGTCTATAGCATTAGCTCGTCCATGGACTTTGTTGTTTTTGTGGGTGCCTAGACGAGATTGAAATACACGCCTGTGCTTTTTGCTCGTCCATGGTTTGATGTACTGTACGTTATTTTGCCCATTATATGGACGAGTATACCTAGGGCTTTCTATTATTTGCTCTAGGGATAGGCTTTGCTTCGTCCTTTTACTTGGATGAGCGTGCCTATATCTGGTTTTTTTGGGAAAGCCTGACATTACATCTCCGCGTCTAGAGAATTTTCTCATCTTAAGCTTTTTAACCTTCTTAGGGGTTAATTTAAATTTAGAAATTAGAAATTTTACATAACACTATGCCACAAACATTATTCATAACATAGATATTGTTCATAGACGAGGCATGCACTTTAGAGGCTAATGCCTTTATTAAAACAACAAATACAAACCAAACTATAATTTCGTCCATATGTTTAACATAATAACAAAGCCACACTAAAAATATATAAATAAACAAGTTTTTATGTAATCTCTGGGTTTATCCAGAGTCATGCTCCTCTAGGCTGGCATTCTACTGATAGTACCTCCTCAAGTGCTCCACATTCCAAGGATGCTCTAACTTTCTCACATCTAGAGCTTCTAGGTAATAGGATCCTTGTCTTTTGTAGTTGAAAACTCTGTAGGGGCCTTCCCAGTTAGGTCCCAACTTCCCATGAGCTGAGTTCTTTGTTGCTAAGGAAACCCTTTTTAGGACGAGGTCTCCTATGTTGAATCGCCTTGGCTTTACCATTGTGTCATATTGCCTAGCCATAAGGTTCTTGTACCTTGCCATCCTTTGTTCAGCGTCCGTTCTCACCTCGTCTATTAGATCAAGGTTCAAACGGAGTTGCTCCTCGTTATCCTCGTCCTGATAGGCTGCCACCCTATGATTGGCCATGTGCACCTCTGCAGGTATAACTGCTTCAGTTCCATAGGCTAGCTTGAAAGGAGTTTCTCCTGTAGGGGTTCTTACTGTCGTCCTATATGCCCATAGTACACCTGGTAGCTCATTTGGCCATACTCCTTTTGCTCCCTCAAGCCGAGTCTTGATTATTTTTAACAAGGATCGGTTTGCAACTTCTGCCTGTCAGTTAGCTTGTGGGTGGGTTGGCGAGGAATAGTGATTTTGAATTCCAAAGTGTATGCAAAAATCTTTGAAGAGTGCATTGTCAAATTGTCGTCCGTTATCTGATATCAGCACCCTAGGCACTCCAAATCTGCACACAATGTTCTTCCACACGAAATTCTTGACATTTTGTTGTGTGATGTTAGCTAAGGATTCTGCTTCTACCAACTGGGTAAAATAATCAATACCAACCACGAGAAACTTCATTTGCCTTACACCCAGTGGAAAAGGACCCACGATGTCTAGTCCCAATTGCGCGAAGGGCCATGGGGCCGTCATTGGAGTTAGGTACTTTGATGGTTGCCTGGGGACATTGCTAAACCGTTGGCATTGATCGCAGACCTTGACATAAGCCTTGGCATCAGCTTGCATATTTGGCCAGTAATATCCTGCATGGACGGCTTTGTGGACAAGTGACCTGGCTCCCGAATGATTGTCGCATGCTCCTTCATGTATTTCTCTTAATATGTAATTTGCTTCGTCTGGAGCCAAACATCTGAGATAAGGCTGGGAAAAGCCTCTCCTATAAAGAATCTCGTCCATAAGAACGTATCTGGCCGCCCTTGCCCTTAGCTTTCTAGCTTCGTCTTTCTCTTCTGGAAGTCGTCCGTCTTTTAAATACGATACAATTGGAGCCATCCAATTTCCTCTACTTTCCACCTGTTGTACTTTTAGGATGTCTATACTTGGCATATACTGAATTTCATCAAATTTGTCTGCGGCTTCATTCGCTGAGGCTTCTTTCGCTAAGGCATCAGCTTCCATGTTCTCCTCCTTTGGGATTTGAACCAAGCTAGCTTCTTCAAACTTTTTTATAAGGCGCATTACTCTATTTAGATACTTCCTCATTCGTTCTTCCTTAGCCTCATACATTCCATTCACTTGGCCCATGATTAATTGAGAATCTCCCAAAACAAGGAATGACTTTGCTTCTACAGACTTAGCCAATTCCAGCCCTTTGAGAAGAGCTTCGTACTCAACTTCATTATTAGTTGCTTGGTACTGCAAACGAACTTTGTGTCTTAGTTTGTCCCCCTCTGGAGATTGCAAAACCACACATATTCCACCTGCGTACTGTGTAGACGAACCATCCATATGGACGATCCACTTCTTGTCTTCCATCTCATCTTCATCGTCACAATTTATGATGAATTCTGCAATGAAGTCTGCCAGAGCTTGAGCTTTTATGGCATGCCTTGGTTGGTACCTTATGTCGAACTCACTAAGCTCGACGGCCCATTGAATCAAACGTCCTGTAGCCTCTAACTTGTTCATTGCTTTCTTGAGTGGGTGATCCATCATGACGTTGATGACATGAGCCTGGAAATAATGCCTTAATTTCCTGGAAGCTGTTATCAATGCAAAAGCCAATTTCTCCATTAATGGATATCGTCCTTCTGCTCCCCTCAGTGCTTTGCTCGTATAGTACACAGGTCTATGTACCTTGCCTTCTTCTCTCACTAGTGCTAAACTCACTGCATGTGGGGTGACTGCCAAATATAAGTATAACTCTTCTCCTGGCACGGACGGGCTTAATAAAGGAGCCATAGTAAGATATGTCTTCAAATCTTCAAAAGCTTTCTGACACTCGTCGATCCATTCGAATTTTTTTTTAAGAACCTTAAAAAATGGCAAAAATTTGTCAGTAGCTTTAGAAACAAACCTGTTGAGGGCGGCAACTCGTCCGATGAGGGATTGGACTTCCTTAACATTGCTCGGAGGCTTCATATTCAATATTGCTTGAATTTTATCCGGGTTTGCTTCGATTCCTCTGTAGGAGACCATGAATTCTAGGAACTTCCCTGATGATACTCCAAAAGCACATTTGCTAGGGTTCAACTTCATGTGGTACTACTTCAGTGTGTCAAATGTCTCCTGCAAGTCGTTCAGATGCCTCTCCTTGTCCTGAGTTTTCACCAACATGTCATCTATATAGACTTCCATATTCCGCCCGATTTGTGGACGAAACATGTGATTGACCAGTCGTTGGTATGTTGCTCCAGCATTTTTCAAACCAAAAGGCATCACTTCATAACAAAATAATCCTTGACTTGTAATAAAGGACGTCTTCTCTTAGTCTGCTTCATCCATCCTAATCTGATTATATCCAGAGAAAGCATCCAGGAAACTGAGCAACTTGTGGCCCGCAGTAGAGTCTACCAACTGATCAATGCGTGGCAACGGGTAATTATCCTTGGGGCAAGCCTTGTTTAAATCAGTGAAATCAACACACATTCTCCATTTGCCATTCGCCTTCTTGACTATGATCACATTGGCTAACCAATCAGGATAGTATACTTCTCGAATGAACTTCGCCACAATTAACTTTTGAACTTCCTTCTTAACAGCATTATCTCTCTCAGGGGCGAACACCCTCTTCTTTTGTCGCACTGGCTTGGAGGAAAAACATACACTCAGACGGTGGGTAATGGCACTAGGATCTATACCCGGCATGTCCTCATGACTCCAAGCAAACACATCTCTGTTTCTCTTTAAAAAACAAATAAGGTCCTTCTTAACCTTTGCTTCCAGGTCTACTCCAACCCTGGTACACCTCTCAGGGTTATTTTCATCTAAGGGAATATCTTCCAACGCTTTAATGGGTTCCGCCACAACTTTCCTTTCTTCAATATTCATTGCTTGAATTTGCTCGTCTGTAGCCAGCATGGCCAGATAACACTCTCTTGCTGCTAATTGGTCTCCTTGTACTTGGCCTACCCCATGTTCGAGTGACTTTTTCGTGCTTGTCCTTCAAAATAAGAGAAAATGTTCAGCCCCTTTATCTAAAGAAGAGATTGAAGAAGCGGTGTTCCTTGTTCAATCTAGGGAAGATCTTACTAATAATAAAATAAGAAATACGATGGTTTCTCTTTAGGGTTTATTCAGACTTTATGGGCTTTGTTAGAAGTGGATCTCATAAAGTTATGGAGGAGTGTTGGCATTGAAAATGCTGCAGTGTGGGTATTTTAATACCTAATGATTTACAAGCCTGCGGTTCGGGTTGTTTAACATCCTGCATCCCCATTTTAGAAGTGCGTTTGAACAATACCTCTCTTGGTATGTCGGGAACTTGACTGACAAGTGTTAGGTAGATGTAACTGCCTTCCACCTATTTAGGGTCGACCTTCCAATTATGGCGTTGTAAGAGGACGAGCAATCTACTACTAGGAAATTCACCTGAGTAGTCAACTGTTGTGGGTATGCTCCCACCACCATTGGTTACGTAACAGTACCTACAGGATGTACCTTCATTCCTCCGAAACCTACTAGAGGCGAGTGCACTGGGCGAAGCTGGTCTCGTCCGACTCTTATCTGTTGAAAGGCTGGATAATACAGAATGTCCGCTGAACTTCCATTGTCTATCAGCACTCTTCTGGTTGTGTAATCAGCAATAAGTAAGGTGATGACAATAGCATCGTCGTGAGGATGGTGGATTCTCCTAGGTTCCTCGTCCGTGAAGGTGATTGCCTGTTCGTCCGTGGACTTTACCCTTGGTGATCGTCCAGATAGTTGGACGCTCTGCACTTCCTTCAGGTATGCTTTCCTTGTTTTGGACGATTGTCCAGTTGAACTTCCCCCAACGATGACTCTTATCTCTCCCAGCGGTGGTCGTGATGATTCTTCTACCTTCCCTTTCAATTTCTCGTCCTTGTGTTCTTGTCCAATGAAATTCCTCAGCTTCCCTTGTCTTATGAGATTTTCAATCTGCTGCTTTAAATCAAAACACTCGTCCGTGTCATGCTCGTGATCTCTATGAAAGCGACAATACTTATTCCTATTGCGCTTGTTGGGATCTCCCTTCAACTTCTCCGGCCACTTTAAAGAAAGCTCGTCCTTGATTTGCATAAGGACTTGCTCAAGTGGTACATTCAGAGGGGTGTATTGTTGATTCCGCGCTGAAGAGCCTAGCCTCTTATTATCTTGGTCTTTCTTATCTTTTGTTCGTCCCTTCTTTGGACGAGGCCCTTGCTCAGAGTGACGAGCGGGATTTGTTTCCATTCTCTCAGCTCTCTTCCTCTTCTTAGCTATAATCATGTCTTCTGCATTCATGAAATTTTGGGCTGAGTGGACGAGTTCGGCCATGGACTGAGGCTCTTTTTCATAAAGTTTGTGTATAAACAAATCAGAATTAACCCCGTTATGGAAGGCTGCCAATAGTAGTTTGTCATCTACCTTGTCCACGGTCAGGGCTTCCCTGTTGAAGCGTGTGATGAAAGAACGCAAGCTTTCATTCTCTCTTTGCTCTATGGTTAACAAGCTGGACGTGGAACGCTTGTGTCTCTGTCCTCCAATAAAATTATTGACAAACAATTTGCTTAACTCCTCAAAAGAACTTACTGAATTCGGGGGTATTTCGCTGAACCAGACTTGCGCGGGCCCTTTGAGGGTAGTGGGGAAGGCTCTACACATTATCTCATCTAGAACCCCTTGAAGGTGCATGGTAGTCTTGAAGGTGGCAATATGGTCAAAAGGGTCACGCGTTCCATCATACGAATCCAAGGAAGGCATCTTGAATTTCGAAGGCAAAGGATGGCCATTGATAGAGGCTGTGAAGGGGGAGTCTGTTCGATGAACTAGGTCTTCTACAGGGTTAGTTCTCCTTATGTTCTTCCTCATCTCATCCATTACTTTCCTCATCCGATCCATCTCCCTTTCCAAGTGTGGCACCCTTCTTGGTGCAGTACCCCTCGATTGACTTTCTGGCTCTACATTCCTCCCAACTCCTTGGCTCTGACCATGCTCTTCTTCATAAACTTCATGCCGTTGTCCTCTGAGATTAACTTCCCTTCTCAATTCCTGATTCTGGCAGGTTAATTCCGCCATGGCAGCGGCCATAGACTGCATATGTTGGGCAGATGAAGGCTGCATGGCAGGCGCCGATTGTTGGTTACGATGGGGGTTACTAGAAGCATCTCTACTCTCTTGAGGGCTTGGACTAGTGGCCCTTGATCTTGTCCGGACCATTTCAACCCTTTGTCGGAAAAAGAAACCACAGAACTCCACAAATGAAGTTCAAAGGTGACAAATTTCTTCCCCACAGACGGCGCCAACTGATAAAACTTTAGAAATCAATGGGTTTAAAATCTCTGGGCATTGATGATCTTTAAGGTTTGAGTCCTGAAAGGCCAAATAAAATCAGAGAAAGATCGGTGGAGGCCGGTCTGGAATCCTCCGATGGTAAAGTCAGTAAGTTGAAGTAAAAAAGGGAAATCTACTTCTCAAACTTTTTCAAAAAAAGGTCCCTCTTTTACCTTTTTGTGGAGAAAGGCTTTTATAGTGCACGTGGAACGGTTATTTGCTCTGATAACCGTTCCTATTGTTGAGGAATTCACCAAAGTCAGAGATAACTTCCATAACTTCCACGGAAGTTACTTTATCTGGACCGGTGCTTCATCACAGATAATGGAGGCCTTGGTTCATAGGTAAGAACTAAATCTGCCAAGTTTATAATGTTCATTTGTCCATTATTAGGGACGGACGAGGACTCGTCCGTCCTTAATTAACGGAAGGAGGAGACCTTGTCCGTCCTTTATTAAGGATGGACGAGGTTCGTTGGGGACGAACGGTTTCTTTGTTGTACCCTTCCTCCATTCTTTTTCTAAGGACGAACCACATGGATGATTTGAGAGGTTATATTTTACAACATCATCAAAATTTAATAACAATCTAGCTAATAACGTTAACTATTTTTTTGGGATAAAATATACCTAAACTTCTTGATTAGGTAAGCTCAATTTTTTTTTTTTTTTTTGTTTATATCAAGTTATCAACTTCTTCACAACTTAAAATTATCTAATATAAAAGTGAGGGTATACTACCATGACTCTAATTCATTCTTATCATTAAGTAGTTTATCCAAAAAAAAAAAAAAAAAAAAAGTGCTTCATGCCTAATGTAAGCGTATATCTAAAAAAGAAAATACCGGAAAAAAAAATACATCTTCATGTTAACTTTAACCGTAATAAAAAAAAAATAAAACAATCTAGCTAATAACGTAAACTATTTTTTTAGGATAAATTATTTTTTAAAAAAATGTAATTAACCTAAACTTCTTGATTGGGTAAATTCCATTTTATTTTTGTTCATATCAAGTTATCAACTTCTTCACAACTTAAAATTATCTAATATAAAAGTGAGGGTATATTACCATGACTCTAATTCATTCTTATCATTAAGTAGTTTATCTCAACAAAAAAAAAATGCTTCGTGTCTAAAGTAAGTGTATATCTATATAAATAATAATAATAATAATACCGAAAAAAAAAAAAATCTAATAACAATCTAGCTTATGCTACTAATGTACCTGAAGTTTGGATCAGTGAGAATTACAATGTGTGTGGGATGGATACGCAATACATGGGCCGTGCAATTCAACTTTGTGCAACAATAGCTAAGGTTAAAAAAGCACACATTTCCAGTTTCAGCACAAAAGCAAAGTGCCAAACCTCAAAACATTCAAATAGCGTTTTCATAATCTTATTCCAATACCATGAACTCTTCGACTTCCTCTCTATCTCTTCCCCGAGCAACAACAAGAAGAAGAACAGAAGAAAAATTACAAGGCGAATATCTCAAGAAAGATGTAAGCAAGGTTTCTGTGTATTCCTTGGCTGCTTTTGGATTCTTTAAAAACACATTAGGTCTTTATTACTATTCTGGTTTTTCGTTTTCTATTTTGAAAACTCTTCCTTAAAAGTTTAAAATAGTTAAGGTTGTTTTTTGGTGGTTTAGAAAAATGGAGGAGAATATTGGTCACAAACAAACTATCAAAACCGAACCCACCGCACCATCGAACGATGATTGGAGAGCTCAACTTACGCCTACTATTAGACACAAAATTGTCAATAAATTGTAATTTTCTTCCTTCACACTAAATTTCTTATTTTTATTTTCATATTTAATTTCTTAATCTTTATTCTCAGTCTTTTTTTTAATCCAAAAAAGAAAAAAAAAAAGTGACTGATGAATGTTTATTTATTTGTCGTTATGTCAAAATTCAAATATATTGCATTCAATAAGAGTGTGATTGCCTAGGCTTCATTTATTTATTTATTTTCTTTATACTTTTAAAAGTATCTTTTTTATTTAGGCCAAAAATGATTTTAGTACTTCACTAAAGTTTAAAGCTATTGTTTTAAGTTCCTAAAAAACTTAAAAAGTGATTGATATTAATTACGATTTATTTTTAGTCCATACGGAGCATTTTTAGTTTGACCACGTCATGTGAGGGCTTAAACATAATCACTCTAAACTTTAATGACTAATCATGTATTTAAGCCATTAATTGATAAACATGTGTGTGTTTGAGAATTGATGTATAGTTGTGTCTGTGTCATATTTGTATGGTTCATGATATAGGTCTCATTGTGTGGGGTCTTACAAATAGCAACACTCTTTATAGATTTTATGGAATCACTTCCATTTCGTCCATAATTTTTTGTATTTCATTTAGTTATTAATAATCTACATTATTAATAAAGTATATTACTCATGAAAAAAGAATGATGTTTTAGGTATAATTTAAGACTTAAAATAGTAACATACTCTTAATTAATAATTTTAAAAGAACAAATTTGGATGAGTGAATCATTTGTTTACTATAATTTTTTTTTTCCATTAAATTGAATAGGTTTTGTGTATTTTTTGTCTTTTTTTTAACATAATTTTCTTAAGTTTTATCCAATTTATATGGTTGTAATTTGAGAATCAATCATTAAATATGCTTAAACATGATTTTATTTTTATTTTATTATTGTGTGTGTGTGTGTGTGTGTGTGTGTGTGTGTGTTATGACAAGGGTTCAATGGTGAAATGTTACTTTCATCCTCGCAATTTTGATTTAGAGAACAATCTTCTTTTTAGCTTATTATTAAGTATATATTAATATAAATTTGATGATAAATTGTTCATTAAATTTGATGACTTTTATCAATCATTAAATTTTCTAATATTTTGTATATCATTAAATTTTAATAATAGTACTTTTTTTTTAGCTTTGAGAACTGTTACGAATTGCATACTTATATTATAGGTACTCAATGTTTTATGATTGGAGTTCCATTGGATGCACCCTACGCTAAAGATATGTGCTACCCCTTTCCCCAAATCTCAAGAAATTAGCATTTAGCTATAAATTTTTTTTGACAAAAAATCCATTTTCGTCTCTACATTTTTACGCAATTCCTACTTTGGTCTCTATCTTCTTTTTTTCCACCACTTTTAGCCTCTATCCTGAAAAATGCGTCTTGTTTTAGTCCTTTCTGTCAGTGCCCTAACGGTCTCGTCCTACGTGATAGACGAAACTATTAAAATAATAATAAAAAATTTTATTTTGACATTAAAAAATAACACGTCAGCATTTAAATTAAAAAAATAATTTATTAATTTTAATGAAATAAAAAACTAAAAACAGAATTAAAAAAAAAAAATCACATGAATTGAGATCTAAAAGTGTCTTAAACAAGAACTACAAGAACATACACTCAGATCTAGAAATTAAAATCCAAAAATTAAAAATTTTAAAATTACAATTTTCTCAAACCCAGCAAAATCATCAAATCCTAAAGCCTCAAAGTGCCAAATCAATCAAAAATACAACTGTAGGGAGAATTTTTGTTCAACCCTTCAATCTGTTTGTCCGCTTTAGGAGGCAGGCCACAGGCATGCTTAGAGTGCAACGTCCTGAGCTTCAAACCCCTGCACGGCTTTGTCCTCATTTGCGAGTGTGGAAGGCATGCTTAGGCACTTTGTGCTTTGCAACGTCCGTCCCACATCGCTTGGAGAAGCGCCCCTCCTATGCCTTCTAAGCAAGAACTCAAGGCATAAGAGTACCACAACACACTTAGGTGTAGTAGTGGTAGAGGCGTGCCTTGCACTTCGGTCAAGCAACAAAGCCTTGAGGGGATAGAAGCTCAGGACGTTGCACAATAAGCATGCCTGTGGCCTTGAGTTCAATTACCCGTAACTCACGCATAAAGGTTGATCTTGCAGGGCGGATTTCTTGTTTTCTTCACCATCCAATTTAGGTACCAACTATTTTTTGGGTCAAAATTAATTAGATTGAAAAAGGCCTTTCAATCGATTTCTCAGAACACATGGGTCTATAGTTGTGTTATTTAATTTGTAACTTTTACACTCATGTTTTTATAATACCAAACTTTTTTAGCGTAACAAACTAAAATGATTTCTGTTTAGTGATGCAAAAATTGGTGCTTCAACATGCATGAGAGACTCAGTTGAACTATATGATTGATAAACACCATTAACTATTATTATGGGTAAAAGAAATGATAATTCCCCATGTCACAAACACTAAAAATGAAACACTTGCAAGATTCTTAATTTTTCCCTCCTTATCTTCCAGCTGCTCTGAACCAAACTGGCCACAAAAGCTTCAAACTCAAATTTGTATATCAACACAACTTTTGATTAAAGATGTGAAAGAGGGGGGGGGGGGGGGGGGGGGGGGGGGGGAGGGGAAACAACAGAAGAATATAAACAAAATCTATATTCAATAGATTTGACAAACAAGCGAATCTTTAAGGGCCCAAAACATTAAAGACCCAGACAAGCATATAATATAATCAACAAAATGCTAAAGCGGCAATAACCTTTTTGATCCCTGTTGGCTTATTAATCTAGTAAAAATTATAAGAATATTTAATATCAAATTAATACATAATCGCTTACCAATAAAATGGAAAACTACACAACTTAACCCACAACAGATGGCATTAAGTTTTTCAGTAGAAAATATCTACGGGCTTTTATTGAAAACTTGTACACTTGGACCATAAATTAACTGATGAAACCTGATTATTATGCATAATCTAAAAGCATGATAAGAAGAAGAATAATGCAAAGGAGACTGCAAATTTATTTTATTGGGAGGTATGAACCAAATTTTATAGATTTTATTAGGGTTGACAGATTTGATTCAGTTGCCGATTCTTATTTGGTGAACCTTGTTAATGGTACAAAATCCATGCAACATGAATTTCAAATTGCTCAATTGATGACTTTCGAGTTTGGCAAGAAGACATAATTAGTGTGCCGTGTTGGACATAATTAATGTGCAATTTTAATTTTAATTTTAATTTTTCCAATTTGCTTAAATATTTTTTTTCATAGGTTGATAATGGGTGAGGGAAAGTTACTGGTAGGATTCGAACTATATACATAAAAAACCACAAAATATACCATGTACATAAATGTTGTCTAGCTAATGGAGTCATGCATATAAATGCATATTTGAGTAGAGCAAGTCACAAGTGTTAAAACAGTGTTTAATGAAAGTGCAGAAGGAAATTATGAACTTAATTTATATATGTGGGTTTTTCAAATAGGCAATTCTTCATCCCTCAAGATTTGAAGTTTTCTTCTGTTATATTTCGTACTATTTTAACTACAATTTCTTACAAGTATGTCTGCATGTCTTCTTTTCCTTTTATAGGCTTTATTTGAGTGCCTGAACCCTTGACTTTTACAGTCTTTAACGCTATATGCAAGACTTGCAGCAAGTCATTGATTCCCCCATTATCTTCAGTGCATGCACCTTACCCTTTTTCTCTTTTTCCCGCCTCCCAAGAACAAGAAGACGAGGGTAGCGAGTAATTTTCGTGACTTTATATAGTTGTCTTTCAATTAATCAGATGGGGGTGGGGTATGTATGTTGGAGAATTTTGGAAAGTTATAAGAAGTGTCCTCTCTTTCCATTAATCACATGTTTGATAAAAACTGGAAAAAGAAATATGATACACGTTACTCACTGACACAGATTAATCTAATGGTGGTGACCAGCTGTATAGTATAGTAGGTGACCGGCTGTATAGTATAGTTGGTCACCACTTTCTTTAGTGCATGCATCTTTTTCCCTTTTTTTCTTTCTCACCGACAAAGAAGACCAGACTAGCTAATAATTTCATGGTGACTCTATAGTCTATATAGTTCTCTTCCCATCAATCAGATGCTGGTGGGGTATGAATGTTGGAGAAAGTTTCCTCACTAGTCACTAGTTTTTATTTTTTTTTATTTTTTTACGAAAGTCACCCAAGAGATTAAAATTAATGTTTGCGTGATATCCCATATTGCAAATCTTCCACAACCATAAAAATTGGAAAGGATTTTGAATAAAATGAATAAATAATGAAAAATCTGTCTCTAAAAACCCAAAATTTTAAGTTACAAAAATTAAGAAACGAGCAAAATATCTGATGAAATTTGTATATATGACGTGGAACCCTAGCCATTATTTTGATAGAGAGAGAGACAAAAGCGCTTGAAATTAGACAATCAAATCAAGTACAAAGACAATATTGTTTTGTATTTTTGATTTTCTAATGAAGTATTACACTATCACTATCTTCGTAAACAGATTTTCACCATGCCTAGAAATTATCTAGAGCATGCTTTGATTATTTATTTATTTTTTTTAGAAGAATTAATTTTCTTTTCTTAATCTTTTGATCACAATCATATATTTTTAAATATATTTCTTTGTTAGAAATTAATTGACTAGTCATGGCTTTTGGATTCCACCATGAGGTGTGATTTGGTGATATGAGTTTTCATATCATTTTATAAGATGTTTGGCATGAGTTGAGTGGTTCAAGTAGTAATGCATCAACAAATGTGTTGTGCTCATAATAATAGTTCTATCAAGACCCTGGTAGTGCATATGGTATTACCCTTAAGTCACGTGATGTCACGTAAGGTAGATGTATCCACAATGAAGATCTTTTTTTTCATTTAGGAAAAAAATAAATAAATAAAAACCTCATGACTTTTGGATTGTGAATATTTATGTTAATCCCTTATTATATGTCAATGGTTGCATGCTGGACAATTTACAGACAACGGTTCTTGCATAAGTTAATATGATTTTTATAAGCAATGGAATTGAACGCACAAATATATTATATTATATTTTTGACGAGTTAAAAAAAAGAGTGATATATATTATATTTTTGCTCAATACGTTTAAGGCTTTAAAGAAGAATTAATTTAGTACTCTTTAAGCCTAGCCACTTTCCACTTTCCACGTTCTTGGAAAGAGTACAGTAGGACATAACTCCTGCGTTAAAGTTCTGCTGATTTTGCTTTCATCAATTTAGACATAAATTTATATAGTGTGGACTGTTGACTGCATGATTGTTTTTAGAGGAAATGGATGACCAAATAATGCATAATGCACTTTCGCTGAAAATTTTATCTGCTTTTTATGTTTATTTTTGACCTTAGCACTTTTCAACAGAGCTTAACCATAGTTTACTTTCGGAGTTGTTTTTTACATTAGTGTTTAACTTTAACCATGTCACACTTTTCACGATTTTCTCTTTTCTTTTTTGTTCTTTTTTATTTTTTATTTTTATATTAAAAATACTAGAAACTTCAATGAAAACTGGAAAAAGAAATATGGCATACTTTAGTCATTGATACAGATTAACCTAATAGTGGTGACTAGCTATATAGTATAGTTTCAATTTTTTTTATGGAAAGGGAATGGGCATAGTAGGTATGTGTTTGAACCTATTACATTGGGCTAATATATCTTTAATATGCATAAATTGCTTGAAACTATATATATATATATATATATATTTTATTATTATGAGAGGATTTGAGAGAAAATGCACATTGAAGAAGTTAAGGTAAATTTGTGCAATTTATCATATTTTTTTTGTCAAACTTAACTCAGTTGTTTCTCAAAAAAAAAAAACCTTAACTCAATTGTTAAGGCTTCGGAGCATGCTGCGTGACCCCGCTTTCCGTGTTTGTGAAAATAAAACAATAAGATGTTGTGTCCAATACCCATGTCAAAACATAATGTTTCTGTCTATGTCTACAGGATAGAGGTCACTTAATTACTGAATAATTTAAACTTAAACTCGTAACCCTTTTGAAAGGGAAACAATAGGTTTTGTATCTTTTTTCCCCTGAATTATTTTTTTTTCTTCTATATTATATTTATTTATTTACCCTTTAAAAAAAAAACTTTTAAACTTCAAATTTTAATTTGATATCATAGGAAACCCCCTACACTCCCTTGGTGCCATTGTCGTTGGAAACCCCACAGGCCCATAATTGGTTTTCTGCGGCGAATACAATGGCCCAAGAAAGAGCACAGCTATCACAGATTTTATTTTATTTTAGTTTTTATAAAAAATTTCTTTTTAGTAACCCAATTACTTTTTTCTCATTTCTCAAAAAAAAAAAAAAAACTTTTTTTTCTCTCCTATTTTTTCCCAGTAGTTTTGACGTAAGTCACCCAACAGATTAAAAATCAATGTTTGCGATTCTTCCACAACCATAAAATTGGAAATGATTCTGAAGAAAATAATGTAAATTTCCCTCTATTAAAACCCAAAATCTAACGTAACAAAAATAAAGAAAACAAGAAAAACATATTAAAGCCTAGCCCACTTTCCACGTTCTTGGAAAGAGTATAGTAGGACATTAAGTCCTGCCTTGAAGTTTTGTTTGACATTGCTATTTTCAAATTATAGTGTGGGCTGCTTGATTGTTTTTAGAGGAAAAATATTCCAATAATGCATGTAGTAACTTTCACTGAAAATTCTATCTGATTTTTACATTCATTCTTAACCTTATTGTATTTAGTCATGAGCCACTTTTTATGTTGTTTTTGACTTTGGGGTTTAACCATACCCTATTTTTCACGCTTTTGGAAAGAGGAAAACATGACACATCGACACAGATTAACCTAATGATAACTAATATTCATCAACTTGTTAAAACAACATTACTTTAGGACATGACTATGACCTGGTGAGGAAAATTGTCTTACAACTTAATTTCTTTAGAGTTAAATTTTTCATCCTCATATGTATAAATATCTTTTAAATTTATAATAGAAGACAGATAGCATAGGAGATAGCATCTCAAAGTTACACTGTTGCAACTTAAACCTTTGCATTTCAATAAGATTATAACTCGAAATTGTTATTGCATTGAGGTTTCATAATCACAAAGAATAACTACCCATATACAACTACTATCTTGGTAAAATTATGATCCTCTACCACTGGTTACGCTTCCAAACCTTGAATTGAAACTCACCGTGCTATTTTCTTATTCTTTTTCTCCTTTTCAATGTTCTCACTTATTGAATTTCACAGTAAACAAAGGAAAACGAAAAAGAGGGAAAACAGGGAGAGAAAGCAACAGAAAATTTGATTTGAGGAAAAATAAAAATCACTCGATAACAGTTGCAACCAGAGATCTATTTATATAACTAAAAAACTAGCCGCTGTAACTCTAACAGAACTAACAGAATTTACAAATAATGTGGAGCCAATGAGGCATTGACATCTGGCAAGGACCAACAATGACAAAACAATGTTGCTTCGTAAAATAACAGTAGTAGCTGAAGACAAAACGTCGTCGTGTGAGGGAGTTAGTTTTGCTTAACCTTTACTTGCTTAGATTGCATATAAATAGGATTAGTAGCTGTGTATTTCACTGAGTTGCTTGTATTCATTCTCTCAATCAATAAAATCTCAGTTTTCTAGTGTATTCTAGACTTTTTATAGAGAGGTTTTTAATTTGTTTAAGGATAAATTGTGAATGTGAGCTCCTACCAGTTGGCCAATGTGTTGCAACTCTATGATATCTCTGGGTTAAACCACTCAAAACCTCAGTATTACTATAATAAACCAAATTAGAAATACAATTGGGAATAACCCATTAGTAGTGGTTGATAACTTCTACCCAGCAGAGAAAACTGAAAGCAGAAGGAAAGAAAGAAGAAATTGATTCTTGTAGTGGATGAGAACTTTTACCCAATATAGAGTTTCAAGTTGATAGACCATGGCAGATCATTTTGTTTCAAACGGTTAGAGTAATAGTTAAATGATTAAGCTCACTATTTTCTAACAATTTAAGCTTTTGGGACATTTGATAGTTTATTATATTATCAAATTAGGTGGTCTTGAGTTCGAATCCTATCTTTGTTCTACCCTCTCAATCAAAAAAAGTTCAAAATCAAATCTGTTGGACTCTACATATTAAAGGGGATTATAGACCCACATGTGAGAGAAAGTGTTGCAATAATGGTCAAATGATTAAATCTACTATTTCTTAATCATTTAAGCTTTTGTTATAAGTGGTAAGGCAATTAACATGAGGTTGAAGCCTCTTATTATTGAGGCTTCATATAGTTGATTCTTAATATGGTTGAAGCCTTAGTTTTATGAAGTGAGGTCACATATTTGTGCCTTCTTTCCATGATGTAGATCACTGAAATTCGGTTAAGGGTTTTTGTGTGTGTGTGTGTGTGAACGCCATCAATATCCACGTTGTTTTTATTGGTAAGGGCATGTCTGTAGGATGTATATCAACTAATTGATATAGTCTTTATTGTCATGTTCTGATTTTCTGTTGATTGACGCTTTTATAGCCTATCCATCACTCACTGCTTGGAATTATACAGTCTACATCTATGTTTGTTTTGCTCTCAATAATATCCTTACTCCTCTTTTTGCTTCTTCCATGGTATGATTTTGTATCTAAATCCGTTCATAATTGAGTTTGTGATATGATACTTCTTTTGAGTTTTGCATATGCAGTTTCTTTAACGAGTATTCAGCACTGACACCATCGTGAAACCTCTTCCGCCTGCCATGGCCTACAATGTTTCCCACAACTTGAACTTCTTCACGCTCATTTTCACGCAGTTTTTTGGTGAGTTTTGATTTCTTTGTGCCATTTATGGGTAGCAGAGAAGATGGGATATATTACAAATTCTATAGAACAAGATAACAAGTCACTCTTAACTACTTTTAAGGGTTCTTTTTCCTAGTCTTCCTTTTATAACTTCACTAGAAGTTACAATGGGCTTGACTCCTACATCTTTTAGAAGGACTAAGAAATATAAATTCAGGGAATACAATTGGTTTAGAGAGATTTTCAATGTCCAATCAAGTATTTTACATTGCAAAACTTTTAAACTTAGAATTAGTAGACATTTAACTTGATTCTATATTTTGGTTTGATCTTTTCAAACAATTGTTAACTTGGTCTCATGCTTATTTAAAAAAAAAAAAAAAAAAAAAAGAAAGAAAAAAAAAATGAAGAAGAAGCTAATCTTGGTCTCATGATTGCACCCAAGTTCTTTGAAAGTCAAAAACAAAATTTTTGTCATGTGATAAAACCTTTGACATGTTTCCCTTCCATTAATGCATTGATGATTGTTACAGAATAGCTGATTTTTATGTGTGATGTAGTTTATATGATTTTGGCTCCTTATGGGTGTCCTTCCAAGACTGCTCACTGGCCTGCCAGCTACCTAACCACTTCCTTGTAAATTTTCTGCTCAAGGCTTCCCATGCCTACTTTTCACTTCTTTACCTCTCTTGGGCTTTGTTGGCAAACATTCTTGCTGTACCAACCCATTTTATTACGTTATACTTCGAGCTTCCTCGACCCATTTACTACATTTTTACCTCTTTTACTCTCATGAGCTTTTTGCTAAATCTTTTGGGCTTCCTCAACCCAATTACCACATATTTACTTCTTATTACTACTTGGGCTTATTGGCTATTGGGCCAACTCATTGAGTTTACTAACTCATTTCCTAGGCTTCCTTAGCCCATTTAGTCCCTCTCTACCTCTTATTATTCCCATGGGCTTACTACTTCATTTCTTGGGCTTTCTCGGCCCACTTACTCCCTCTTTACCTCTTTTTATTCTTGTGGAGCCTGTTGGCCGTCAATCCTGCCATTGCGGCGTGCTGGGCTTGCTTTATTATTTTCTCTTCTCATTTTCTTCATATTGTTGGGTTTCTTCTGCTGTTGGGCCTTTTGTCAAAAGTGGGCATCAACACCAATCAAAATGTAGATCCAAGTTATCAAATCCATAAGGAAAAAAAAAATGAAAAAAAAAACAAAGCCGGATGTAGTTTATATTATGTAATTGCATGTTAATAAGAGACTCAATTTTTAAACAGAGTAGGTGTGCAAGTGGTTATCTCAATTCAAACAAGTCATATACAATGACTTAGATTTATATTTGTAAATAAAATAAATTAAGGATAAGCATTGCTTGGCTCCACGAACTATGTAACTATTATGGTAATAATTAGTCTAAGCAATGCTTATCTCAATTCAAAGGCATCTTCTAGTAAAAATGACTGAAAATGAGAACATGGAGAAAAGAACCTTCATAGGATAAGAGAGCAGCTTTGATACATTAACAATGTTTACCAAACACCCATTTGTTCTTTAAAGGGTTGCGCATACACATCCTCTCCTTCTAGGC
Source organism: Quercus glauca (assembly GCA_023736055.1). Taxonomy (NCBI): domain Eukaryota; kingdom Viridiplantae; phylum Streptophyta; class Magnoliopsida; order Fagales; family Fagaceae; genus Quercus; species Quercus glauca. Next base: position 14,945,184 of record CM043323.1, on the reverse strand, counting down.
ATCTTCCAGTCAAAAGGTGGACTCAAAATTATCAAATCAATGAGGAAAACAAAACAAAACAAAACAAAACAAAAAAATCAAAGCCAGATTTAGTTTATCTTATGCAATTGCATGTTAAAAAGAAAATGGATTGGAACGAAAGAGAAAAAGAGACTTTGTTTGCCCACCACACCTACTCATTTTTTTTAAACTGAGTAGGTGAGCATTGTTTAACCCACAAGGTATGTTAGTATTTAGGCAATAATTTACCCAAGCAATGCTTATCTCAATTTAGAGGCATCTTCTAGGAAAAACAATTGAAAATGAGAGCTGGGAGAAAAGAACATTCATAAGATGGGAGAGCTGCTGTGACATCAACTATATACAATGCTTACCAATTCAAACTAACGTCTAGGCCTATTTAACTGTAGGAATCAGATCAAACATAAAGGGTTCATTCTTCGAACAACCTTTTGTTCTTTAAATGTGAATTCATTCATACTAGTATTAGTCCATTGGTATCTAATGAGAATGTAAAACTCAGTTATTAATATCACATGATTTTTACGAGTCTCTTGGTATCAACTGAGAATTTATAAAAGATTTCCAGTTTTGATGGTTACCTACTTTCCAGCACATGATTTATTCTGCCTTTAAAACACCAACAAAAAGCTTTTTCTTGCCATTCTTTGTTCTTTCAAGTCAGACTGTTTGTAATTTGTAGTCTCATTGGCAGTTCCAATCAAATATACGATGGGAAATCCATTAAGTCTTTATGCTGCACCTTAAAAACCAGGAGCCTTTCTAATTCCTAAACTGACAAAAAAAAGGAGTTTAAAATATAACGAAAAGGAGGCATCTTGCTCTTAACATTACCATTACGCAATGGCTTTTGAATCACCAATAAATGGTCACTTGTAAAGAGAGAGGTTTTTTTTTTTTTTTTTTTTGGGATATAGTAAAGAGATAGCCTTTAAATTATATTATGAAAGTTACTAGCCATTATTAACAAAGAATAATTACTTTTAGCTCGTTTTTTGGTAAAATTCTATAGGAACTGTTAATTTGTCTGCTCAAGCGAACTACCTTCAAAAAAAATCAAAAAGAAAGTTTGCTTTTGGTCCAACAGTGTCATCTACTTGAGCAGAACTGCATTTCACTCAAATGAAATTCTTAAAACATGTCTTTCTTCAATCCAAATCCTTTATTCATTCTTCCACTTCAAAGTGTGATCTTCTTACATACAAGAATCGAGAAAGTGAGGATGATTTAGGACACAATATACTATTTAATTATTGTAATTTATTAATTTTGGTATTTAATTTGTAATTTTCGTTATTTTAGGTTTAATTTGTAATTTGTTAAATAGAGGCATTGGAATTCAAATAAGAAAAGCAATCATTCTAAAATATGTATATATTGAGAAAGCAAAAAACATATATAAATAACCATGTATTTTTTTTTTTTTTTTTTAAGAAATAGGTAAAGTAATGTGGAATAATGGTTTAAAAGTGAGATAGAAATTGTGTTCTAATTTTTAGGCAAAATGGAGAAAAGAAAGGAAAAAGTCTAAAACTTAGGAACAATAAATTACTCTTTTAACCAGTTTGTTTTTTTTTTTTTTAATTTAAAATTATTTAACTAAAAGATAGGGATATTTTAGAGACTTTAAGAATTTGTTGAGGATAATTTAGTACACAAAATAATGAAACTCAAACAGGAAATCCTATTATTAGAAGTATATAGATGACTTGGATAATTTAGTGTTTATTACTTTTTTTTTTTTTACTCTTTTTCTTTTCATCATTTTTTATATTATAAATTTCTTATTATTCTCTCTCTCACATTCTCTCTTGAAAAAGTGGTTCTCTCTCTCTCTCTCTCTCTCTCTCTCTCTCTCTCTCTCTCTCTCTCTCTCTCTTAGCTTTGGTTTGATTTTTGTTTGAATTAATACTTGTTATTTTGGAAGTAAGAATTTGAATTTATATCAAAACACAATCTTGGCTATGATAATTATAAATCAGCATTCGGTCTATTCAATCTAGTTCGGTTAAGCTCAGTCCAATTCGGTCCATTTTAGTCTATTTGGTCCAATTAGGTCGATTCGGTCTTCTTCGGTCAATTTAGTTTAATTCGGTCCATTCTGTCCAGTTCGGTCTATTTTGGTGCAATTCGGGTATTTTTCGGTCCACTTCGGTCTATTCAATCCATTAGGTCCATCTGGTCTACTTCAAATCATTTCAGTCAGATCGGTCCACTTCGGTCCATTGGGTCCACCTTGGTTCACTTCAGCCCAATTCGGTCTAATTCGGACTATTTGGTCTAATTCATTGTATACTTTTAAAAAAAAGATGGGTACTAGATCATGCTTTCGCATGGCTATCTTCACTCTACACAACGTAACTAAACTTTCCTTCCAAATGGCTACCCATTCAATAAAGAATTTTGCAACTAACATAATTTTCCTACAGTTTGTAGTGGTTTCAAATTGAACTAAGTATTAATAAAATGCATGAACTTTTAAATTGTTTCAATTCACATCCTCAATGAGTCACTATTAACGGAAAAAAGTAACAGAAAATTCACATAAAATGTGACTAAATCCTTTTTTATTTATTTATTGTGGGGTTCAAATTTGATGGGCCAAGCACAAACCCTGCAGGCCAGTAGCCCAATAAACCCCGAACAATAAATTTGTAGAGAATGGGTTAAACAATTGGGCTGGAAATGGATTTAGCAACGATACAAATAGATGACAAAAAGTAAGATGATGTTCAGACTTTTATTTCCTGAGAATCCTCTTGAATCCGAAGAGAAAATAATGTCTTTAAGCCAGAAAGAAAAAAAATCCCCCTTCTCGTCAGAGGCCTAGTCCATTTATATATGCTCCTTCCCCCCCCCCATCTTCACCGTACACTTGTTCATCTAAGCATCCACTTGAGTACTTGTTACATCAGATGTTTGCTTTAGTCTGCCGTGAATGGAAGTAGCTGAGACTGCACTGTTCAGGTGTCTTCTCCACATAAATGCGGCCAGGAAAGTTGCTGCAGTGCATTAAATGCGGTGGTGGCAGCTTTTCCCTCTAAGATATTTTCTGTTATTCTTGTCCTTAGGCGTGCCTAGAGTTCGTCCTTTGCTGTGGAAGCAGCTGGGAAGGTCGTTCAGGTCTTCAGTACATTTGCTTGGTCAAGTTCTCTAGTGATCCGATGAGGAGAATCTCTTCGGACCAACAGTAATGTCTTCGGATGTACCCATCATTACTTTCCAAGGGCAATTCCAAAAAATGGGCTCAGCCCTGATCCCTCTTACCTCTTCGGTCAGATAGTAACATCCAAATTGGGCCCCAAGCCCAATTCGTAGCGTTGGGCCTTCACACCCACATTTATCTTTACTAAAACTTATCTAAATACGAAAAAAAAAAAAAAAAAAAAAAAAAAAAAAAAAAAAAAAAAAAAAAAAAAAAAAAAAACCCTCCAATACTAAATTATAAGAGCTCTAGTACATTATATGAGAATTATAAAATTATATAAATATTAATAATCAGTTATTAAGTTGTTATCATCAAAACACTCACAGTACAATTAATATTATATAAATTCATTACCAGAAAATATTATATCATATTCTATGTAACAAAGGTTGGATTCTAGAAGTAGAAGCATTAGTTGTGCTAAGTGACTACACATGCTTTGCACTAAATGGCTAGTACTCTTTGTTAAGGATTGGTAATTGACGCAATCCTTATAATATAAGGATTGCGTCAATTAGTCTCTAAATTTTAAAAGTTTGAATTAAACGCATGAAATTTTAAATTGTTTCAGTTTGACGCCCTTAATGAATCACTTTAGACCATGTAAAGCTTTAAGATGTACACTATATGTAAATTGTAAAATTATATGACAATCAGTAATTTAGGTATTGCAACAACAAAGTTCACAATAAAATTGATATTACAACTCCATATGGCAAACTTATATAATTTAGCTAAATTATTCTAATTATATAATTTAGGTTATTTAGCTATTATAAAACAATTATATAATTTTAATATATAACTATAAAACATATATCAGCTTAAGAATTTTACAAAACCGTTATGTTGACATGATTTTTTTTTTTAATAAAAGAATGTTGACTTCAAATGATAACAAAAAATAAACTGATTTGTTATTTTATATTTTTCATTATCATTTTATCTGAAGGATATAAAACGTTAATGGGACCTCAAATGATTACCAAAGTAAGTTTTTTTTTTTTTTTTTTTTTTTTCAATTTTTTTACTTGCATTGTAAAAATATTTATGGGGAGAAATTAATTGTCTCTAATAGGTAATAATTCAAATAACAATGGGAACGAATAGATGAGTTTTGACAAGCTTTTTAAGAGTAATTTTAAAATGGGATGGTATACATTTAAACAAACTCATTTATTTAGGAGTAATTAAGGAGACTTATTACTCTATAATTAAATGATAAATAAGTAATAAACGTAAAATGTGTCACACATGTATGATATGTATAAATTGTTGTTTGCCATATAAAGTTGTAAGTTTGTATCATTTTAAAAAAGAGTAATACTACAGTCACAAACTATTTTACAATAATTTTACAAACTGTTGATGTGGCTAACATTTTATTGGTTTTCATCTAAACCCACCATTATATCACTTTTTCATTTACTAATAATTACTCACCACATCAACAGTTTGTAAATTTTTTTGTAAAATAATTTATATCTCTAGCATTATTCTTTAAAAAATGGCTTGCGTCATTGTTGTATTTCTTGATTAAAGGACACACATCATTTCATTGCCAATTTTAGAATCCAACTTTTATGATTATATATATGAAAAAGAGTAATGCTAAAGCCACAAAACATATGAGAGAGAGTGATATTAATTATGATGGATAATCAACATTTACGATATTGAAAGTGGGACATTTCATAATAGAATATATATATATATATATATTTTTTTTTGAGAAAATTTCATAATAGAATATTAGTTAGTAATCTCTCTCAAAAAAAAAAAAAAAAAAGAAAATAAAAGAAAAGAAAAAAGAATATCAGTTAGTAATCAAAATAGATAAGAATGGAATAATCATTTGTAACAATTATTTATTTTTAAGATCCTATAAAAAAAAAAAACAATTATTCTTCTGATGATCGCAAATCACGGGTTCCTTTTTAAATCATCAACAGCTTCACAAATAACACCACCAACAATAGCATAGAAAAAGGCAAAAAAGTGACATGCACAATTGAACAATTATCAAATCAAATTAACAACCACCATAGTATGTAGTCCAACATTGTACAATGGAAATTTTTTACCATTCTATCATCATTATGGTAAAAAAAAAATCACAAAGGAGACAAGGATTGAGAAAAATCAAGTTTTCATGGTCCTTTCCTGAGATAATAACTCAGCCATTCCATTTGTAATGCACCCCATGTTCATGCTAAAACTTTCAAGAAATTTGCCTGAATCAACTTGCACAACTCCTTCGTTTGTCTATCCTGGATTTAGTCATAGATCATATTAAATTTTACCATTCTATCATCACAAAATAAGCTAAGTATCAATGGGCCAAAACCAATGTTCACAGATGGCTATAAAAAGCCCAATAGCAAAAAGTCTAGAAAAGGAGGAAAGATAAATGGGTCAAAGCAAAACTGAATGGTTTGAACCAAATTCACATCCGTGAGACAAGATATGATGCACATCAGCACATGTATGGTATAGATAAAACCATATGCCAAAGTTAGGTCTCTTGTCTAAAAGATACCAAGAGAATTGCATAATAGTGCATATAAACTCAAATATGGGTACACTTCTAATCAACATGGAATTCCAAGAATTGGACACACCACAGGGGCTAACATGTGAAAATAAACAGATCTCCATTCTCCATTTTTGCACCATCAATTTTGAGTTGCACAAACAATTTGCACTTACTAATTGATAAATTGTTTGGTTTAAAAAAACATTTACAATTATAGTAATTTTGAAAAGATACATTCCCATGTTTTATTGCAAATAACTTAAGGGGAATCTAAGTACTAAAGAGCATTTAGATTCCCCCCAAAACCTGATTACACTGAAAACCAATTTGGTGACTTGACCTAAGCAATCATTATTAACTCACATTTTTGGGGGAACTTATAGATTAGTATTTTTTTAGGAACTTATAGATTTAAAGGTATACTTATAGTTACATATGCATGCATTAAAGTTCCAAAACATCATATTCATAAAAAACAACAAGTCCAAATGTACAAAATTTTTTGCAATTGTCAAAGTAACTAGATAAGTAAATAAAAATAGGACCCATGTAAGAATCAATAAAAACCTGACAAGTCTACTATTTTGAAGATTGTTGTATCTGTAATATTAAATCATGGTTCATGCTAACGAGTGTCCTTAGGGCATTAGTTAATAATCCATTTTAAGAAAGTATTAACATCATTTTTATGGGAAATGAAAAAACCTGTTAAAACATTAATTACTTTTCTTTTTTTCCCCATAAAAACTTTTTTTAAATAGATTATTAAACAATACCCTGAGGGCACTCGTTAGCATTTTCCTTAAATCATTAATCTTCGTCAATTAGATGCCCCTAACCAAACATGACACTTAAGACTATAACTATTCCCTCTTATTTAAAGGTTACACTAAATAGGAATGGGCTTTAACCTAACATAGAATGCAAGCAATAATAACCCACAAAGCCAAACACAAACCTTATCACCTATACAAACTGTTAGGTTCTAAGGTCTTAGGATTTTATGTATTTAGAACTCTAATTTATAATGTTGGCAAACCATGATCAAAACAATGTATTTAGTCTTGTTTAGGCTTGCTCAAAGTTGATTAATTATTGTAAAGTTGGAATCGAGTGGCTGCAGAAGTATTTGTAACTTTCGGCCTGGCTCTATCGATTGAAAATTAGACTCGATCGATCGAAAGTCGGCCAGAACGTTTTTCTGCAAAATTCCAACTCAGCCCAAACTCTATTTAAACATCTTGGGGTTCAAGTAAAACTTTTATATATATAAGGGAAACCCTAGAATATTTTTGGGACTTTGTAGAGAGAGATTAGAGTGCCTCTTGTGCCTCCTATTATTTTTAGGGTTTTGTACCCAAACCTCTCTAAGGTTGTTGCTCATATTACTGTTTTGTGTAAATCTCTTGTGAGATCTTTGAGGAGCTTTTCTTTACACAAAGCTTAGGGTTTTCAAGGTGGAGATATTATCAAAACCTTGATAATCATTCAGTTGCAGATTCAAGAACTTAAAGATACACAAGCGGGGGTGCTTGTACTTGATTGAAGAGTCCAAGAAAGAAGGAGTCCGTGGATTCAGAGCTTGCACGTGGTCGTGTCAGTAAGTTCTACTGGTGGGTAGCATTAGGAAGTCGAGCGGGGAGCTTGTAGTCCTTTTGTATGAACTTCGATTCTTTCATAGTGGATTCAGGTTTGCCTTGAGGATCGGTGGGTCAAATCCTCCCCAGGTTTTTACCGTGTGGTTTCCTGGGTGATCATATCATTGTGTCTTTTATTATTCCGCTGCTTTATTCTTTTGATATGATTATTTGATTGCTTTAACCTAGTATTGCATAATTTGACTAAGTAACAACTTGGCTAATTAATCTAGGCTATGCAATCTGGTTGTTTTTAAGGGGTCTAAAACCTAACACAAACAACACTGCACCTCTCTCTCTCTCTCTGTGTAAACTCCGATTGAATAAAAATCGCAATTGGGAAGAAGAAGTTGATGTCATTGGCGCCATGGAGGGGCGAAGAGGAAGCCGCCGAAGAGTTCCAAGACGGGAAGCTCAAAGTCACAAAGCAGCAGCCTGGAGCCGAGTCAGTGATGCACGTGCCTCGCAAGAAGAAAGACAAGTCCAAACGCCACAACCATGATGATTACGATGATGATTCCCTCGTCGAGATTGACCCCCAGCTTCGCTACAGCTTTCAACGTAACTGCCAGGTCTCTGTTTTCTTGATTTTCATTTTTGTTTCTTGGTTTTTTTTTTCTTACCCAGTTGAGAGAATTCTTGATTTCTTGCATTAAATTGTGTTTCTTTGGTTACCAGTTGAGAAAATTATGGATTACTTGGTTTAATTTGTGTATCTTTGGTTACCCAATTCTTAGTTTCCTGATTACTTGTTATTGGTTGTTTAAAGTTCATGTCTTTGTCATTAGTAGCGTATCCTTTTGCAGTGTTGGGGGATTCCTGGTTGTTCTCAATTGTGTTTTAATAGATTTGAGTTATATATGTGTTATATGAGAGATTGTTAATTTGTTTAAGGATAAATTGGGAATGTGATCTCCTACCAGTTCGCCAATGTGTTGCAACTCTATGATATCTCTGAGTTAAACTACTCAAAGCCTCAGTATTACTATAATAAACCAAATTAGAAATGCAATTGGGGATAACCCATTGTAGACTTTGTAGTAGTGGTTGATAACTTCTAGCCAGCAGAGAAAACTGAAAAAAGAAGGAAGGAAAGAAGAAATTTATTCTTGTAGCGGATGAGAACTTTTACCTAATATAGAGTTTCAAGTTGATAGACCATGGCAGGTCATTTTGTTTCAAACAGTTAGAATAATGGTTAAATGATTAAGCTCACTATTTTCTAACCGTTTAAGCTTTTGGGACATCTGATAGTTTAGTATCAAAATAGGTGGTTTTGAGTTCGAACCCTATCTTTGCTCTACCCTCTCATTTAAAAAAAAAAAAAGTTAAAAAAAAAAAAATCTGTTGGGTTTTACTTATTAAAGGGGAGTATAGACCGACACGTGAGAGAAAATGTTGTAATAATATTTGAATGATTAAATCTACTATTTCTTAATAGTTTAAGCTTTTGTTATAAGTAGTAAGGAGACTAAAATGGGGTTGAAGCCTCTTATTATTTGAGGCTTCATATAGTTGATTCTTAATATGGTTGAAGGCTCAATTTATGAAGTGAGGTTACGTATTTGTGCCTTCTATGATGTAGATCACTGAAATTGATTTGAGGGTTTTTTCGTGTGCGTGTGAACGCCATCAATATCCATATTGTTATTATGGCAAGGGCATGTCTGTAGGATGCATATCAATTAATTGATAATCTTTTTTGTCATGTTCTGTTTTTCTGTTGATTGACACTTTTATAGCCTATCCATCACTTACTGCTTGGAATTATACAGTTTACATCTATGTTTGTTTGGCTCTCAATAATATCTTTACTCCTCTTTTCTTCTTCCATCTGCTTCCTTTGTATAATTTTGCATCTAAATCTGTTCATAATTGAGTTTGTGATATGGTACTTCTTTTGAGTTTTGTGTATGCAGTTTCTTCAACGAGTATTCAGCATTGACACCATTGTGAAACCTCTTCCGCCTGCCATGGCCTACAATGTTTCCCGCAACTTGAACTTCTTTACGCGAATTTTCACTCAGTTCTTTGGTGAGTATTGATTTCTTTGTGCCATTTATAGGTAGCAAAGAAGATGGTATATACTACAAATTCTATAGAACAAGATAACGATGTCACTCTTAATTACTTTTGAGGGTTCTTTTTCCTAGTCTTCCTTTGCAGCTTCTGTTTCTGCTCCCCCTGGCTCTTTTTTCTCTCTTTTATTTCTCTTTTTCTAGTAATCTGTTTCTTTCACTGAACCTAGAGTTGTGCAACTTCTGCAGCATAACGAGTATGCTTGTGGAAGGTCTGAGCCTTTTTTCAATGCATTTGGGGCTATAAAGTCTATAACTTCACTGGAAATTACAATGGGCTTGACTCCTACATCTTTTAGAAGGACTAAGAAATATAAATTCAGGGAATACAACTGGTTTAGATAGATTTTCAATGTCCAATCAAGTAATTTAAATTGCAAAACTTTTAAACTTAGAATTGGTAGATATTTCTCTTGATTCTATATTTTGGTTTGATCTTTGTAAACAATAGCTAACTTTGTCTCATGCTTATTATAAAAAATAAAAATAAAATGCTAATCTTGGTCTCATGATTGCACTCAAGTTCTTTGAAAGTTAAAGAAAAAAAAAAAAATTTGTGTCATGCGATCAAACCTTTGACATGTTTCCCTTCCATTAATGCATTGATGATTGTTACAGAATAGCTGATTTTTGATGTGTAATGTAGTTATGTGATTTGTTGTATTGCAGATCCAGAAGGTATAACAAATGCCCAAAAATCATTAGGGATAAGACAAGAAGAGAAAGCTCGCCGCATTCGTTGAAAAATAGATTAAAAATAAAGGGAAAAGGAAGGAGGGCCGGCAGGAGGGGCGGGGGGATTTAGAAGGCAGTTGAAGACTTATTGCTGATTTTAGATGTAACTGTTTCAAATTATTTTTAATATCTGAAAGATTTCTTTTTTAGAGAATTTATAATATCTGAAGATTGAGAATGTAATCTAAAAATTCAGTGGGAACCCTTTCATAAAATTTTTTGACTTTGCACATGGACTTGCATCATGAGCTATATGAGAGTTTCAATAAGTTCACTGATGATATTTATTGAAAAAAAAACAAGTACTAATGAGATTTCTTAATATGTTTTGCCTAACCTTGGATGAAACCAAATGCTCATGTTTTGCAGCATGGCATAATAATTAACCATTTTTTTACTTGAAAAGACTAGATGATTTTGCTCTAGATCCTTTTAAATTGGAAATCAATTAAGCAAATTTCAACCTTCCATTACCAAACAAAAAGTCTCTCATTCTAAACTTCATTTATCTTCTTATCATTACCCTCTAGCCAATTTGAGCCAAGTTTTTATGCTAAAAAATTATTTAATGTGACTTTGGCTGGAGCCAACATTTTCTGTTAAAAAAATATTTAATGTGACCCAAAAGACACACATGAAATATTTTGCATTATCGTGGGGAAAAATAAAAACAATCGAAGTATATAATAACCTTCACAAAGGAAGAGAAATTTCAATTTTTGCATTTGATAGAAGTTTGACAGAACAATCCATTTGTAGGGCACAAAAATAAAAGCATGTTAATCGGTCAGAGCCATTAGATAGTAGTGTTGAATATGATTTACACGCAAGGACATGAATTGTAACATCCCGTCAGCTTTAAAAAAAAAAAAAAAAAAAAAAAAAAAAAAAAAAAAAAAAGAAGGTCAAAAGCAGATATTTTTTTTTTTGTGTTCCCACGTGCCAAGCCCACCTAACCCCACTACCCCCTCCCTCTTATCTCTTCTTTTGGCCGGCTCCTTTTCTTTCTTTCATTTCTTTCTTTTCTCCTTACTGAAACGCACACACACTCCCACACTCACCCACCGGCCTCCACTCCAAACCACACCATTTCACCATCATTTTTCCGGCAAGATCACCGGAAAAATACTTTGAAACCCCAAAGCATCTTCATCACACTTTTTTGAGGTAAAAATTTCTCATTATTTTGGTGGGTTTTGCACTTTTTCTTGAGGTTATTTTTATCTAAGTTTTAATAATAATGCCCATGTGATTTATGAGTATTGAAAGTGATATTTATGTGTTTTATGTATGGGTTTTGTATTGGTGGAATTAATTGATGAGTGGGTATAAATTTTGTGCTATTGATGACTACTTAAGGTTTATGTATGATGGAAAAATTTAGGGGTTTTAAGTTATAACATGTGATGGTTGGTGAATTTAATTTTTCCATTGCTATTGGGTTTATTTGGAGTTAGTTGAAGTTCTAAATTTCTTGTCTTGGAGGATATTATGATTTTGCTTTCATGGGTCTCATAATGATGTAGTATAAATTTTATGGAGGCTAGTCATAATGTTGGAGATGATATTAAATGGGTTAACTCTATAATTTGGAGTTTATGTCTTGTGAATCGATTTGTTGAGGAACTATGGAAATAGAATATATTATTATTGATGAGGCTAAATACTAGGTTTGCCTAATTAAGTGATTACCTCGCAATTCCTAAATTGTGGCTAGATGCAATTTCAAGCTCTATACTGATTGTGATAAGTTACTTGATATTGTTTAGGTTCTAGCTAATCTCCTTGGAGCTTGGAGAATTAGGATTTTGCAGTTGCAAGGTAAGTAGCTTTTAATGGGATTTTTGAAAAATAACATGAATGTTGTTTTGGGTTAGACACGTTTTTAGAAATTACCTATGGAAATTATATTTTCCTAAAAACTACTGTGTCGTAACCTTAATATATATATATATATATATATATGATTATATATGAAAATGCATCATATTTGGTATTGCATTTGGGGAAATGTATTAATTGTTGATATGGAAAAATGAGCATCTTTTATTTAATCTTTGATAGGGAAATCATAGATTTTATGGTATAGTAGAAGATTTAAAGATGCTTATCTTATCTTATTATGTGGAAAATTGATAGAAAATCTCTTGGCAAGAATGAAGTTGAAAACCTTACAAACTTTGTAGAAGTTAGATTATTTAAGGTTTTCTGAAACTACTTAGATATGAACTATGTGTTTGCAAAGTAGTGTAACCTGTGAGTTTATGTTGTTGTAACATCATGCTATGTGTGATTTCTCGGTGATCACCCGATTTGGTTTTTGTGGTCTTTGTGACAACAAAATCAAGTTTAGGTCAGTGCCCTTTTACTTTGGATGACGTGTTCTTCCCTGCTGTCCATGGGGGGAAGAGGATTCCTTGATTGTGTATGGGTGAGGCTGCTGCCCATGGGGCCAAGAGACCACATGCAAGAGAGGTCCTATTTGACGCGCTCTCTCTGCTGCCCATGGGGGGAGAGAAAAACCTTGAGGGTATGGGTGAGGCTGCTATCCATGGGGCCAAGAGTCTGTATACCAGAGAGGACAATATCATGCCAGTTGTGAATGGGTGGATCCCCTGACCGGTCTATGTGGTAGTGTGATATATTTGTGATAAATTATCGTATATTAGATTTTATGGTTTTGGAAACTATATTATTAGTGCTCACAGATTATAATGTATAGTTTCAAGATATTTACTTTGAGAAACTTGTATTTCATTATTAAATCATTCTTGTCATGTTATTATTACTATAATTGAGGAAACCTGCATTTCCCCCACCCCCATTAAATATGCTACTTACTGGGCTCTGTCTCATCCCATTATTTTATAACCTTTTCAGAGTAGGCAACAGTCTTTTGAGACAGCTTTTTGGTGGCTAATAGTAGTTAGACTAACTACTGATGGAGGCTGAACTTTTGTAATGGATATATATTAGATGATGTAAATCTTAGAATAGGCTTGACTCATTCTTTTGTATATTAAAGTGGTTGTGATATTTTCCCACTGATGGGACAAGCTGATGATATGTAATTAAAACTCAGACCTCTATTCTTTTGTGGCCAATGTTCCTTGTAATTATTGCTTAGAGCTCTGACTTACTTTTAGAGTATTTTCAATGGAATTATTATGATAACTCTTGATGTTGGTACTTGTTATGATTTTGTGGATTGGTTTGTCAAAAAGGAAAGATCTACAGGTACTTTGAGACAACATTCTCATGCTTTGGACCCTTTTGGGTTTGGGGTGTGACATGAATCGCTTATATGATGTCTTACAATGTTAATGATTGCATGTAGTTGCATGCCATAGCTTAAATTAGTCCAGAAAAGGTGTTAATTTAACTTCTTTCTTTTCGTCTTCTTTTTTCTTTTTGGGTATGGTTTATTAATACAATAATGTCTGAAGCGTTGGCTGGTAGTAGAGTCCAAAAATGTTCAAAAGAATTTGAAGCAAGGCCCCAACATCTGGTAGCAACTCTCTTATCTACAAAATATACAACCACTAACGTTCTCAAACTTCCAAGCACTTGTGGTCTTCAATCAGCTCAACAAGTTGCAAAGGAAAATTTCTTCTCAAAAAGAGGTCCTCCACTCATAGAAATTATGGAAACAAGTCTACAAAAACCAAGTCGTATAGCCTTAGTTAATGCTTTCCGAACAGAAGGGCATCTAGCTGCATGCCATTTGGTTGCATAAGGAAGAGCTGCAACAGCCTGCCAGCACTTGATTTGGCTACAAAGCCAAAACCACCCCGTTCACACTATCTCTGCTAGTGTCCCTAAATTTTCAGTAACACCTACAACCCTCCACAACTTGACACACTCGCCTTGGTACTTTCCTGCAGTTACTCTGATCCGCTTGTTGTGCATTAGAAACTTGTGCAGACTTGCAAAACAAAGCATTAGCACTTCTTTAGAAGCTATTTTGCACCCTTAAACATCAATCTAGAGAACATAATATATTCCTATTTTTGAAAATTTGGATCCTCCATCCACTGAGCCAACCACTGCTTCAAAGAGCAAGGAGAAATGAACTCAGTTCTAAGGATCAAATCTATCCAAACAATACAACCCAAGCAAGATTGCACTTCTGGAATAAATTAACCAAGTTTTCCTCTTCCTCACACAATTATTATCAATCACTATGTTTCATTTCACTATTCTGTTTTAAATTTTTAATAAGTAAGTCCTCATGCCGAACTTCCACATAATAATTATTAACTTCAAAGGAAGCTTCAATTCCCACAGATGTCTCCATCTAAGAGCTGTGACCCTCCAATGAGAATCCATTATTTGAGTTCCTGCTACTTTCAATGGTAGCTTAATTTTGATATCGACCACGTGTTACATCGAGGCCATATTTGCTTATTAGTAGCTCCTCACCTTGAGATAGGGGTGGCTAAAATTTGAGCAGTCACTTCACTACTTCAGGAGAGTATTGCTGCCTAACTAGGTCCTGTTTCCAAGTCTAAGTGTAAAGATAACTTTAAAACCTATTAACAGATGTAGATGTTTTTGACTTACCTAAAAAAAAAAAAAAATTCTCAAAAATTAATGACATTGATTGTCAAAGTGTAGCATCTTTTTCCAGTATAAAATATAATACATTCTGCTAAAATAACAAACCCCATGGGAAGAAAGTGAGAAAAGTTAAATTCTAGATGTAGTACAACAACGATACCAACTAGAACAGGAGTGCTTACCAATCCAAGTAGGCTACCTTCTCTAATTTTCAACCTTGTCTACATAGTTGCTTGCTTGCTTGAGTCTGATTACTGTAAGGACAAATATGGCTCAGATGATATGGTTAGTAATTGTACGGGCCAGTGTAGTAAGGGCCTGCCCATGTGAGTTGGGCCTTGGACCAACAAGGAGGGCTATGGGCCTAACATCCGGTGTCCCCGGGGGACGGCCTTAGGCCCACCTATGAACAAACCCAGGCCCAAATGCCATCCGAGGACCCAACCCCTTCTGCCGGGCACACAATGTAACTGCTGGTATGACTGTCCGGATTGGTCTGCCGTACACTATTTTACTTGCCCGGTCACGCAGTAATAGGATTGTCCGGTGTTATCTTGGGAGTATCGCTGCCATACATGTCCGCTGTAGTGGGGATCATTTCCAAAGCCACTCCCACCTAAACACCCACTAAACCCTTTCTTGATTGGACCTCTCAATCCATTAACCCTTAGGCAATCATGATCGCCCCACTAACAATCCCTTATAAATATGAGATCGAAAGGAGGAACAAAGGTTGATGAAATGAGAGAGAAAAAGTCATACAGAGGAGAGTAATAGCAAGAGTGATACAAAGGGATAGTGGGGTAGCGTGTAAACAGACATCAGAGGTGTTCTCGCCAAGCCTCCTAGTTGCGAACGACCCATAGTAGGAATTACCATCCCACCATACAAATAGGTTGTGATACAAGGTGTGGTGAAGTCCATTGGGCCTCCCCAACCACCCACCACAATTGGCGCCGTCTGTGGGAAGTTTCCTACAAAGCTGTAGTTCGACTGAGACTTGCAAGCGAGACAATGTCCGGGAGACGTTCGGGAAGTGGAGACGAAAGTGGTTCGGTTGGGTCTTCCCGGGGATCGTCCTGGCGCGAAAGAAGGCAAAAGAGACGTGAAGACAGGGAGCGTGAACGGGAGGATATGTCCGGTCTTGGGGAGGGGTCATACCAGACGCAGCGGACGGTAACGGATGCCTCGGGGCAGAGGCAGATTGATGAAAGGGACCAGGAAATTGAACGGTTGCGCAGGCGCGTGAGAGACTTCGAGCTCGAAGCGGACAACAGGTGACAAAGGAGAGAGCGAGAGGACCGGGAAAGGAAAGCTGGAGTCTCGGGAGATCGCCGAGGGACGGGGTCCAGCAAGTTAGGGTCCCACCGGCGAAGGGAGCGTTCACATTCGCATGAGTCTTACAACGACCGAGAAAGGTCCCATTCCCGGGAGACATATCATCGCCGAAGCCGCTCGCGATCACATGGCCATGCGGACAGGGGGTCTGACTCTCCCGAGGATCAAAGGCCGCGTAATGCCGCCATGGACGCACTAAGTCGCGCCTTGCGCAGGGTAGCTCGGTCCCCATTCTTCGATGAAATTGAGCGGGCCGCAATGCCAAGAAAATTCCTAAGGCTACCGTTTAATATCTACGACGAGAAGACTGACCCGGTCGAGCACGTCAGCCACTACATCCACATGATGTCCCTGCATTCTAATAATGATGCCCTAATGTGCAAGGTGTTTCCCTCCAGCCTTGGCCCAACCGTTCTAAGATGGTTTAACGGACTGCGGAAGAAATCCATACGTTCCTTCGCCGAGCTGGTTCAGGAGTTCAGAGTTCGGTTCGTGACCTGCAGCCGGGTACCGCAACCAGTTGATGCCCTGCTATCAATGAAGATGGGGGTGGGGGAGACCCTTCGTAGCTACGCCAGCCGGTATTAGGAGCTTTATAACGAGATAGGTGGGGGCAATGAAAAAATTGCGGCAAGTACCTTTCGGATGAGTCTACCAGAGGATTCCGAACTGTAGGAATCACTTACGAAGAAGCCGCCCGAGGACATGAGGTAGCTCATGAGGCGCATCGAAGAATATAAGCGCCTGGAGGATGATCGGCTGCAAAGCAAGGGTAAGGCCCCACTAATAAACCGTCCTCGGCAAGGGAATTACCAGTCGAGGCCTCAAAAGGAATGGAGGGCGCAGGAACCACTTTAGCAGACAGGGGAGGTGAATGCAACGTTCAAGGAACCGGTGCACCAGATAGTAGAAAGAATCAAGAATAAGCCTTACTTCAGGTGGCCGAATAAAATGGGTGGTGATCCATCCCGGCGAAACCAGAACTTGTACTGCAGTTATCACAAAGACAAAGGCCACACCACCGAGCAATGCCGGGTACTGAAAGATCATTTGGGGCAGCTAGTAAGGGCTGGGCATCTGAAGCAATTTGTTGTGAACCCCGACGACCAAGGAAGCGGCCAAGGAGGTCGGCAGAAAGGCATCCCCCCCAAACCACCGCTCGGGGTAATTGAGATGATCCTCCTACCCCCGAGAGACAGGGCAGCAGTGAGAAGGGGGGTATTAACGGTCACGCCCGCAAGAGAATCACAGGACGTGGGGCCGCTGGGAAAAAGAGCAAAGTATTACCAGGAGGCGCTTGCCTTCGGAGAAGAGGACTTAGAGGGCACGATACAGCCACATGAAGATTCTCTGGTTATCATCGCTCGGATAAGCGATTTCGATGTAAAAAGGGTGATGATAGACCAGGGCAGCGGGGCTGACGTAATGTATCCGGACTTATTCAACGGGCTTGGGTTGAGAAATCAGGACTTGAGAAAGTGTAACACGCCGCTGGTTTCGTTTGATGGAAGAGTAGTGGTACCGGAGGGGCGGATTTCGTTACCAGTGGTCGTGGGAGGGAAGGAGGTAAAGGTCATCTTCATAGTGGTTAATTCTTTCTCACCATACACGGCAATCTTGGGAAGGCCGTGGATCCACGCCATGAAAGCCGTGCCGTCCACCTTGCATGTGAAGCTTAAGTTTCCTACCGAGCAGGGTATCGCAGTGGTGCGAGGGTGCCAGCAAATGGCCAGGCAGTGCCTTGTTGCCGCAGCCAACTGGGAGGGCAAGCAGGCCGAGCAGAGTAAAGATGCCGAAGGGACCCCGTTATAGCAATTACCGTACCCCCGAGAGGATTCGGGGACTGCTTGCGCCGAGGAATTGATAAAGGTCGGAATACTGCCGGACACCGGCAAACACTTCCAGATAGGGGCCAGCTTGACAACCCAGGAGAAAGTTGAATTGCTATTATTTCTTGTTCGAAGCCTGGACGTGTTCGCTTGGAGTCCGTACGAGGTGCCTGGGGTGGACCCTGATTTTATCGTCCACAGGCTCAACGTGGATGCGTCGTTCCCTCCCAAGAAACAGAGACCGAGAAGAAAAGCCCAAGAACACGCCGAGGCTGTTAGGGCCGAGGTCCAGCGGCTAAAGGAGGCAGGTGCAGTGAAGGAGATCTTCTTCCCAGAATGGCTTGCAAACACAGTGGTGGTGAGAAAGAAGAGTGGCAAATGGAGAGTATGCGTGGACTTCATGGATTTGAACCGAGCATGCCCGAAGGACCCATTCCCTGTGCCCAAGATTGATCAGTTGGTAGATGCCACCTACGGACATCCGAGAATGAGCTTCTTGGACGCCTTTCAAGGCTATCACCAGATTGCCCTGGCCACCGAGGATCAGGAAAAGACTGCATTCATATCTCCCGACGCCAATTACCATTACACCGTGATGCCGTTTGGCCTGAAAAATGCCGGGGCAACATACTAGCGGATGATGACAAGGATGTTTCGTGACAAGATTGGACGGACGGTCGAGGTATATATTGATGACCTTGTAGTAAAAAGCAAACAGCAAACGCAGCACGTAGAAGATCTTCAAGAGGCGTTTGAGTTATTGCGGCAACACAAGCTACGCCTAAACGCAGAAAAATGTGCCTTTGGAGTGGGGGCTGGAAAGTTTTTGGGGTACTTGATCTCCTGCCGAGGAATAGAGGTGAACCCCGATCAGATTGTCGCCATGCAACGTCTTAAGTCTCCGAGCAACCCGAAGGAAGTACAGGTGTTGACCGGGATGCTGGCAGCCCTGAACCGGTTCATTTCGAGATTCTCGGATCGCTGCCGTCCGTTCTATCAGCTCTTAAAAAAATGGAAGGGGTTCCAGTGGGATGCCGAGTGTGAAAAAGCATTTCAGGATTTGAAGGAGTACCTGACGCACGCACCAGTACTGACCGCCCCGGAATCTAGAGAAGACCTGTTTATGTACCTCTCGGTTACTGACCATGCCGTGAGTGCCGTGCTGCTAAGCGACCGTGGGACACAACAGCCTGTATATTACATCAGCAAGACTCTGGTTGACGCAGAGACCAGATACTTGCCATTAGAGAAGCTGGTTTTGGCACTAGTGCATGCCACCAGGAAGCTGCCGCAGTACTTCCAAGCCCATACCGTGTATGTACTAACCGAATATCCTTTGCAGTCGTTACTGAGACGATCCGACTTCACGGGGCGTATAGCAAAGTAGGGGACCAAGCTCGGGGCTTTCGATGTACGATATAAGCCGAGGACTGCCGTAAAGGGGCAGGTATTGGCTGACTTCGTGGCTGAGTTTTCACCTAGGGCCTCATGCCAGATAGTCTATTAGCTGAGCTGCCGATCATGGAAGATATACGTGGACGGTGCTTCCAGCTCCACGGGGGCTGGTGCGGGGATCGTCGCGATTGGACCCGAGGGGATTCGCTTGGAGCATTCTTTCAGATTCGGATTTAAGGCCTCCAATAACGAAGCAGAATATGAAGCCCTGATAGCCGGACTAAGCATAGCCTCAAGCTTGGGGGCCCGGGATGTTGAGGTGTATTCGGATTTGTTGGAAATTTAGACCCCTTAAACCACAATTAGATTGCGTAGCCTAGATTAATTAGCCAAGTTGTTACTTAGTCATATTAAACAATTCTAGGTTAAAACAATCAAATAATCATATCAAGCATATAAAGCAGCGGAATAATAAATAACACAAGATATGATCACCCAGGAAAACCAAACCGGTAAAAAACCTGGGGAGGATTTTACCCACCGATCCTCAAGGCAAAACGGAATCCACTAAGAAAGAATTGAAGTTCTTACAAAAGGACTTACAAGCTCCCCGCTTGACTTCCTAATGCTACCCACCAGTAGTAACTTCCTGACACGACCACGCGCAGGCTCCGAATCCACGGACTACTTCTTTCTTTGAACTCCTTCTTCAAGTACAAGCTCCTCACTTGTTTTTCTCTTTAAGCTTCAATGGCTGCAACCTAGTTGATCATCAAGATGTTGATAATATATCTTCCTTGAAAACCCTAAGTTTATGTGAAGGAAAGCTCCTCAAAGATCTCACAAGAGATTCACATAAACAGCAAATATGAGCAACAAAGACTTAGAGAGGTTTGGGTACAAAACCCTAATAAAAAGAGGCACAAGAGGCACTCTAATCTCTCTCTACAAAAGTCTCAAAAACGTTCTAGGGTTTCTCTTATATATATAAGAGTTTTACTTGAACCCCAAGATGTTTAAATAGAGTTTGGGCTGAACTGGAACTCTGCAGAAAAATAAATCTGTACGTGGTTCGATCGATCGAGTCTAATTTTCGATCGATCGAGACTTACAGATTTAGTCCAATAAATTCTGCAATCACTCGATTCCAATTTTACAAATAAACATACTTTGAGCAAGCCTAAACCTAGACTAAATGTTTTGGTCATGGTTTGCCAACAAAATACAAATTGAAGTTCTAATACATTAATTCCTAATTTCTTAGAACCTAACAATCTCCCCCTTTGGCAATCCGTGACAAAACACATCTCAAACATGAAATGCTCAAAGTTACAAATAGCCCAATACAAAGATAATGCTCATAACAACAAATCCAATCTTAACTACTATCCATCAGTTGCAAGTGTAGACAGCAACTAAATCGAATGCCCCTGTATATTCCTGAAACACTCAACAAACGCATAAACGCATGTGTGACATAAAAACAGTAAATCAACAAATAAATTCTTGATTTCACAAAACAAAGACATATATCATGAATAAACCATAAATATAAATCAATGAGCAGTGAACAAGAAACAGAAATAAAAACAAAAGTAAACTAACTCTCCCCCTAAGTTAGATACAACAAAAAGTTTTTATTTTCTTCCCTTTCAAAATAATTTCAACTCCCCCTAAACAAGACAAACATGATTTCCATAAATCAATAATTTCTCCCCCTTTTTGTCACGTATTGACAAAGACAACTCATACAAAGAGTAAACAGTCAACATACGCAATAAAGGATAAGAGAAAACAGAGAATCAAGGGGACAAAAAAAATTCAGCTCTATAGAAAATAGAGACAACTCCCCTTATGAACAACACAGGTTAAAAAAAACTTTTCTCCCCCTATAAAAATAGGAAAAACAAAACAAGTTGTGGGAAAAACAGTTTTGGGGAAAAATAAAGAGGAGGGGAACAACAGCAGCAGCACCACCAACAGGATCAGGAACAGCCTCACCAACAGGACCAAAGTTAAAAACACACAAATCAAAGTTAAAAACCAAGGTGAGGATACACATGAAGAAAAAATATTCTCTCTTTCAATAAAATGCAAACATGACATTATGTGACCCATAAACAGTTGCATGAGTAGAGAAAATATTTGCACATTGATTATCCATCATATCTCTTAAGAAAAATATTTTCCACAGTTCACACATAAAAAAGGCATATACTAGAAAGTACATCGCTCAAAAATTAATCAATCAATTTTTTGATCAAGTTGAGTACCCAATGTAGCAGAGTGTATGCATGCTATGTGTGAAAACAATGAGAAATATGACTGCAAAACTGCAAGATGGATACAGAAATCAATGCAATGCATGTAAATCCTAAACATAAAAGATGCAAGACAAAATATGTCATGATGCATGCTCTAATGCAGTAGAATTAAGTTCAATTGAGATCAAATTGACAAAATTGGCTTGAGCAGGGAATTTCTACCAAAAACCCCAAAAATTGAAAACCACTTGTTGAAATTTTTTAAACAAATTGATGAATTGAGCATCACAAAACACAACTCATAGAGTATAATGCTTAATTACATCCAAACAACAAGCCAATTTCATCAAATTCAACTCAATTTCACAAAAGCCCCAATTCGGATCAAGAACAAACCCTTTTTTAAAAAAGCTTCTCCACGATCTTCGATCGATCGAAAATTACATTCGATCGATCGAATGACACAGTCATTTTGAGACAATTGAGGGCATTTTTTTGATCAATCGAAAATCAGGTTGGATCGATCGAAATGGGCAGAGGCTCACTAAATTTTGAGAAAAACACAGGTTTGAAAAACACAAACCTAATTTAGAAAACAACTCCTCAAAGCATTTGAACAATGAATACAAAATGCATGAGTATGAGATGGAATGCTTTTTCAAAAACCCAAAATTTTAAACCCAATTCTCTCAAACACAAGTTTCAATCATTCTCCCATTGAATTTTCTCAAGCAACAAATATGTTATGCACAAATCTCAAGATATTTTTAAAATTTTCAAACTTGAACACATTTTGCATTAAAATCAAGGAACTTTTAATCTTGGATGGCCACAACAAAATCACACACAATATAATGTACCAAGTTTAACAAAGAGTAACTTGTGTAGTGTGTGCAACTAGCAAAAACTTGAGATACATGTGAGGTGATATGTGAATAGCAATCAAACACAAAGTCTACACAATTCATCACATATAGTTTAAAAGAGACTATCACCAAAAGAGTTACATCCTATAACTCCCACATCTCCTAGATCAAAAGCTTGCAATCATGTAAGTTTCTTGCATTTTTGCCTCTTATTTATATATGAAATGGCATTCAGCCTAATAGTACACACCGGTTTGAATTAAGTGAATTGGCATCAAGCCTAATAGTACACACCAGTTTTTAATTTAATTTGAGGCTACACCTTATGTTCTTTTTGTGCATGTGCTACACTTTCTCGAGCACTAAATCTTATGATATGCACTAAGGTGTTCATGATTGGCTAATGAACAGTGGTGAGATGGTTATTTATGCCTTTCTCAAAAGGATCAAGTCCGACAGTCAAAAACTAGTGACTTCATGATTAAGGCAAAGTGATTAAGAACCACACACATCTTTCCCACACAACATGCACTACAAAGTTTCAACTAGTTAAGTGCAATAAAGTAAGCTCATCCAAGCTAAACAAAGTACATAAACTAGTTATGTAAAGATAAGGTGGCCAACCTTGATTATAAATCCAAGATCAATAATACAAAACACAAAAATCTTTTTGGTTTTAACAAACTTTATAACCACTTGTTGAGATTTTGAAAAAACAGTTATGACCAAAAACAAAAACACACATTATGCTAAATGATCAATGCAAATGCAATGCAAGACAGTACTTAACTAAGCTATAGAGGGTACACAAACAAGAAATATCAATTTCTTAATTAACCCATGAGTACATGTACAAACTAGTACATCCTCACACAAAATCAAAAATAGCTTAGCACAAACTATTCAAGTTTCTCCACAATGTCAAGCATGTTCTAAATCAAGAGAGATATCAAAACTCATGTAATCCTCAAGAAAAATAAAACAAGACACAAAAAAAAATATTTTTGTCTTTTTGAAATTTTTCAATGTTTTTGGATTTTTTTTTAAATAAAAAAAACTTAGAAAAAACAAAGCAACCAAAAACAGAAACAAGACATGTCCACAAACAATAGAAAGAATTAAAACAGGGACAAGTCAGCAACACTCACCTTAAAGGCTCTTTTCTCACCCATATAGCACGAGTCTTCGGCTTTGTAGGTGAAAATCCATGAGAAGCAGAGTGTATTTGAGGGATTACACCAATCTTCTGAGACAGACTAAAATCCTGCAAATTCCTTTCACAAGCCAACAAGTTCAAATTTTTCAAAAGCATATGAAACAATTTATATGGACTTATGGCAGGAGAAACATCATCACATATCCTAGATTGACATACAGAATGTTTAAATTTCAATTTATGACAATTAGGACGAATGTGACCGGAGACACCACAAAAGTGACAAACAGGAACAAATTTAGGAATATCAGTATTCCTAACAGCAAGTCTAGTCTCAGATTTCAGTTTTTGCCTCAACAAAGAACAATTTGGTCTAATATGACCAACAACACCACAATGGTGACAAGTAGGCACAAAAACAGATTTATTATGCTCTCTAACAGTAGGATTAGACTTAGGTTTAGAAACTTCAGCGTCTACATCAGAACTTTTACCTTTGTCTAACCTAGCACAATAAGCCTTTTCTTTATTATTCCTCTTAAAAGGAGGGATATAAAATTTTTCAGTTTTAGGCTTAAGAGAAACAGAAACAATTCTGTTATCATCAACAGGCTTGGTACTAATCAAATTTTCAAGTTTAGCTTTAGACTCAGCTAACTCTTGTTCCAAACTTTTCATCTTCTCATCTTGAGAGGAAATTTGATTTCTCAAAAATTCATTCTTTTTATTAGATTCAACTAATCTAACAAGCAATTCCTCTTTTTCAAGATTAGCCAATTTTAACTCTTCTTTAAATTTCTTAGCAATTTTCAAGGATTTAGATAATTCCTTACGAAGAGTTTCAAAAGCATCAAAAAAATCAGCAGAAACAATAGTGTCCTTTTTATTCAAAACATCACAGGTATCAACAAAATCAGCAGAAACATGATCAGAAAGACACTTTAAATTATCCATGACAACAGGGGTCAAGGATCAGCTCTTAGATCAAAAGATCTAAAACAAGAAGAGCTACCCGCTCTGATACCACTTGTTGGAAATTTAGACCCCTTAAACCACAATTAGATTGCGTAGCCTAGATTAATTAGCCAAGTTGTTACTTAGTCATATTAAACAATTCTAGGTTAAAACAATCAAATAATCATATCAAGCATATAAAGCAGTGGAATAATAAATAACACAAGATATGATCACCTAGGAAAACCAAACCGGTAAAAAACCTGGGGAGGATTTTACCCACCGATCCTCAAGGCAAAACGGAATCCACTAAGAAAGAATTGAAGTTCTTACAAAAGGACTTACAAGCTCCCCGCTTGACTTCCTAATGCTACCCACCAGTAGTAACTTCCTGACATGACTACGCGCAGGCTCCGAATCCACGGACTACTTCTTTCTTTGAACTCCTTCTTCAAGTACAAGCTCCTCACTTGTTTTTCTCTTTAAGCTTCAATGGCTGCAACCTAGTTGATCATCAAGATGTTGATAATATATCTTCCTTGAAAACCCTAAGTTTATGTGAAGGAAAGCTCCTCAAAGATCTCACAAGAGATTCACATAAACAGCAAATATGAGCAACAAAGACTTAGAGAGGTTTGGGTACAAAACCCTAATAAAAGGAGGCACAAGAGGCACTCTAATCTCTCTCTACAAAAGTCTCAAAAACGTTCTAGGGTTTCCCTTATATATATAAGAGTTTTACTTGAACCCCAAGATGTTTAAATAGAGTTTGGGCTGAACTGGAACTCTGCAGAAAAATAAATCTGTACGTGGTTCGATCGATCGAGTCTAATTTTCGATCGATCGAGACTTACAGATTTAGTCCAATAAATTCTGCAATCACTCGATTCCAATTTTACAAATAAACATACTTTGAGCAAGCCTAAACCTAGACTAAATGTTTTGGTCATGGTTTGCCAACAAAATACAAATTGAAGTTCTAATACATTAATTCCTAATTTCTTAGAACCCAACAGGATTCCCGGCTGATTGTCAATCAAGTTCATGGTAGTTTCGAGGCACGAGATCCTCGGATGAAGGTGTATTTAGGATGAGTGAAGCAGATTATGGCCGGATTTGAAACGGCGAAGATCGTACAAATAGCTTGGACGCACAACAGTCACGCCGACTCCCTCGCCATGCTAGCGTCATCCGTGGCCGAAACCATACCTCGGCTGATCAGAATAGAGCAAATTCCGGAGCCAAGTATCAAGCTTTCCAGTAATCCGGCAATTGCGGCAATTGCTATGCAGGGACCTAGTTGGATGGACCCCATCGTTGAGTTTTTGGCCGAAAATCGGCTCCCTCCCGACGAGAAGGAAGGAAATAAAATCCGAAGAATGGCCCCTCGGTTTTGGTTATCAGAAGACCGGGAGTTGTATCGAAGATCCTTCGGGGGACCATACCTTTTATGCCTGCATCCGGGCAAGGTGAACGAGATTCTAGCAGAGCTGCACGAAGGGGTGTGTGGCAGCCACGTAGGAGGGCGTTCGCTAGCTCACCGGGCTATGACTCAGGGATTTTGGTGGCCTCAAATGCAGAAGGATGCCGCCGAATATGTGCGCAAATGTGAGCAATGTCAGACACACGCTCCCCTGATCCATCAGCCTGCCGGTCATCTTAATCCGGTAAGTAGTCCCTGGCCATTCGCCCAATGGGGGCTGGATATACTTGGGCCATTCCCCCGGGCAACAGGTAACCGAAGGTTCGTCCTCGTAGCCGTCGACTACTTTACGAAGTGGGCGGAGGCTGAAGCCCTAGCTAATATCCGGGACGTGGACGTGAAGAAATTTGTGTGGAAGAACATTGTCACCAGATTCGGAGTTCCAAATTCCCTGATATCAGACAATGGGTTGCAGTTCGACAGCCGGGCCTTCCGAGAATTCTGTACGGACCTCGGCATTAAAAACAAGTATTCCACCCCGGCGTACCCTCAGAGCAATGGCCAAGTTGAAGCTGTCAACAAGGTAATTGTAAACGGGCTGAAGAGAAGACTGGACAATGCGAAAGGAAATTAGGCCGAGGAGCTACATAACGTCCTGTGGGCCTACCGGACAACACCCAGGAGATCCACGGGGGAGACTCCGTTCTCGCTCACCTACGGTGCCGAGGCTGTTATACCAACCGAGGTAAGTCTATGCAGCGCACGGGTGGCCGAGTATGACCCCAGTTCTAATGACGAAATGTTGGTCCGGCACCTAGACCAGCTAGAGGAACGCCGCGAAGCTGCAACTATCCGGTTGGCCGAGTACCAACAGAAACTGGCCAGAAGATATGACCGAAGCGTGAGAATAAGGAAGTTTGACGCCGGGGATCTGGTCCTGAGAAGGGCCGTGGGGCATATGCGTGACATCCATGCCGGCAAGCTGGCACAGACCTGGGAAGGACCGTATAGAGTTACGGCAGTGGCCGGGGAAGGAGCTTATTATTTGGAGGAACTAGACGAGAGACCACTGCCTCGGCCCTGGAATGTTCAGAACTTGAAGAGGTTCTATCATTAATAAATCATGTGTTCAATTTGAATTGTAAGTTTGCTAGTGTTAATGAAAGCAGTCGTTGGTGCGAGTCATTGGCAATTGAGGTCTTGCAATTTACCCAAGGACAGAAACCTGACTCTCGGTTCGAATCCCTTCACCGAGCAGGTGGAAACCTTAC
This sequence comes from Quercus glauca, assembly GCA_023736055.1. NCBI lineage: Eukaryota > Viridiplantae > Streptophyta > Magnoliopsida > Fagales > Fagaceae > Quercus > Quercus glauca. Next base: position 14,917,913 of record CM043323.1, on the reverse strand, counting down.
AAATTTATCTAAGGACAGAAACTTGACCCTCGGTTCGAATCCCTTCACCGAGCAAGTGGAAACCTTACAAATTTACCTAAGGATAGAAACCTGACCCTCGGTTCGAATCCCTTCACCGAGCAGGTGGAAACCTTACAAATTTACCTAAGGACAGAAACCTGACTCTCGATTCGAATAACCTCGCCGAGCAGGTGGAAACCTTACAAACTATCTAAGGAGAGAAACCTGACCCTCGGTTCAAATCCTTTCGCCGAGCAAGCAGATACCTTAAAAATTTCTCTGAGGAAAGAAACCTTCCCTCAGCCCGATCCCTATCACCGTACAAGTAGACTAATAAATCATGCATTAACATATTGCTCGGTCATTTCCTTTGAAACCGAGCAAGTACAAAACCCTACGTGGAGGAAATTCCAATGTGCAAAAACAACGCCCGATCATAACGTAACCATTAAGAAGAGCATGTATATGTAAAAGCAATAGTGATAAAAGAAAGCCGAGCAATAAAATATCAAAATTAATCCAAACAACACAAAAACAAGGTAATTGTTCGGTCACCAAAACCCGGTGACGGGCAAACAAAGATAAAAAGAAAAGACGCATAAAAAGTCTAACTGCCACAGCCCGGCAGCATAAGCATAGTAGTTAAAAATGGGCTATTGTCCGAATTGGCCTTCATCCGGTAAGGTCTACCGGGGGGGGGGGGGGGGGGTCTCCGGTCCGCACTTCCTGCTGTTGGCCCTCAGAAGCAAGATTTGGGAACTCTACATTTTCAACGGGCGAATCATCGGCAGAAGGATTGCTGGTCGTATCTGCACCGACCATCTCCACGTGGGCATCTATCTGCTCCACCAGCTCCCTTAGGCTGTCCGTTTCCTCTTCGTCGCCAAGACCTACAGGGATCTGCGCTGCTGGAGGGGCCTCCAAGAAGGGAATTTTGCCGGGGTCCCTCAGGGGCGAATCGGCGGGAACCCCCATAACCTGCAGGGCAGCCAACCAGCCCTCGTGAAAAGATAACCGCCGAGCCTCATAGACGACCGGCTCCACCCCCTTCTCAGCGTCCGCGAACCCTTCGTTATACCATTTGGTCCCGGCCTCCTCAAGCACAGCACGCAAGTCGGCTACTTCCTCAGCAAGGGTAGCATTCCGGCTCACCTCATCGGCCAATTTCAACTCCGTCTCGTGCTGCTTGGCCTCCCGCTCCGCCGACCTCTCCTCTGCGAGCTTTCTCTCTTTTTCAGCAGTAGCTGCCCTCTTCTCAGCGGCCTCCGCAGCCTTAGCCTTGTCCTTCGCAGACTTCACCGCTGCTTCCCTCCCGATCTTCTCCCGGTCAGCATCATTGGCGAGGTCCTTCACCCGTTCATTCAGGATGTGGGTCAGCTGGGCAGCCTAGACATGGGCAATCAACATTGTATCAGATGCACGACAATTCAGATAACGAACAAAGAAAGAAATACGAAGAGGTTACCGCGATGGCGTGCCACTGGAGCCTCATCCCCATATAATCATCGGACGCCTCCGCGAAGGTGCTCACGTCTTCAGGCAGGAGCAGACCGTGAGCCAAGCTTGGGCAACGCGGCCCCCTTCACCCTTTTCCCACACCCATATGCTTGCATCCGCGGGGAGGGGCTTGCCGTCCAACTCGTAAGTAGGCTGCCATTCCGGAACGGCCCGGGAGGATGACGCCATGCTCGCCCCAACCTGCCCTTGGGGCTCCTGGATGGTGATACCCCTAGACGGAGCCGTGGGGGTTTTTGTTTGAACGGCTCCAGGACCGGTGGAGGGCTGCTGTGTGACCTTCTGTTTTTTCCTGGGGCGAACAGGGGGAGGAGGAGGAGCATGTGTAGGGGGAGTTTGGACCTGCCCCTGTCCCGGCTGCTGCTGCGCGGCTTATTGGGTCCCAGGTAGGAAGCGACTGACCGAGAGAGTCCTACGGGTGACCATTTCTCTAGCACCCGGGTGTGCTTGGGATGAATTACTCGACTCCGCGGTTGCCGATTCGGGTTCCTGTTCGGGCGGCTCCTGATCTAGTTGCTCGGCAGGTTCTGCCTCTGCCTCATGCTCAAGAGCCCTGTGTGCAAGCTCTCTGAGACGCCGAGAGGCTGCTTCGGCTGATGCGTCCCTTATACGAGCGAGCTCGTCCGAACAGGTATATCGCCAGCCAACGTCTCGAGCTTCGGCCACTGTAAGGTTGGCCGGGAGGAAGTTAGCGTGCCGAACGTCAATGTAGGAGAGAAGGGGGCTGTCAACTATGAGAGTCTGACCAAAAGGTTGCCAGGTAGTGTAAACGGGCTCTACGCCGAGAATGAGATGAGAAGCCCGGAGCTGACCGTCGCGGTGTACAAAGATTTCTGAGCGAAGGACAAAATTGAGGTCCCGCACGTGGACCGTCCGGATATCTTGGGTAAACACCGAGCCGTCTGCAATATAAATGGAAAGGATCAGTATGAAAGTTAGATACACAAGTAAATAGTAAAAAAATAATAAGTAACCCTTGCAATGACACCCACCCACTTCGCGGCGAGACAGAGGAGGGGGAACATCCCCGGAATACCAGTTGCCGCGTACCCGGAAGAACTTCCCGGCGGAGTTCCTGTTCGAGTCCGGCAGGCAAGAAATCAACCGAATCCTCATATCTCTGACCTTTATATAGTAATTAGTTTTCTTCTTCCCACACAAGCTGTACACATGGTTTACGTTGTGATGGTCCAATTGCAGACCGAATGTATGGTTCAATTTACTTATGCAACTCATCACCCGGTAAAAATTTGGGGCAAGTTGATCGGGGCATAACCCATAGTACCTAAGGGCTCTAAGTAAAAGGGGATCGATGGGGAACCTAACCCCACCCTCCAGTATTGACATGAGCGGAAAGAAGGCGGTGTTTGCCCCTTTATGGAGTTCGATGTCACTTTCATGGCAGTACATCACATCCACGTCATCGGGAATTTGGTAGTCACGCCTAAAGGTGATTAATGAGTTTCTAGAGTCTAAAAGGTGAGCGTAACCCATCCCAGATCCTAAAGTATTTCAAGGAAATGGAAAGAAATAAATTGAAGCAGAAGAAAGGGGAAGGGGACTTACTTTTGGCACTAAGAGGGAGGTTGATTCTGGGGGTTGCCGGGCAACTAACGCTTTGGATGCTCGGCAGAGGGAAATTTCAGAAACTAAGGAAGTGAAAAATAAGAATGTGGGTCTGAGCAAGCCTTTTATAGGCACGAAGGGAAGATGCGCGACGGTTGATGGTGCATTGATGAGGAGCAATTCGCAGTTATGAAGCATAATGAGGATAAGACCTTTTAGAAACCAAGGGCGTGCGCACGCCTCGGTCCACGAAACGGCAGATGGATATGGCTGCTGAGGTCAGGAGGCCAGGCGCGACGCACCTTTTGAGGAGCGCATTTATTGGACGTCTAGTCGCACACAGAAAGGCACGCTTATTCAATTTTTCGGGCATGGGACCTTTCCTCTCCCACCGTGTCCCTTGATCCTCGCCCGTCTGACCGGGCACGAATCAAGGGGGGGGCTAATGTACAGGCCAGTGTAGTAAGGGCCTGCCCATGTGAGTTAGGCCTTGGACCAACAAGGAGGGCTATGGGCCTAACATCCAGTGTCCCCGGGGGACGGCCTTAGGCCCACCTATGAACAGACCCAGGCCCAAATGCCATCCGAGGACCCAACCCCTTCTGCCGGGCACACAATGTAACTGCTGGTATTACTGTCCGGATTGGTCTGCCGTACACTATTTTACTTGCCCAGTCACGCAGTAATAGGATTGTCTGGTGTTATCTTGGGAGTATCGCTGCCGTACATGTCCGCTGTAGTGGGGATCATTTCCAAAGCCACTCCCACCTAAACACCCACTAAACCCTTTCTTGATTGGACCTCTCAATCCATTAACCCTTAGGACAATCATGATCGCCCCACTAACAATCCCCTATAAATATGAGATCGAAAGGAGGAACAAAGGTTGATGAAATGAGAGAGAAAAAGTCATACAGAGGAGAGTAATAGCAAGAGTGATACAAAGGGATAGTGGGGTAGCGTGTAAACAGACATCAGAGGTGTTCTCGCCAAGCCTCCTAGTTGCGAACGACCCATAGTAGGAATTACCATCCCACCATACAAATAGGTTGTGATACAAGGCGTGGTGAAGTCCATTGGGCCTCCCCAACCGCCCACCACAGTAATATATAATCAAGTTTGTTGTATGGTTGGGTTTCTCTACTGTCTACTGCTGTCCTTTAATTCTAATTCTAGTCGAATCTCTTTGAAAGGGAATAAGCTAATTAAGTTACGATTTTGAGATAGGCCTTTTGGTTTGTTTCAGCTCTGCCTGGTCATGATCTGAAATGGGTAGGACAACATTCAGTCAATAATTTGTTTTAGAGTGAAGGTTTTAGAAAGGTAGAAAAAATTTCAAGTACATCAAGTGGCAAAAGCAAAAAATTCTTGTGCAGTTACAAAATTAAGAGCTGTTTCATATTAAAAAGAGTTTTTAAACTGTTAAATTCATGTCATAGCACTTGTTTTCTTTTAAACTCGACCGTGATCATATATATATATATATATATATATATATCTCCTAGTAACAAAAAGCAGAGGAAAAAGTCGTTACTTTTAAATGGGATTGAAATATTATTAAGGTCTCACCAATGCTTCTACACAAGCATTACATGGTACAATGACAAGAATGATGTTTTCCTTACATTGCAAAATAAAAGCAGCACATGGCTTAAGGCCATTTAGTACTGCTAACAATTCAATATTCAATTATGGTAAATCACTGATCCATCACTGCATGTCTAACAATTGAACAATTTATGTCATTCATTATATTTTTTTGGTGAAGATAAATCAAATTAATTGCTTTTAGCTTTGAAGATGGTCTCCTGTGAGAGATTTATATTTAGTTAGTTATTACACATCTATTTACATATAGGCACAAGCTTAGGTTCCAAATGATGATAGCTTAAGAAAATTACCAAAAACATAACTTATGCTGATACAGATCACTCAATTATGAACAATGTTGATGATACTTGGATATATCAAGAACTCTGTTGAATGATTTGGTCAATGAGGAAATTTTGCATATCTACATTAATTCCTCATAAAAAGTAAGTTATGATCAAACTCTGAATGTTTGAAATTTTAAAATAGGAGAGTTACATTTCCAATATCCTCAAACATGCTAATACAAATCATTTTTATAACATCTTTAATTGTTATCCTACATTAAAATAAGAAAAATATCAAAGAAAAACAAGAATAGAAAAATCAGTCATTCTCTTAAACAGGAAAAAAGAACTTTTTTGGTTAAAGATGGGTACACAGCTATAGAAAACCTTCAATGAGAAAGCTAAATGCTACATCTAGCTAGAATCATTCTAATTGCGATCTATACATGAGCTCACATATATGATAAGAAATGACATAATGATTAACTCAGATTATAATGTTTGCAATGGCATGCATATATTGTTTTTGCACTTTGAAAAATTTTAAAATGATGAACTATATAGGCAACAAGAGTGCATATTTTACCTTGCAATCTATTATGGCTAGTGAAAATCAGAAGCATAAAATGGACTGCACTTGCCTTCTTGTCTCTTGGCCATGTGACAGTTTCTCCTCATGAACAAGTCCAATAATCCTACATCAAGGGGGTAACCAACCCAAACAACTAACACAATCAATGAACCAAAATTACTCTAATCATTGTTTATTTTATAAAACTATGTTTTTGTGTGTGTGTGTGTGTGGATTAAATGAGTAGCTTCAAGAATGGGGGTGATTTTTTTTTTTTATCAATTGTACCAATCCATAAGATTTAATAATATGCATTGATTAGCTAGGTGCACAAATTTGAGTTATTTGATCAAGGAAACAAACAAGATGAGAGGAGGAATAAGTGATAAAAATGATGCTAAAACAAAGATAGTAAAATTATATTTTTAAGTTAATATTAGTTAAGTAAATGTGTCCAAAGGAAGGGAAAAAAAAGATACTGCAGAGCAACCAACGAAAGGCTTTGATTGAGAAGAAAAAGCAATGACTTACAGGTAATATAGAGAAAAAGTTGACTAAGAAAAAAGAAAAGAAGTTCAACAATCTTCAATGATGCTGTTGTTGGAATAAGTGCCAACAGCAAAGCTAAGCTGCAGCTCGCAAATACTTTTCAGAATTTAAAATAAAATCAAACAAATTTTTGAGCATCCAGAGATATTTATGTCTTTAAGCAACTTTAAATTAAAGAGTGTGTTTGGTAGACATGTAAGACTATTGCAATCTCTTACATTCAATAAAGTGAGGCTGGTCCAATGCCCAATTGACGTGGGTAGTTTTGTAATAGCAATTCCATCCAAGTAAACTTTCAATACACATTGCATGTTTTTCCCAAATTTTGGAATTTTTTTTATTAAAATTTTTGAGCATCCACAAAGAATAAGAGTTTCAAGAGACTTCATTTCAAACTTGTTTGGAAGAGTTTTTAAGTTTTTACAGCCTTTCAGACTAAGAAGTGTTAGGTTGTTATTAACTCCAATTGATGGGTGCAATCTTCAAGAACCAATTTCTCAAGGACTAGGACGTCAGTGAAGACACGGGTTTCAATAAGTTTTAGAGGCTTGCTTAATCGGATGGATTTTAACCTCTGAAATAACCCAAAAAAAAAGAAAAAAGAATATTCAACAAAACCTTACAGTTTAATGGAACTTAAAAAAAAAAAAAAAAAGTTGTGTCAGGTGCCTAAATTACCTTTGAGCCTTGTGTTACTTGTTGGTATATAATTTGGAGGGTAGAAAATACCATTTGAGCTACCCAGCTCATTGGCAATTTTGACTATCTATTAACATGTGATGAATATCTACTAAACATGAACAGTATTGCTAAAAATAACTCTAAAGTCCCACAATTGAATCAAATTGGCTATATACTATCCAAACTGCTAAATTTAACTCTCTAGTAATAGATTTACAAGCCCAAAAAATGTTCATAAAAGAGTTGGAAGCAAGAGTAACCTGGGCTCTAGCCTCTTTAGTGACTCCCATGCACAGCAAATGTACACAGCTGGCGTTCTCTAACTTCCTTGCACTTGTGTTCTTCAGTCAGCACAGCAAGTTGCCAAGGAACCTTCTTCTTTTCCACAGGTTCTCCACTCTTCCACTAACCAAAACAAGCCTGGAAAATATTCTTCTCAAACAGTAAGCTTCCACTCGTTTGCATACGGCATTACTGGAACAACCTGAAAAATTATCTGCCAGCCCATTATTTAGCTACATAGGCAAAACAACCCCATTTGCATCTGCTCTGCCAGTGCCCCTCAATTGTCAGCAACACTTGCCATCCCACCACAATTGGACACATTCACCTTGGGACTCTCCAGTAGTTACTCTAAAATAATAAGAATTTTCAGAGCAAAACAAAAATAATAGGAAAAAGAACTAGAACAGAAAACTCAAGTTTGTCTTTAGAGCTTGTGGGGTTTTTTCTTTGGGGGTTTAGGGAAACACTAAGTAGGTGGTCCCCTCTCAAAACGGCATCATGGAGGATTTGGCTGAAAAATGGAGCACTTTCTCTTTGTCTGAAAGGGAGACAACAGGTTTTGTTCTTCAACGTGACCAACGATCGGGGGAATTTCTTTTAGCAGCATACTTCTTAACCCCTCGATTTTTGAATATGGAAGCAATGGCGAGGACTTTCAAACAGCTTTGGAGGTCTACCAATGGTTTTAAAATTCGAAACCATAAGGAGCAGAGAGTTTTATTTGTTTTTGACAATGTGGGTGATGTGGATAGAATTTTGCAGAATCAACCCTGGAGTTTTGACAAGCACTTAGTCATGCTGCAAAGATACAATTCTGATGTTCCTGTTCGTGATTTGATTTTCAAAACGACCCTTTTTTGGGTCCAAGTTCACGATATTCCTGTTCGTTACATGAATAGACGAGTGGCTGAGAATATTTGTGAAGTAGTTGGTGAGGTGCAAAAATCAGCAGGGGCAGTGGATGATGATGGGGGACTTTTCATACGGGTCCGGGTACTCATAGACATCTCCCTACCCCTATGCCGTGGAAGGCTAATTACAATGGAGAATGGAGAAAAAGTGTGGGTGAAGTTCAAGTATGAGCGGCTGCCCAACATTTGTTTTTGGTGTGGACGGCTGAATCACAGTGATAAGAACTGTGAATTATGGATTGATAGTAAAGGTACGCTTACACCGGAGCAACAGCAATTCGATTCTTCATTAAAGGCAGTTCCATATACGTCAACAGGTAAGGATGTTATCTACGTCCCTGGTTACTATGAACGAAGTAAAACCAGAGTTCAGTCCGAGGCTCAGGTTTCCAACTTAACTTCAGGTGCGACGGAGGGGCGGTTGGGTAATGGTGGTCCGGAGGGGGGGAACAAAACGCCTTTGACAACGGTTAGAAGCAATGATGAGGGAGTTAATGGAATAATGTCTGATGAAGTTAATGAGGTTGAGACGTTACACGTTGAAACAGAGGGTGATCCGAATGTGGAGTCTTTCCCAATCAGTTCTGACCCCATTAATACCCCTATTAATGCTCCAATAATTGAGGAAGGAATTAATGCCATGAAGTCTTTCCCAAATCAGATGCTAACGTCTGATCTTTTTGAAATTCCAATTAAGGGGTGTAATGAGGAGATAACGGGATTTGACTTTAATTATTCTGATTTAAGTCAAATTAAGGGATCGGCATTGAATGAGGATAATCCTTTCCCTGTTCAACATGCCACATCAGCCGAGAAGGCAGCAGCATGGCCAGCTGGAATTAGGGCAACAAGGAAAAAAACCTCTTCTTCCAATTTGAAGGCTGCTACCAGTAGCAACATAAGAACAAAAAACCTGATCCGTAGGGTGAATCATTCAAAATCCGTGGGCCATACTCAAGAGGGGAGGAAGAGTTGTGGGAAAAGAAGGAGTGATGTTCATCTGGAGTTACCTTGCAAGCATAGGCGGGTTTCAAAAGATGAAAGTGACAGGCTTTTTTCAATGGTGGAGGCTGATGAACAGCCCCGCCAATCACAATGAGTTGCTTAGTTTGGAACTGTCGTGGGCTTGGGAACCCATGTACAGTGAACGAGCTTGCAGAGATGGTGCGGGCAAAAGATCCCTCTGTCGTGTTTTTAGCCGAGACATGGGCAGACGAAGCAAGGCTAAAAGATGTGAAAAGGAGAATTCAGTTTGAAAACATGTTCGTGTCACCAAGAACAAGTAGAGGTGGAGGTTTAGTTTTATTTTGGAGATCAACAATAAATGTTACAGTGGAGGGGTCAGATAAAAATCACATTGATGTGATCATAGATAAGAGCAAAGAATCTGAATGGCGTTTCACAGGGTTTTATGGGGAACCGGATACCCAAAAAAGGCATGAATCTTGGGATCTACTTCGTACTCTTAAAAGAAAATTTCAGAGTCCGTGGCTGTGTGCGGGGGATTTCAATGAGTTGGTGAGAGGAGATGAAAAATTGGGGGGCAATAGGAGAAGTCACAATCAAATGCAATTGTTCCGTGAGGCAATTGATGCGTGTGGTTTTGTTGATCTAGGGTACACGGGTTCAAGGTTCACTTGGAGTAAGCACTACAATTCAGGTCACTCAATTTGGGAGAGACTAGATAGAGCCTTATGCACAACAGATTGGCTCAATCACTTTGCTGGCACAAAGGTTGTTCATCTCACATGCAATACCTCGGATCATTCCCCATTATGGATTGCTCCTTGTGGTATAGATCCTCCGCCAAGTTCTAAACCATTTCGCTTTGAAGAAATGTGGATGTCGGATAGGGGGTGTGGAAGAGTAATTGAAGCAGTGTGGGGAGGTTCCTTCCCTTGTGAAGCCGAAAAACTAGTGATAAAAAAAAATAGAGAAATGTGGGGAGGAATTAACACAGTGGAGTCGTAAGAACTTTGGCCATGTGCGGAGACAATTGATCGAAAAGAGGAAGAGCTTGCTTCAGGCCGAACAGCAAGCAATGCTTGGAGGGAGTAATGACCGAGTAAGGGGGCTGAAAGGGGAGATAAATGAGTTGATGGTGAAGGAAAATTTGATGTGGAGGCAGCGGGCAAAAACTTTTTGGCTGGTTGATGGTGACAAAAACTCTAGGTATTTCCATACTAGGGCTACTCAAAGGTACCGTAAGAATAAGATTTTGGGAGTCAAAGATTCTTCAGGTACATGGATTGATCAAACAGAAGGAATAGCTGATACTTTTACTACCTACTATCAACACCTTTTTGAATCCTCCAATCCGACCTTGAATATCAATTCAATGGTGAAGGTGGTAACTGATGATATGAATGCACAACTGTCACAAGAGTTTATGGAGTGGGAGATTGAAGATGCATTGAAACAAATGGCTCCGTTAAAAGCTCCTGGTCCTGACGGTATGCCTCCTCTCTTCTATCAAAATTATTGGAATCTTGTTGGTAATGATGTCACAAAAACCATTTTGTCATACCTAAATTCAGCCACAATCCCTCATCCCCTAAACCATACTTTCATTACCTTAATACCAAAAAAAAAAAATCCCACAGATGTCACTGATTATCGTCCCATTAACCTTTGCAATGTCCTTTATAAAATTTTTTCAAAGGTCCTTGCTAATAGGTTAAAAAAAATCCTTCCTTCAATTATAACTGAACACCAAAGCGCCTTTACAAAGAACCGTTTGATCTCAGATAACATTCTTGTGGCTTTTGAAACATTGCATAGCATGAATAATCACAATTCCAAAAAATCTGGTTTCATGGCATTGAAGTTAGACATGAGTAAGGCGTATGATAGGGTGGAATGGTGTTTTTTGGAGGATGTGATGAGAAGTTTGGGGTTTAATGAAAGGTGGATTGGCCTTATGATGGAGTGTGTAAAAACGGTCTCATACTCGGTGTTGGTTAATGGTGAACCAAAGGGCTTGATTAAACCAACAAGAGGTATAAGGCAAGGTGACCCTTTATCCCCTTTCCTATTTTTGTTGTGTACGGAAGGCCTTAATAATCTAATATTGAAGGCGGAAAGTGAGGGTTCCATACATGGATTTGCTCTAAGTAGACGGAGTCCAAAACTAACGCATTTGCTTTTTGCGGATGATAGCTTATTGTTTTGCAGGTCTAATATTAACGAATGTCAAAAGGTGCTTGATATTCTTGCCTCCTATGAAAGCATGTCCGGGCAGCAAATTAATAGAGGCAAAACATCAATTTTCTTTTCCAAATCCACCTCCCAAGACATGAGGAATGAAATCAAAGAAGTGTTAGGAGTTCCGGAAATTGTGCAGTATGAGAAGTACTTGGGGTTGCCGTCATTTGTAGGGAAGAATAAAAGGGCAAGCTTTGATTATATTAAGGAGAGGGTTTGGAGAAAGCTTCAAGGATGGGGAGAAAGCCTACTTTCACAAGCGGGGCGAGAGGTGTTGATTAAGGCCGTGGTACAAGCTATCCCAACATACTCCATGAGTTGTTTCAAGCTCCCACTTGGTCTTTGTCATGAAATTGAAAAACTCATCCGTGGATTTTGGTGGGGACAAAGGGGAGATCGCAGGAAAATACACTGGGTCAAGTGGGAAAAAATGTGTGAGCCAAAATCTGAAGGTGGTATGGGCTTCAAGGAGTTGTCTTTGTTTAATGATGCTCTCTTGGCCAAACAAACATGGAGGTTGCTGCACAACACAAACTCTTTGTTTTACAAGGTGTTTAAATCTAGGTTCTTTCCAAATTGCTCCATTTTGGAAGCTAAGGAGGGCTTTGGAGGGTCATATGCATGGAGGAGTATTTTGAAGGGTAGGGAGGTCATAAGGCGAGGAGCAAAGTGGAGAGTGGGAAATGGAGAATCTATCAAGCTTTGGGGGGATAAATGGTTACCCTCTTTGCAAAGCCCAAGTCTCCAATGCCCCCTCACAGCGGAACTACAAAATGCCAAAGTGAGTTCACTAATTAATCCTTCAACTCGCCAATGGAATTTTCAGCTGCTGCCCAATATATTCAGTCAGATGGAGTCAGACCAGATTGCAAAAATCCCACTAACTCGGACTGCTTCTGAGGACTCTATTTTCTGGCCGTATGTGCAGTCCGGGAATTATACTTCAAAGTCTGGTTATTACTTCCTCAAGACAGAAGCTCAGATGGTGTCTTTGCAGCCCCATTCCCATGCCGAGCTGATGAAGCCTCTCTGGAAACAAATATGGAGATTATCAGTGCCGTGCAAAGTCAGGAATTTTCTGTGGAGGGCCTGCAAAAATGCTATTCCAACTTTGAATAATCTGAAACGCCGCTGCGTGGTGGAAGATTCAAAGTGTTCTCTCTGTACCCAACATGAGGAGGATGTTATCCATGCCTTGTGGTCTTGCCCGGCCCTTACACAAGTGTGGAACGAAGACCCTCAATGGAGTTTTAGAAGCCAAAATTTCTTTCCAGATTTTAGTCATCTGATCAGCCATATTTTCAAGTCCGGATGTAGTGCCGAGCTGTTTGCCATGCAGATTTGGACTATCTGGTTCCGGAGAAATAAAGCTAGAACAACTCCACCAGGCTTCCCTCTAAACGTGATAGCACAGAGAGCTTATGAGGCTCTAGTTGAGTACCGTGCAGCACAACCAAGGCAGTCTGTGGTACCGCAGACAGTTAGACAGAGGGTAAGATGGTTTCCACCCCCTCCAAACTGGTATAAGGCTAATTTCGATGCAGCAATCTTTGAAGACGTTGGCAGGGCTGGGCTTGGAGTGATAATTCGTGACAGTCATGGCCTTGTAATGGCTGCTCTAACTCAGAATGCTCAGTTGGCTAGCTCGGTGGTGGAGATGGAGGCTTTGGCAGCCACACGGGCAGTGGAACTTGCTGCAGAAATTGGTCTTGATAGGGTGATTTTTGAAGGTGACTCCAGCATTGTCATTAGAGGCTTAACAGATCCGATGCCAAGTTTTGCTCCATTAGGTTTTCTTATAAAAGAAACTCGTGACTTGGCTAATCAGCTTACTAATGTAAAATTCCAGCATGTTGGTAGGGAAGGAAATAGCGTAGCTCATAACCTTGCTAGGCATGCACGACATGTCACAGGTTTTTCTGTTTTGATGGAGGATGTTCCATCGTTTTGTTTGGACTTGTATCAGGCTGATTTGCCTTCATCTTAATAAAAATTACAGTGTGGTTTCTCAAAAAAAAAAAAAAAAAAAGAAAAGATAAGAAAAAGCATTTTCTTTGGTTGAAGGTTAGTACACAACTTTAGAGAACTTTCAACTAGGGAGGGAGCTAGATGCTACCCCTAGCTAGACTAATCATTCTGATTGCAATCTAAGCATGACTTCACATATATAATATGTAACGAGATAAAAATTAATTTCAATTGTAATGTTTGCAGTGGCATGCATATATTGTTTTTGCAGCTTGAAAATTTTTAACACAATGACAAGAGAGTAAAAGGCATACAACGGACTGCACTTATCTTTATGTCTCTTGGCCATGTGACAGTTTCACCTCATCAAATAGTCCAATAATCCAACATCAAGGGGGCAACCAGCACAAACAAGTAACACAATCACTAAACCAAGATGACCTCAATCATTGTTTATTTCATAAGACTATATTTTTTATATGCATATTAAATTAGCTAGGAGTATTGCTTTGTGTTTTTTGATTAAGGAAAGAAACCAAATGGGAGTTTGAATAAGTGCCAATAATTAACTAAGGTACAGCTGGCAAGAAACTATTTTGAAGTTAAAATTAACCCAAAAAAGTACAAGTATATGCCAAGTAAGGGAAAGCAATGATGCATCAACCAAAAAAACCCAAATTAAGGAGGAGGATGGTGACTTACTGGTGATAGAGAAAAAAAAGTTGATTAACCTTCTGGGTCACATCACAAAATTCCTTCCAATGAAAAAATCTCAGGTCGCTAATCACTCACTTGACTCCTTACAAGCAGCTATGGACATGGACATTCTCTATTTTTAAAAAAGAAATTGGACCCCCACTATTTATATCCCCTACCCTTGCAGCTCTCCTCTAGCAGGATTGGTTGCAGTTGAACCCTCTCTAATGGTCTGGATTTACTTTTCCTGGCTATTTAGGCTTTTGTTTGTCTTTTGATCTGTTAGTTACCCTGCACATTGAAATCAAACAAACTTTTAAAATACATGGCCACATTAGCGATAGAGAAAGGCTCTTTCTTCACAGTTGCCTTGTTCCTATAAGTCCACATAGACCATAAGATACATACAAAAGACAACAAGAAGTACTTTAAGGGAAAAAAAAGGTCTAAGGTTTCTGTATCTTTGAGACAGGAAAAAATTCCTCACAAGTCTTCTCAATTCTGCCCTCACAAGAAGAAAATTCAATAAAATCCTCCAAAGAAAGACAATAATTTTAGAAGGTGATTGTAACCTACAAAATGGCTCCAATGCTCAAGGTCTTCACTTATGGTTTAGCTAGTGAGATCAAAAAAGGACCTGCCGGCATGGTTTCTACAATTTCTGCTATGCATCAGCCACTATCCTTTTCAACCAAATAAGCCCCAAATTTAAAATGAGAACTTATGAGCTTGTCAAGAACACAAACATGAATTTGTAAAATTCTCTTAGAATCATTTTGGCTATAGAGTTTTCAAACGAATCCAGAATTCCACCCGGGCTAAAAGTATCTTTGACTAGCACATCTGCCACAACATTTACAGAACCTAAACAGCTTCATAGGACACCCCTTTGTTGACATGCAAAAAAATTGGAACCATATGTATATACTTGGATGTCTATAAAGGTATATTATCAATTTACTATGAGATGTAATAAATCAAGCTAAAATGACAATACAATGAGGAAAATGTGACAAAACTTAAATTGTAAGCGTAATGCATCAAAATGACAATAACAAGTAAAGCAGGGTTTACAAATCTAAGCATACTACACCTTATCCCATTTTCAATCTTGTTAAATACTTGCTTGCCTGCTTGTGTCTAGTTACTATAAAGATGAACGTGTTAAATGAACATAGGTGGTTGGCCTTTGTCATGATCCGAAATGGGCCTGGAAAATTTCAAGAACATCAAGAGCCAAAGAACAATAATCATATGTCAAACACTTCCATAATTAAAGAGCGGTTATAAAATGAGTATTAAAGTATTAATATCACAAATCAATGAGGGAATTATATTACATATGAAGGAGGCAATGCATGTGAGCTCCTAAATGTCTGAGGTGGAAAAAATAGAATAGGGAGAAAAAAAAAGGTGTCTAGCTAAGAAAATGCAAAGGAGAAAGATATGTCTTTTTAAGATGAGATTTGGCAGCAAAAACTTCCAGTTTTGATGTTTACTCACTTTTAATCACATTATTTCTTTTGCTTTTAAAACACCAACAAAAGCAATTTTTTGCCATTCTTTGTTGTCAAATCGCTAGGAGTCTCATTGACAACTTTAGTCAAACATATGGTGGGCAATTTATTAATAAATGTACAGTAAAAGAAAAAGAAAATGCAGAAACCAACATAACTTGAATTAAGAGGAAAGGCAGTGACTTACTGGTAATAAAAGGAAAAATAGTTTATTAATCACTTTCACTATATTTCCCTCGATTGACACTAGATTCGTCTGAATCGTCATAATACCAACCCTCTTTACGCAACTCGTCATAATACCAATAGTCTTTATCCAAATCGTCATTATACCAATTGTCTTCGACCGAATCGTCATTATCTTCTTCCGAATCGTCATTAGATTCGTCCCGATCGTCACAGTCCTTGTACTCACTTGACTCCTCAGAATCAGAGTTACCATGGGTTTCTGTGTGCCTTTTAATCCTTTCTAGGTCTTCGTCCGAATCGTCATTAGATTCGTCCCGATCGCTTAACTCCTTGTCACAGTCCTTGTACTCACTTGACTCCTCAGAATCAGAGTTACCATGGGTTTCCGTGTGCCTTTTAATCCTTTCTGGGTTTGGTATGTCATTAGAGCTTCCTTCTCCACTGGGTCCAGCCCCGTCACAATCATCACGACTGTGCTTGACTTTGTGACACTCCAAGCCATCATAAGGAGTGATGCTGCTGTTGCTATACTAGGCCATTGTTTGGTCCAGATCTTCTATGTCTTTCTTATATATCATACGGATCCCGCATTTTTTTACCTTGCCGCTGCCAAATGTTCCAATTTTAATTCCAATCTGACTGAATCCATTCGCATCACCTTCCCACAATATTTTTTTTGATTTCTTGCTAAAGAATTGAGGAGGCAAATAGACTAGCCAAAGGTGATCTGATGAAACCTCGTCATCTAACGTACGGATATCACCAAGATGTCTTTCATCAATAAACTTTCTTTTTCCATTGGCTGTCAACCGACATGTAAGATCGACAAAAATATTACGCACAGAAAACACAACGCAAATAGCAATTCCCATCCACTGACTACACAAATGAGACGGTTGTTTTGTATTCACTTTAGCGCCCATGCTTTGGTGGCTAAACCATTTCGAAATTTCACTTTCGGGAATAACAATCTCATATTTCTTATATGGATAAGACACGAGTTTTTGGACTGAGAGCGGGAGAGAGAGAGAGACTTTTAAGGGACTTCTCCACATCTGAGATAAACCTGCTTTGAATTGCAGCCAATTTAAAGCAAATAAAAAAAAATAGAGATATAGTTCCAATGAATCGCTTTATTTTAATGGATCTGGTAACATTTCCAGTGAGATACAACCTTCTGCCTCAACATTGACAATATTCGATGGAAGCTTTGGCAATGATCGAAGACTTGTGCAATTATTCAACTCCATCTGTATCAATTTCGAAAGTTGAATAATGCTTTCCGAAAGGCAAACAAAATCATTTCCACTTAAATACAACCATTTCAAAGAGATTAAGGATCCAACATCACCGGGGATTGCCTTGAGATTGCAGTCACGTAAGTCCAATTGGGTCAACTTTTGAAATTGATCAAAGAAGATGCAGGTGATCAAAGAAGACGCAGGTGATCGAGATAGAGAAGAGAATGGCAAGTCGATGGGATGAGGACTTGTTGGCACCTTACATTCTTTGGCACATAGCTTTTCAAGATTTTTTAAGAGACCAATGGAAGAAGGGACCTTTCTTATAGCAGTTTCTATCAAATTCAACCGCACTAGACTTTCAACATTCCCTAGGTTCTTTGGCAGTCTATCCATTTTTATGCATCCTCTAATGTAGATTGATGTCAACTTTAAATTACAAATGGTATTAGGTAAACACTCAAGATTTCTGCAATCCCTTAAATCCAAACATTCAAGGGCAGTCAAATGCTCAATTGACATGGGCAGTGTTGTAATTCCAGTACTATACAAAAAAAGGATGTGCACACGTTTCATGTTTCTCCCAAATTCTGGAATTTTTGTTAATTTTGAGCAATCAATAAGAGTAAGCTCCGTAAGACACTCCATTTCAAACTTGCTTGGATTCTTGGAAGACTTGTGAGGTTCTTGCATCCTTCTATATGAAGAGTAGTAAGGTTTTTATGAATTCCAATAGATGAGTGAATCGTAGATAATTTTACACAATCTTGAAGATCAAAAGTAACAAGATTTGGGAATTCAATGATGTCTGGGAATTCAGTAAGTTCTCGAGATTCTGTCATCTTGATGAATTTCAAATTCTTAAAACACTGTTAAAAGCCAAAAAAGAAAGAGAAAAAAAAGAGTAAAACAATTAGCTTCTACAAACAAACTTATTATAAAATAAAAAATAAAAAAAATAGTATAAGGGTTCCTAAGTTACCTTTGATTGGGAACTTGATGTCAACGATTTTGAAGGGTACTCTGTCCAATCAAGAATTCTTAAGCTAGTAGGAAGATGTTTGAGATCACGCATAGGTTGAACACCACAAATTTTAAGCAATTTTAGATTTTGCATCTTTGAAAAGGCCTCAGGATTCCAATCTACATTTTTTGGTTCATGCATCTCTAGTACTATGTATTGAATTTGCTTTGTTCCCTAATAATAAAAATAAGAGGGATTAGTATAAAATGTATAATTACTAGACTAATATAATTTAAACTCCATTATTATTTATAAAAAAATTATGTTGAATAATATAATAAGATATATGCTTATTAGTTTCTTTCAATAACCCCTTACCGTATTTTCTGTCAGCACATTGTCGATATCTTCAAATGACCACAATCTACTACGTTCCGCAGGGTCTTGGCTCTCTTGACAAACTATATATCGGCCCATTTCTTGTAGTAAATCATGCATCCACAATTGATTTTTATGCAATTTAATGAGAGACTTATCAATAAGAACCGCCAATCCAATTTTAGCATGAAGCTCAAGATAGCCTAGTATTTTTATGACGTCATCTTCATTTTTGTGATTAAAAAAGCATGCGATATTTAAGAAAATATCCTTCTCTTTTGGTTGTAGTCCATCAAAACTTATTTGAAGCACATTGAGAATTCCTCGATTACAAAATTCATTCGTGAGCCTATCCAATTCACTTTTCCAGACATCAATGCTTCTTTTGAACAAGAAAGAACCCAAAACTTCAAGGGCCAAAGGAAGCCCCTTACAATAATCTACAAAAGCTTGAGATAGCTTTCCATAATCTTTAGGTGGATGGTCCATTTCAAAAGCTTGCAAACTAAAAAGCTTAAGAGCTTCATAATCATTCAATGCTTCAGCCTCATATATTTCAGTTACTTTATGCTTCACCAACAAATGCCTATCTCTTGTTGTTATCATAACTCTACTACCTGAACCAAACCAACAATTCTCCCCAACTAACTTCTTCAATTGGTCTAATTCAATTACATCATCAAGAACAAGAAGAATCTTTTTGTTACGTAACCTACTTTTTATCATGAGAACTCCATTATGATCATTGTGTACCTCCAAATCTCTATCTTTCAAAAGTTCCCTCAAAAGTATTTGTTGTATCTTATGTAAACCACATTTTCCAGATTCTTCCCTAACATTAGCGATAAAACAGCAAGCTTCAAATTTATTGGAAATCATATCATAAACAACTCTAGCAAGAGTTGTCTTACCCATTCCTCCTGTCCCCCAAATTCCTATACTGCGAACATCATTTGACTCCATAGCTAAGTGTGACTTCAATTTCTCAACTCGGGTTTTTATTCCTACTAGTCCAACAGTATCTGCTGAGAATTTATTACTCAATTTATTTGATATCTCTTTCACAATGACTTCAATACATTTTGCCTCAGACCTAAAAAAAAGAGAGAATAATAAGCTGTGAATCTGAATCTACCAGTGCAGGATATATTCATAATATAAATTTAGTAGATATATGGCATTAAGTTTAGTTTGTTAAAACTGAAATTGGGACAAAAAGATGTAATCGAATGCTTCTTTTTTATATTATTTTTTATAACAATGTAATTAAACGCTTCGAGCCAAAATCCAAAGAGCTACCCATATAAGTAAAACTACCCATATAGAAATTGGGTTACCAACTTACCATCGTTCATTTTTAGCAATACAATTATGAACTGTTCCTTGATTCCTTTCTTAATTTTCATAAATAATTGTGGTTGAAATTTCCTAGATTTTACATCTTCAATCTTTAACATGTTTTATACCTCTTTATGTGTAATTTCATATGAAACGTTTCCCTACTTCCCAAGATCTTGGCCTTCCAAACTAGAGCTTTAATTTACAGGGAGTAAGGAAGAAGAAGAAAATCTATGAACGGGAGGGAAAATGAGCAGCTGCAGAATATTTAGAAATGAGGAAATTCAATGTCATCATCCAATCCCATTGCTTACAATAGCAATGGTCATTAATAACTAATAAGTCGAGCAATGTTAGGGACAAATTTTTTTACAACTTTTACCACAATTTGTCATGTGGCAAGTTATGAGTGGTGGAGGTGTGGACTCACCATTTGACCTCCACCATACACAGCTTGTCATGTGACAAATTGTGGCAATAGTTGTATAATTTTTTGTGTCCTTAGCATTTTCTTTAATAAGTTTACTAAATCTATCAAAAAAATCATTATAATAAAATATAAAAAATAAAAGAGCCGACTAAATAGCCTTGTTGACCATTAAACAGTGGAATCTTTCTCTTTGTTTATTTGTATTGTTCATTGAATCATTAACTGTTTTAATTGTTTCAATTGTCGCCCTTAATAAGTTACTGCTAACTACAAATAACAAAAATTGACATAAATTGTGACTTATGCCTGCCTAAAAATATTATTCCATGCAAAATTACAATATATTTGGTACAATATATGAGAGTTTTAGAATTATATAACAATCGGCCATTTAGTTATTGTCACCAAAACATTCACATTAAAATTAGCTATTATTATATACACTCATGTCAAAATCACATCAAATCATATATTATAATACTTAAAATTAGGGCTAATTAAACCAACATTCCTTGAGATTTATTGAGATGACACTCGTCCCAACAACATTTATATAAATAACACTCATTCCTTTTGAGGTTTCTATAAATCCAACATGTAAGTCCTACTTTCCTGCTCTAGATGGAAGATGTGCCACAAGACATTACTCATGTACTTTAGGCAATTTAGCCTTGTTTGATTAATGAAGTTCATTTGTCTTCTTCTCAAAAAAAAAAAAAAAAAAAAAGTCATACTTGATAAATCTCCATATTCATTGATGAACCCATATAAGTGTGACCCTTCCTGCTAGGACAATACACAGGACATGACAACTTAAATGTCATATTTGTAATGTTGAGTTTATTCTTTGCTATTTATATAATGTGAGCAATTTATACATAGCTTTTATTTATGTTAAGATCTATAGGACTTTTTCATATGTTGTATTATTGTAGAAATTTGATTTATGTTATACTTGCTTTAAATAACTCTTTTCATGGTTAGATCCTAAAGAAATTTCACTTCTTCATGAATTTATCTTGAATTAGGATCGTTAGGTTCTAAATATTTAGTCTTAAATGTTTAGGTTCTAAATATGTCGTATGTTGGAAAACCGAGAACAAAAACTAGTCTAGAGTAAGATCTTAGTGTCTTTGAAGTGGTTTAGACATTGCTCAAGTTGATATAAGTCAAGATTCAAGAACGTATAAGCTGCAGAAAAATGAATTCAAAAACTGAAGAGCTCGACCGATCGAGAGAGACCTTCAACTGAACGAACTGCAATTTGCTAAATTTTAATTGATTTGAAGCACTTTTTTTTATTAAAATTTTAGTTGCCTAATTATATCATTATTTTTAAAAAATTACATTAACTCCTTCACTATTTTTTAAATGTAATTAAGTATGGTTCGATTCCAAAAGATAATCATTTTTTCTTCAATCTTCTTTCCCCTCACTTCCCACCATTTAAGATTTTTTTTTTTTTTTTTTTTGGGGGTATCTTTTTAATTTGACAAATTTAAAACTTTAAGCTCATCATATTCTCTTCTCCCAAAAAAAAACAAAAAACAAAAAAGCTCATCATATTCTGTACTTCAAATTTTGTCATTTACTTTTTAAAATATGAAACCAACAAAAATTAATGTTTTTGCAGGGCTAAAACTGGGCTAGAGATCTATATTTTTTGTTGTTGTTTGGGTTTAATTTTGTCGTTCGTTGGACTAATTTTTGTTATATGTTTGGGCTCAGGATCATACTAGGGGGCCGAGATGAATTTGGGCCAAATACTAAAATTCCATGTAAACATATAGAGTATTCACCTAGTCTTACTTTTATTTTATATATATATATATATATATATATATATATATATTTTATTCTTTATATTTATATATATCTCTGCGTTCACCTAGTTTTACTTTTATTATATCTTTTTTTCATTCTTTATGTTTTAAGTTTTCTACCATTTCAAGAAAAAAAAAAATTTAAAAAGTTTTCTAAATGAGATAGCTTTTTTGACTGGGTGGTACAAGAGACACAAATTGCGATAAAGTAAAAAAATAAAAAAGAATAAAAGTTCTAGGCAAAAATGCAAAACTGACCCTCTAACTTTCACGTTTTTTTATTTCAGTCCTCTAACTTTCAGTTTTGTCAATTCAGTCCTCTAACTTTCAATTTTTGTCAATTCAAGGCTCTGTTACAAATCCGTTACTGCTGCCGTTACAGCTGCCAAAACGACGCCGTTTTCATTTTTTTTTTTTTCGGAATTAAAAGAAAAATCTGAAAAAAAAAAAGAAAAAAAGAAAACATTAGGGGGAACGACAACGTTCCCCTTCCCTGAATCAAAACAAAAACAAAAAGGGATTCGTTCCCTTCACTGAATCAAAACCAAAAAGAGGGATTCACTCAAATCCCTAACTTTGAGTCCGAGAGAGAGAGAGAGAGTGAGCCGGTTTGAGATAACCCATTTATGTACAGATTAGAGGGTCACCGATTCAGAAGCTGCAAAAATATGAGTGAAGTGTTTAGTCATTAAGCTGCAAAAATATACCTGCAAAGTGGCTGGGCGGCGAGCAGGGGCGGCGACTGGGGCAGCGAGCAGAGGTGGCGAGCAGGGGCGGCGACACCGCTGTGAACTCAATCGCTCTCTCTCTCTCTCTCTCAAACCGGCTCACTCTCTCTCTCTCTCTCTCTCTCTCTCTCGGACTCAAAGTTAGGGATTTGAGTGAATCCCTTTTTTTGGTTTTGATTCAGTGAAGGGAACGAATCCCTTTTTGTTTTTCTTTTTTTTTTTTTAGATTTTTCTTTTAATTACGAAAAAAAAAAAAAAAAAAAACATGAAAACGGCGTCGTTTTGGCAGCTGTAACGGCAGCAGTAACGGATTTGTAACGGAGCCTTGAATTGACAAAAATTGAAAGTTAGAGGACTGAATTGACAAAACTGAAAGTTAGAGGACTGAAATGAAAAAACGTGAAAGTTAGAGGGTCAGTTTTGCATTTTTGCCAAAGTTCTAATACACTTTTACACACGCTTGAAAGAGTACGATTTTGGTTGAAACGAATGGGGTGTTTGGTAGAGTAGATTGAGAATTGTTGTTTGTAATTTTTTGAAATACACGTGGATGAAAAAATGTGGAGAAATATGTGAAATGCTATTTAAAATATGAAAACGTGAGTTTGAGATTAATGACATGGTCACAGTTATAGTTGCTTGTATAATAAAAAAAATACTACATTTTAATTAATCAAGCCCAAAATTGCTTTGTTTGTTTTGATAAAAAACCTTGTATAAATAAAGTCTTTTGTGTTTTTCAATATTTTGTAGCATCAGAAAAAATAAATTAATGAAAAATTATGTTTGGTCAGCAGAAAAATTATGACTTAATTTTAGAGATAATTTTTCACTAAAATTTTTTGAAAAACAACACTATCTCACAACCAACAAAATAAGAAAAGTTAAGAAAAAAAAAAATTTTTTTAGCCCATCTAAGGCTGCTACCAAAAAAAAAAAAAAAAAAGAGATTGTATTATAAAAAATTCTTTTTAAAAAATAACTCATTTTTTAGAAATTATCATTATCGAACCAAACAGAACATATGTCAAGTGTAAAAATACATAGTCATTATAATTACAATGTAAATTTATATTGACATTATTTATTTTGTATTTATTTATTTTTTCTTTACCCATCTCAAAAATGAAAGAAGAGAGGGAACTTTAGTTTTTGAATTCGAAAGAAAGAGAAAAAAAATTTAAAAAATCAAGAAAAATTAATATGAAATGTTTTGTAAAATAGATAATTTAATATAAGATACTTTGAAAAGTAGGCTAGTAAAATAGAAAAAATAATAACTTTTTGGGTAAACTACGTAATTGGTCCCTACCTTATACACTATATTTCAATTTGATCCCTAACCTTTTAATTGTGTCAATTTGGTCCACACCGTTATTTTTTAGATGAAAATTTATGATGTGTCTAATGGTCAAAACAAAAAATTAGCTTCCGTTGATGAGACAATAAATTTAAATTTTATTTTTGTCATTTGTCATGTTAGCAATTTTCATCTAAGATATAACATTAGGGACTAAATTGACACGATATTGAAAGATTAGGGATGAAATTAAAGGTTATGGACTAAATTAAAATATGGTGTAAAAATTAGGGAGCAAATATGTAGTTTACCCTAACTTTTTATACAAGATGCACATGCTTTAAACGTGTGTAACAGTGTAAAAAATGCTAGTAAAAAAACCACGATTTTACCTCTGTTGTGGCCGTAAATGCTCGCCGGTTAAATTCCCCACTTCTCTCATAGCATCCTTCCATTTCTGGATCTTCTCTCTGTCGATTTTGTCATTTTTCTGATATTCGTCAAAGGCTTTTTCAAATGGCCCAGTCTGCTTCCGTACGTCGGAGGGATCTACGTGATAAAAGACGGGCACCACTTCAAGTCCCTTATTTTTTTTGCATTCAACAATTTTAGCAAGTTCATCCAAGCACCACTTGGAATCGGCATATTTTTCTGAGAAAACAACGATTGCATACTGGGATTTTTCTATTGCTTGTATGAGCTCAGAAGCAATTTCTTGTCCTAGTCGGAGTTTTTCGCTGTCTCTAAAGGCTTCAATGCCTCTCAATCTAAATAACTCGTGTAAATGGTTTGTAAAGGTATGGCGGGTATCCTCACCTCGAAAACTGAGAAAAACATCATGGTCCGAACCAGGTATTAAAGAAGAAGATGATGATGATGAGGAGAAGGGTGTTTCGGAGCTAGTGGAAGCCATTGGAAACCTAGTAACTAGCTTTTTTGTGGAAAAGTTATAAAGAAAGTTGCAGAACAAAGAAAATGGAAACCTGGCCATGGAAAGAGAGTTATCAGAGCTTTATGAGATCTTACTTTCTGTAAGTAGAATGCCCTATGGCAAGGAACGTAAAGCTAGCTCTATTAGAGAAAATGAGAAGCAGAAAGAAGATGAGAAGCAGAGAAAGAAGATAAGGATGGTACAATACAAAGGTGGAAGAAGATAAGGGTAAAAGGAAACGTGTGGTTGAGAAAAAAAAAATTAAAGTAAAAAAAAATAAAAGTAAAAGGTGGAGTGGAATACGTATCGGAAATTTACAAAATGAAAATTACAATGTTATTAGGACACAATAAATTATCACAAAAGTTCCAAAACAGTTGAGGCATCAAATTTTTTATTAAACTAGGATGGACTAAAATTAAAAATAAATAATATTGTAAAAATATTGTTACATTTTATTGTATTTCGAGACTTTTTAAATTAGTGCTATTTTCTTAAAAAAAAAAAAAAAAATTTCGAAGGCTTGCACTTGGCTTAGAACGCAGCACAGCAACCTGCAGACTGCAGTGTGAACTTGGCTTAGAATTAGGGACTTTCGTGCATGCGGGCCAACGAGCATGATGACCGATTGACCGGGTTATAAAGAGAAGTCATTGGAACATTTGTATTGTGGGAGTCCTTCCAAGCAGTTTCCTGTACATTTACTCTCTCTCTCTCTCTCCATATATATATATATATATATATATATTATTGTCAATGTAGTTTATATTATTTTCAATTAGTAGCAAATTAATCTTTACCGTCAACTCATTAAGAAAAACTGATTTAAAATTGAAAATAACAACAACTAAATTGACAATAACAAAATGTAGAGAACCAAATTGACAATAATCCTCATAATAAATAAAAAAAAAGAAAAAAAAAAAGACAATAACCCCAAACTTTAGTGGCTAAAATGGTATTTTCACCTAATTAATATATTATGTACATTTTCATACCGCTTATGAACTCTTTCTACCGTTTACATTATAAAAAAAAAAAAAAAAGTTCCCATCAATGCTATAAAGGGTAAAAAAAAAAAAAATGTTTGAGAGTGATGTACTGTTCTTTCTAATTGTGATGAACTGGTGGTGGTACCAACTTTTTCTTAATCTTAGAATGAAATTAATTATCCTACTCATTAAAGAATAAATAAACTAGAAAGAGAAAATTGATAAAAAGAAATATTTAAATAGGTCTAGGGAAAAAAATAGAGTCTTGTATAATCTTGTATAAGGATCTGTGAGCAGAACTGAACTAAATTTATTAAAAAAAAAATTGACTAAAAGTATATATTATATAATAAAATTTGGATATTAAAAAAAACTATAATTTTGTAATAATTGTACATTATCTATAATCTATCTACAAAATATATATATGGAAGTTGTTTGACTTTTGGTTAACTTTATAATATTATTATGCCACATAAACTTGTAAGACCTCACAATTTACAAGTCATTATTATTATTGTAAAGACCCTTTTTGTAGCCCAAGTCCAAGATGTATGAGACCTTGGCCCAGTGAGCCCTATACAATAGAATTTATAGAGAGCGGGTTGGAAAACTGGGCCTTAGTGAGATTAACAACGGATAGTAAAGATTTTAAATATGATCACCCAACAACAAAGTCAAGAGTGCTAAATGAACATGATGCCCGAAGAGACAAAAATGTGTTATAAATCTTCTCAAGATGACTACAGATGCTATTTTAATTGCTACAGTGTCCTTTCTCCCTTTTTCCGATCCCCCCTTCGTGGAGGGGTTCTCACATTATATAGTTCTATTGGATCATCTTCATTTTACACTTGTCAATTATTTGAGCTCTTACTTGAGTGCCTATCCCATCAGACACACTCTCTGGCTTTCTGTGAGTTGTGGTGACCAAGGCAGCACTGTTCAGGGGTCTTCTCTACATAAATGCGGTCAGAAAAGTAGCTGCAGTGCATTAAATGCGGTGGTAGCAGCTTTTCGTTAGATATTTATCAGTGTCTATTTTTCTTTTATATATATATATATATATATATATATATATATATAATGCCCATCCTTATTGCTAGAACTTTCTGGAAGGTCATGTTAGTTGTCGAAATATAAATTTGAGTCACGTCCAACATATCCGAGGAGTAGTTCCTTCTCGGACAACCCTTGTTTGTCCCTTACCTACGGGATTCTGTGACTGGAGTTTTCCATAATTGCTTGCCCATTCTCGGACCAACTTACGTCTTCAACCTGTGGATTAATCTCAATGCCCAATATATAATTTTGAGCCTTTATCCCTACAATTATATATATATATATATATTTTTTAATTGAATTTAAATTCCATTCTTTATTTAAATATTCCATTATAATCTTGGTACTTCACGCTTTCTTTAGATAGTAGAATATAAATTCTTTATGCAAACACAATTATAATGAATCTTCATGCTAGAATATAAAGTTCTCTGCACGTACAAACATAATCGTAATAAATCTCTATTAATAACTACCATAATTATCAAATTTCAACTTAAAAAAAATTTATTATGTTATATTTCTCATGTATTGTATGTGTAGCTGAATAATTTAGAATATTTTAGTAACTATAATGATTAGTCTTTCCTAAATCCTTCCCAAGTATTTTTCTATTGTTTTATTTTTTATTTTTAGGTCATGTAAAGGATATCCTTAGGGCAATTGTTAACAAACTATTTTAGGAAAAGTTTGACACCACTTTTATGAGAAATAGAAAAAGCTGTCAAAATATTAATTATTTTTTTCTTTTCTTATAAAAACTTTCCTAAAATGATTCACTAACCAATACTTTTAGAGAATCTGTTAACATTTCCCTTTATTTTTTAATTTTTATGTTCATAAAGTAGTGATACAAAGTGAAATGAAAAATATTGAAAAAGTGAGAAATTGGTGGAAGATACAATATGTAAGTGTAGGGACCGGGTTCGGGCACTATTCCTTGGGAATGAGTGGACTCAAGCCCAGCTGGCCCAATACAATAAATTTGTAGAGTGCGGGTCAAAGAACTAGGCCCTAATAAGGTTTGCAACAACTAAACATGGTAATGCATAGATCAGGTGGCAAGAATACAAACTAGGATATGAAACTAAGCTCCTTGGCAATATCCTTGGATCATATATTTCTTCTTCTTCTTTTTAGTGCTAGGTTACAAAGATCATACAAGTACCACCCTCCCTCTTTCTTCCAAAAGAACCCCCCCTCTTTCTGGAGGACTTATTACATTTTATATCCTACTCTCGTTAATCCTGACCCTCAATTTGTTAATCATGCAGGTCACCACTTGAATGCCTGTCCAATCAGCCACCTTCTCGTCCTTCCTTTGGGTGGTAGTAACTAAGGCAACACTGTTCTGGGGTCACTTCTTCATTAATGCGGCCAGAACATTTGTTGTGGGCATTTAATGTGGAGGTGACAGTTCTTCCTAAAATTGCTCCTCCACCATGCTTCCATGGCCAACCCGTTGTACTTGCCTCTGTCTTGAATTGCTCTGGCAGGTTACCTCCGAAGGCACTTTACTATTCCTTTAAATGGTCCGCGCGGGCAAAGGACACGATTGGCCTCGGCGGTATTCCTGGCGAATGGAGCTTCCTTGACTCGTCCTTGGACACATCTTTTTCCTCGGCGTGGGCCTTGGGCTTAGCATAGAGTGGGCCGGGGTTGCCAAATTCGCTGGCCCCACAGTAAGAGAGGGAAATTTTTGTCTCATTAAAAATTGTGAGTGGAATTCAGCGATTTTGGTTAAGCTAGAGTAAGCAATCATCATAATTAGCCATTTAAAAAAAAAAAGAAGTATTTATGTAAAAGTCAAGAACTTTATAATTAATTTAGTAGCGTAATGCGTGCTCTCCTTTATTATATAAAATTAGTGATAATTTCGAAATGATACACCAGTATTAATTAGTACCAAAATATTTCGCTTTTTTACCAAACTAAAATAACCTCTAGTACGATATTGAGTCTCTTCTTCCCAATTTCTTTTGTCCTTTACAACCTTTCTTTTTTCCTTTGAGAGGTAATTGGTAATTAGTGGTAACTGAGGTCTAAACTAGTGTTTTTTCGTAATAATTTTTCACTATGCATGCCTTGTAAAACTATAGCTTATAAGTGCACACTAGAATCATGTAAAGTATGCTTTGATTTTTCAATTAATTTAGCGTTCGTTTGGGAACAGCTTATTTAGCTGAAACTGAAATTTTTTTGCTAAAAGTACTGTAAATAAAATTAAAAGGTAGCTAAAATAGTACAATGTGACCCATGAATGGTACCAAAAAGTGCAATAAGATCAATAAATAATAATAAAAAATAAACTAAATAGTAACAAAAACAAGTTAAATAGTAAAAAAAACTGAATGCAAAATGTATCCTTAATATTCTTAAACCGTTGATAACAATCATTTTTAAATATGAGTAGGATAATAATTAATATTTATTATTAAAAATTAGTCAAATAATCATGGCTTTTGGGTGTTCGTGAATAAGTTAATCCATTTCCATGCACTTTCCTGAAAAGCCCTTAGATATTTTCTCTCCGAGAAACTCAACACCTTTAACGACAATTCAATGCCGTAGTCAAGCCTAGCCAACTTTCCATGCAAGTTCCAGAGAAGAGCGTAGCTTTAACTTCAGACCAGTGTTTAGTCAATTGTCATTGGCTGATTGCTTTATCCGTGTCAAATGAAGTGTGAACTGTGAACAAGCTTTATCCAGTCTACACCTTTCTTTAGCAGGGTGGAGTCTTTGTTTTCTTCTCCACCCAATTTAGGTACCCACTATTTTTTGGGTCAAAATTAATTAGATTGAAAAAGGAGAAGAAAATATGTAGTGCAATGGTTGCATACAATCATTTCTGGGAACACATAGGGCCTGTAGTTGTGTTATTTAATATGTACCTTTTACATTCAAGTTTTTAGAGTACTAAAATGATTTCTGTTTAGCGACGCAAAAATTAGTGCTTTAACATGAGAGACTCAGTTGAGCTATATGATTTGATAAACACCATCAACTAATATATAAAATGGGGTTAAAGAAATGATAATTCTCCATGTCACAAAAACTAAAAATGAAACTCTTGCAAGATTCTTAATTTTCCCCCCCTTATCTTCCATCTACTCTGGACCAAAACTGGCCACAAAAGCTTCACACTCGAATTTGTGTATCAACCAAACTTTTGATTATAGATGTGAAATGGGGAAAAAAAACAACAGAAGAATGAAAAACAAAATCTATATTCAATAGATTTGACAAAAAAGTGAATCTTTGTGGGGGCCAAAACCTTAAAGACCCAGACAAGCATATAATATAATCAACGTAATGCTAACAAGCTTTTTGATCCCTGTTGGCTTATTAATCTAGTAAAAATTAGAAGAATCCTAAATATCAAATTAAAACATAATTGTGGCTTAATTCGATAGGGGCGATGATAAAAGTTTTATTCAGCTCCATGCATTCAATAGTTTTCCTAGGAAGTAAAGCTTCAGCCTTCAATCTCAAGTATAAAAGTTTTTACAAAGTAATTTATTAGAGCATTAGCATTGGAGAATGCTAATGCCATATCTAAGGTCAATTTGGCATTTTAAGCCTTAAAATCCATTGCATCAAACAATGCTAAACTCAACTATTGCAAATTTTTTGCAATAGTTTAGAATTGTACTGTAGCAGTATTCTAAAAAAAAAAAAAAATTTATTCCCTTTTAAGACCGAAATTTCTCTCTCCTCTCTCTCATTATTTTAGTTCTCTTCTCTCTCTTCCTTCTTGTTTCTCATTTGCTCTCTCCTCTCTTCATCAGACCCAAACACCATCCTCCATCACACATCACAGTGGCTCAGTTTTTCTGGTGGGTTGCGATTCGGCGGTTCTGTGGTTGCTTTTTCTTTTTTTTTTTCGGCGTGGGTCACTGGTGGTTGTGGGTTTTTTTTTTTTTTTTTTTTTTTTTTTTTTGTGACCGGTGCCTAAAGGGGTTGTGTGTCGTGGTTGGGTCCGGTGTTTAGGTCATGGTTGGGTCCGGTGTTTGAGTCGTGGTTGGGTTGTGGTTGAAGTGGGTTAGGTCCGGTGTTGTGGTTGAAGTGGGTTAGGTCCGGTGTTGTGGCTAAAGTGGGTTGGGTCCGGTGTTTGGGTCGTGGTTGGATTGGTGGGTTTGAAACTGTGGATCTGTTGATCGGTGGGTGGATCGGTTGGGTTGATCATCAGTAGCTCCGATGGTGGCTCCGGTGATGATTTTTTTTGAATGGGTTTGCTCCGGTGGGTTTCAAATCGGCGGCATGGGCTGATGGGTTTTTGGTGCCGTGGTTGTGGTTGTTGATGGGTTGTGTGTTGCTAGAGGTTGAGGGAGAAGCAGAGGAAAAAAAAAAGACGGTTGGAAAGCCCAGGAAACAGGTGTCTGAAAAAAAATAACAGTTATAAAGAAATAATAAAGAAATATTAAAA
Organism: Quercus glauca; assembly: GCA_023736055.1. Taxonomy (NCBI): domain Eukaryota; kingdom Viridiplantae; phylum Streptophyta; class Magnoliopsida; order Fagales; family Fagaceae; genus Quercus; species Quercus glauca. Next base: position 14,886,771 of record CM043323.1, on the reverse strand, counting down.
AAATAATATTTTAATAAAAATAGAGTTTTGGGATGTAGAGGTATTGAAAAATGGTATGGTATAATAGAATTTTGGGTTTTTAAAATTGTAAAATAGAATAGCATTAACATTTCCCAATGCTAATGCTCTTAGGATGGCAGAGCCATACTAATAATTACAGATAGTTTGATAAGATTGGAATGTGCTGCATAAATTGCTCTAGTGTTAATGATAAATACAATTATTTTTTTTTTCCTTTTTTATATGATAAGAGTTAAGTTTATAGTATCAAACTATCAATTTTATAATAATAATTTTTTTTTTATCACCAGACATAGATAAAAATTGATTTTTATTTTTAGTGTAAATAAAATTTAAATCTAAATTTTTTATTTAATCACAAAAGAATTACCAATTGATATAACGTAACCCAAGACATAAATTGTAGACTTGATGACTAGTACAGCCAGTAATTACAATCAACCAAAGGAGTACAAATACAATCTGTACACAGGTAGCAGAAATTTAATTAATTTTTTTTAATCGCCCTATTGTGTGCCAAGTTTTCCAATTTGCTTAAATATTTTTATTATAGGTTGATTTTGATAATGGGGAGGAAAAGTTAGGTCGCAATTGGCATTAGCTGAAAAAGACCGATTTTTTTTATTATTTAGCTTATTTTTACTACTATTCATGGGTTCCATTACACTTTTTGGTATTATTCATGAGTCTTACTGTATTATTTCAGCTAGCTTTTGACTTTATTCATAATACTTTCAACAACAAATTTTTAATTTCAACTAAATAAGCTCTTCTCAAACGGACGCTTAGAAAAGGAATTGAACTATACACATAAAACACCACAAAATATACCAATTACATAAATATTGTGTAGCTAATGGTGTCATGCTTATAAATGCATATTTGAGTAACTCACAAGTGTCAAAACACCGTGCTTAATGAAAGTGCTGAAGGAAATTATGAACTTAATTTATGTGGGTTTTTCAGATAGGCAATTCTTCGTCCCTCAAGATTTGAAGTTTTCTTCTGTTATAATTCTTACTATTTTTACTTCAATTTCTTACAAGTATGTCCGCATCTCTTTTTTTCTTTTACAGACTTTATTTGAGTGCCTGCACCCTTGACTTACACAGTCTTTAACGCTATATGCAAGACTTGCAAGTCATTGATTCCCCCACTTTCTTCAGTGCATGCATCTTCCCCTTTTTCTCTTATTCCCACCTTCCAAGAACAAGAAGACAAGGCTAGCGAGTAATTTCGTGGTGACTTTATATTGTTCTCTTTCCATTAATCAGATCAGGGGTGGGGTATATATGTAATATGTTGGAGGATTTTGGAAAGTTATAGGAATTTTGGGTAAGTAAAAGAAAGTTTCTTTCCCTAGTCTCTTCGTTTGGACAATTGAGAGGTTTTTTCTAGAAAAACAAGAAAACTAAGACCACAATCCCAGTAGGTTATTTATTTATTTATGTATTTACTACGCAAGTCATCAAGAGATTAAAATTAATGTTTGCGTGATTTCCCCTGTTGTAAATCTTCCACAACCATAAAATTGGAAAGGATTTTGAATAAAATGAATAAATAATGAAAATTTCCTCTCTAAAAACCCAAAATCTAGAAGTAACAAAAATTAAGAAACCAGGAAAATATCTGATGAAATTTGTCTATATGACATCGAGCCCAAGCCATTATTTTCTTCGAGTCATCATTGTTTGAGTAAGCTACTAACATTGTGTTTGGTTGCAAATGGAGGAAGAGAAAAGAAAAGAAAAGATGAAGGAGAAAAGAAAAGAAATGATAAAAAAAAATGTTTCCTTCATATATGTTTGGAAGCAGGGGAAGGAAAAAGAAAAAAAAAAAGAAAAAAAAATGTTTGTTTGGATTGCAAAAGTAGAAAAATGAAAAGAAGAAAATGTATTATTTACTTTAATACCCTCATTAATTGGAGAAGTGAGTAAAATGCCAAATAAGCAAAATTGTAATTTAAAAAAAATATAAAAAGTCAAAAAATGCGGCTGCATTTTCCCATTCCACCATTCTCTCCATTTCTGCCCAATTTGGACGGATTGGAAAAGGCGGGCTCGGAAGGATATGAGATCCTTTGTTTTCTTTTCTCTCAAGTCAACCAAACAGCAGAAATACTATCCCTTCCCTTCATTTCTTTTCCCTTCCCTCCTCTTCCTGCCATTCAAAGCACAACGTGTGTGAGAGTGAGAAGAAAAAGCGCTTGGAATTAGACAATCAAATCAAGTACAAAGACAATATTTTTTTTTGTATTTTTTATTTTCTAAAGAAGTTTTACACTATCATTATCTTGGTATAATAGATTTTCACCATGCCTAAAAATTATCTAGAGCACGCTTTGATTATTTAATTAATTTTCTTTTCTTAATCTATCAATCACAAGGTAGTAAGATTTTTCATATCGCTTCATATGATGCTTGGTAAGAGTTGAATGATCCTAGTAGTAGCTTTGTAACAAATTTGTTGTGCCCATAATGATAATCCCATTAAGACTCCAGTGGTACAGTGGCGACTCTAAGAATTTATTTTAATGTAGTTACTAAGAAATGTAAATTATGCAAAATATAATAAATGGTTAACTTGAATATATTGTTACACAAAATAAAAATACCTAATTAAATACATGAAGTATATTGCAATTTCGTTCTATTAACACACACACACACACACACACACAGAGAATTAATTGATGCGACTACAAAGCTAAAGAGAGCGTTAATGTCGGCACCACCTAGGACAACTTATGACCACAATATTTATTTTGGTACATTTTTCAATTAAAAATAAAATAAGGGTACCCGATTCTTCCAGACTAAGGCATCCCAGCGGCGCCGAAGGAATTATATCACAAAATTATATGATGCAGATGGGAGATGGTGCACTCGGCAAGATTAAATAAGTGATACTATAGTTAACTTCTACAAGGCACTTTTCACTACAGAGGAGCCCAACAACTTTGAGGAAGTAATTGATACAATCCCACATGTGGTGACAAATGAAATGAATGTGAAACTTGAGGCAGATTTCACCCTTGAGGAAGTAGAGGTAGCCTTGAAACAAATGGCCCCCTTGAAAGCACCCGGCCCTGACGGGATGCCTCCATTGTTCTACCAAAGCTATTGGTCCTTGGTTGGTTCCGACGTCTCAACTACTATCTTGCACTGCCTTAATTCTGGTATTTTACCTCAGACTCTTTGTCATTCTTTTATTACATTGATTCCTAAGGTAAAAGATCCAAAATATGTAACGGAATTTAGACCTATTAGCTTGAGCAATGTTTTGTATAGAATTTTTGCTAAAGTTCTAACCAACCGTTTGCAAGATATCATGCCTCAACTCATTTCAGATGATCAAAGTGCCTTTATGTCAGATAGGTTGATCTCGGACAATATCTTGGTGGCTTTTGAAACTTTGCATTACATGCGGAATCATAATAAGGGAAAATCGGGCTTTATGGCCTTGAAACTAGACATGACCAAGGCATATGACAGGGTTGAATGGTCATACATGGAGAAAGTTTTGATAAAAATGGGATTTCAAAATAGATGGGTGCACCTCATGATGGCATGCATCACCACCGCCTCATACTTCGTGTTGATTAATGGGCAACCCCACGGACACATCACTCCTACAAGAGGTTTAAGGCAAGGGGATCCTCTCTCACCTTACCTCTTCCTCATGTGCACCGAGGGTCTTCATGGATTAATTAACAAGGCAGCCACAGATGGTACTATTCGTGGAGTTTCCCTTTGTTGTAATGGGCCTAAACTAACACATCTCCTATTTGCAGATGATAGCTTGATCTTCTGCAGGGCTAAAGAAGAGGAATGTCAAACTTTGCTTGCGGTATTGGCCAAATATGAGTGCGCTTCAGGGCAGAAAATTAATAGAGCTAAAACCACTCTATTTTTTAGCAAATCCACTTCCGAAGAGGTGCAAGGAGTGATTAAGGACATGCTGGGTGTCAATGTAGTTCACCAATATGAGAAGTACTTAGGCCTTCCCTCCCTTGTTGGCCGGAAAAAAAAGGAGAGTTTTACACATATCAAACAACAAGTGTGGAAGAAGATTCAAGGTTGGGAAGCTAAACTACTTAGCCAAGCGGGGAGAGAAATTTTAATAAAGGCCGTGGCACAAGCTCTCCCCACCTACACCATGGCTTGTTTCAAATTGCCTATTTCACTTTGTAATGAGATCGAAAGCATGATTCCCAGGTTCTTTTGGGGTCAATGGGGGGATAATCGCAAAATTCATTGGGTGAAGTGGCTAGATTTGTGCAAGCCAAAAACTCAAGGAGGCATGGGGTTTAAAGATCTCTCCCTTTTCAATGATGCACTTTTGGCTAAACAAACATGGAGACTTCTTCAGGACACGAGCTCACTGTTTTACAGAGTTTTTAAAGCTAAATTCTTCCCTAATACATCTGTGATGGAAGCCAAAGTACCAGCCAATGCTTCGTATGCTTGGAAGAGCCTTATGAAGGGGCGTGATGTGATTAAGCGTGGTGCAAGGTGGAGAATAGGCTCGGGCAGATCAATATATATTTGGGGGGACAATTGGTTGCCCTTCAAAGCCGCACCCAAAGTTGTTTCACCAAAGGTGGTGGGGGGTGGCTTAACCATGGTTAGTGATTTGATTGATCAAGAGTATAAAGTATGGAAAGAGGATGAAATTGACAGAACTTTCTTTGCTTTTGAGGCAACCACCATAAATAATATGCCACTCTGTAGGTCCATACAAGATGATATCCTGATATGGCCCTTCAATCCGGATGGGGTGTATACAATCAAATCCGGATATAGATTCTTGTATGATGAACAATGCAGGAAACAACCAGGCCCGTCTGAGGTGGAAGTTTTGAAGCCCCTGTGGAATAGGATTTGGGGTCTCCATGTTCCCAATAAAATTAAACACCTTGCATGGAAGGCATGTAAAAATGCTCTGCCCACTAAACTGAACCTGGTTCGCCGTAAAATCATCACAAATGGCTGCTGTGATGTGTGCAAAACACAGCAGGAAGATGTGGTCCATGCCTTATTCCTATGCCCGGACCTACAGCCCCTGTGGAGTTCAATGCCAAAGTGGAATCATGGCACGCTCAGGGCATGCACCTCTTTTATTGACATCTTTGATTGTATTTTTGCAGGTAATAAGGATCCGAACTTGTTTGCGACTGTAATCTGGACATTGTGGACTCGGCGAAATAACTTACGCCTGGGTAAACCAGCATTACCTCTCAATAAGGTAATTGAGTTTGCCTGGGAACGTGTGACTGAAGCTGTCACGAGTACCTCTCTGTTTTCGTACTCTACAACAGGGGCACACAGTCACAATTTGAATGCCGAGGGAGCCACCGTTACTGAAGACTTTGCCACGACTACCGTTCTGCCTTCGCCCCATGCACAAAGTACACCTGATATGTGGACTGCACCAGCGGCACACAGTTACAAGTTGAATTTTGATGGAGCAACCTTCACCGAAGACGGTACTGCTGGAATAAGGGTGGTGATTCGCAATGAAGCTGGATTGATCATGGCCTCACTCTCCCAACGGATTCCTCTGCCCACATCAGTCATTGAGGTAGAGGCCTTTACAGCTAGGAGAGCTATGGAGTTTGCTTTAGAGCTTGGTTTTGACAATGTGACACTTGAAGGCGACTCTCAAGTACTTGTGAAGACCCTGATGAATGGTGGAAACACACTTGCGCACTACGGCAACTTGACAGCTGACATCTTATTCCTTACTTCCCATTTCTCCAAGGTCCAATTTTCTTTTGTAAGGAGACAATGTAATAGGTTAGCACACTCATTAGCTAGACGTGCATCCATTATTCAACAAATGTCCGTCTGGATGGAAGAAGTACCACCAAACCTTATGCCTGTATTCCTGGCTGACTTACACAGCCTTCCTTAATGAAATGTTCCCGTTTTGGATTCTCAAAAAAAAAAAAAAAAAAAAAAAGGGGGATTATTTGTATTTAATGAGTTGAATTAGTTACTGATTTGAATTATTAGAGACTTTTTTTTAATAGGATTTTTATTTTACTTCTTGTTGTTTGGTCTAGTTTTCCTCTTTTTTTCTTTTTTTTTTTTTTCTTTTTTTTTTTTTTTTTTTTGTTTTTTGTTTAAGGGGGTTAAGGATTATGTTTGGGACCAAAATTATTTTTAGAATAACACTATATCCACAACATTTTCATAAAAAATCTTATGCGACAAACTTTTATTGATGGGTAAAAAGTGATGGCAGCAATATTGGACCCAGATTAATTAGAATCAGTAACAACTTACTACATAAGATTTATTATAAAATTATTGAAAAAATATTGTGGATGTAACATTATTCTTATTTTTGTTAGACCAGAATTTTTTTGATTCTCAAGGTAGGGTGTTCAACATTTTTATTAGGATAGTCAAAATCAGGTTTGAAAGCGAACACTGAGAAAACAATGACCCAAAATTATTCGACTAAGTTAAATAAAAAGGAAGATAATTTTGAGAGACTAAAATGATAGTTGGGGGCAAAGTTTGTCATCAATCGTCATCGACATGCAGAGAATTTCTCTCTTAACAGCAAAATATAATTTTAAAATTCTGTGGATTTCTATTTTGTTCTACAAAAATTTATGACTTGAGTTCTGCAAAAATTCTGAGATAGATTTTCAGGGGGCAATACTAATTTTCATCTTCTACTGTGGAATGCTTATAAGTGTATTTTGCGAGGAGAATTCTACCCTCCTTGATGGTAGTGTTCTACTTTGGGCCACTTCCAGTTCCAGGTTAATTCTATGCACTTTCGGTGCTCTTTTTGATTTTTGTGTTGACCATGACCCATTTTTCGGAAAGATTAGCAAATCTTGACACGTTTTCAAATAGCGGAAATAGGAGACACACATTGTCATGTGAATGTGACCAGGGAAAAAAATCCATTTTATATTGCTTTTCTATAAGTTAAACTTAAAGGCTATTGTAAGGAATGGTCTGCATAATTTGTCTCATCAAACTATTTCATTTTCTGTCCATATATGAGACACTCCAGAACAAGTAACGTAGCTAAGATTTAAGTTCACAAGGGTGAAATTTGTAACTATTAGAAATTCATTTTTTATACTCACAAACGTATGTAAATTTTTAATAATTCAATTAGCCTCAAGTACAGTTTATATAAGTTTTTGTTAGACTCATAAAATGATTAAGTTATTACAATTTTAAACCATATAATAACCATTTGTGCGTCAAAACCTTTAAAGAAAACTGTAGGGAGAATTTTTGTTCAACCCTTCAATCTGTTTGTCCGCTTTAGGAGGCAGGCCACAGGCATGCTTAGAGTGCAACGTCCTGAGCTTCAAACCCCTGCACGGCTTTGTCTTCGTTTGCGAGTGTGGAAGGCATGCTTAGGCACTTTGTGCTTTGCAACGTCTGTCCCACATCGCTTGGAGAAGCGCCCCTCCTATGCCTTATAAGCAAGAGCTCAAGGCATAAGAGTACCACTACACACTATGTGTAGTAGTGGTAGAGGCGTGCCTTGCACTTCGGTCAAGCAACAAAGCCTTGAGGGGATAGAAGCTCAGGACGTTGCACAATAAGCATGCCTATGGCCTGCCCCCAAAGAGGACAATACTGGAGATGGGCACTGCCCTCAAAAGCGCCTTTTTGTAGGGAGAATTTTTATTCAACACTTCAATCTGTTTGTCCGCTTTAGGAGGTAGGCCACAGGCATGCTTAGAGTGCAACGTCCTGAGCTTCAAACCCCTGCACGGCTTTGTCCTCGTTTGCGAGTGTGGAAGGCATGCTTAGGCACTTTGTGCTTTGCAACGTCCGTCCCACATCGCTTGGAGAAGCGCCCCTCCTATGCCTTATAAGCAAGAGCTCAAGGCATAAGTGTACCACTACTACACTAAGTGTGTAGTGGTACTCTTATGCATTTGAGCTTGATTTTTTTCTGGATTGTTTCTCTGTGATCTGATTGTATTTTTTTTTTTTTTTTGGTATTTCGGCTTGTACATGAGACTTGGAGAGTTTAAATTTTTTCAAATATTTTTGGTTTGGAAATCGAGTTTTAGAGACTCGATTTCCAGGTGGTCTCCATGTGAAAAAATACGCCACATCAGACCATAGAAATCGAGTATTTGAGACTCGATTTACAGGCCAAAATCGAGTCTCAAATACTCGAGATGCTACTACATAATATAGTTTGCAAACCGGATCTACTAACTAGATAGTTAGAAAAAAAAATTAGTTTACTATTTTCCCCGCGTGTTTTAGTTCAAAATGTACTGTTTTTATCCTCGTCTGAATGGAATAAAGATGTATGGCATTAGTATTGTTATGAACGAAATAGAAAGTAGTACTTACTATTTGGACTTGGGCTTGGACTTGATGCTGCGGGTCATTTATTTGTCTGCCAAAATGAAATATTTGCGTTTCCCTTCTTTGGACTTTAGGCCGCTTATTTGAAGGTCCATGTTTCACGTGGATGGCCCATTGGCCTTTGGTACATTCATGACAGAGATGTATGTTCGGATAAGCTTAAATATAGCTTATTTTTACCATAGTTTTAACTTTTAAGTAAACCTTTTTTTAAAAAAATTTATTCTAATTACTTAAAGTAAAATAAGTCCCAAAAAAAAAAAAAAAAAAAAACGTTTCCAACTGTCCGGAACTTGTTACTAAATATTTATAACTGTTTTTTGAAAAAACAAATTTATGGGAAAAAAATAATTTTGCTCAAGAGAATTTAGAAAATAAGACTTGAAATAGTCTGGAGAAAACAAAATGGAAAGAAAATAATGTCTTCGTAGATTGTCACCTGTAACTTATAACTTGTTTACATTGTCTATCAGAAGGTGCCAGATCAAAGTTGCAACTTTGAGAACCAAATGTCCAAGCGAGTTGAAGTCACGATTTTTATGTTTTGAAATTGACCCAAGCTCGCAATTTTGAAACTACCACAGGTTTCAGATTATTAGTTTCAGGAGCCCAACATATTTCGATGAACACCATTTTGAGCCAAATGACTTGTTAAATCCTTTGTCATAACAAGAACACATTTAGCAATGCAAAACTGGTTTCATGATCACGTCAGAGACGGGACTATATGGTATTATATATTTAATTAATGACAGTTTTTGGTTCAAAAAATTCACTTCGCTCCTCCAAAATTAAAAGCCAGTTTCCTAAAAACCGATTCATTAATTTTTTATTTTTTATTTAAAAGTTAAAGCTTTTTTTTTTTTTTTAATAGAAACAACCAAGTTAACACCGGTGGCGTTTGGTACGGGGGAATCCACATTACTCTTGGCATCCAGATTCCTAGGAATGTAGTTATTCCTATGTTTGGTTTCATTGGGAATCTCTTAAGATTCCTAGGAATGTGAGATGATAATGTTTGGTTTATTCTCAGGAATCTTAAATGAATTATTTATTTTTCCCATTCTATCCTTAGATTTGAATGTGAACTACCAAGTCCTTTAAAAAAAAATATTCCTCTAAATAAATAATGAAAAACCAAATATAAACTATTAATTATGACAAATTTATTAAAATTGTAGTCTAACATTTCAAAATGACAAGTACAACACAAAAATAACTATTTAAATTCTCAAATGCTTTATTCTTAATAATAATTTTTAAAAGAATTTAATCCATAATGGAGAGTCCCCTTCAAACTTTTTTTTTTCCACACGTGAAACCTAAATAAACCTTTGTTAAAAAATATATCAACAGAGTTGTCTATCTTGTTTATGTTATTTTGGCGGGAAAAGATAAAGATCAGAGAAAAGATATTGATGATTTGTTTTATATTTTATCTTAATTGCTTAAATGATAAGAAAAAATGGTTAAAATTGTCAATTTATAAAAAATACAATTTCCTTTAAGCTTGGGAATCTGGATTCCCACCTGTTTTAAAGGGAATCCACATTCCTACTGAGAGGGGTTTAAGGGGGGAATCCAGATTCTCCTGGCATCTGATTCCCTAGCGTGATTTGCAACCAAACATGGGAATCTTTAAACATTCTTAGGAATCCTAAAACATTACCCCGTACCAAACGCCACCCATATATGTTGCCAGTGGCTTCCTTTTCAAATAAGAATAAGAAAAATTATTTTTTATTTATAAAACAAAAATAAATCCTATTAAAAAAAAAAAAAATCTCCACTAAGAATAAATTCTAAGGTCGTATATATTATAAATATGTATTTCATATAACATTTTGGTGATTGGCTTATTTAGGACTTTAGAATTTGGATGCTATCATATTGTCTAACTCCACCTAAAGGATTATTTGGATGTTTATTTACCCCTTTTTATTTAAGTCATCACTTAAATGACTTTAAAATTGAGCATAATTTTTTATTATAATTTTTTTTTTTTTTGTATTGCAATATATAAATCTAAACCACAAGAATCTAATCATTGACTTAGTGAACATATAGTATAATACAGTTTCTTATTCTTAGTTCTAGATTTTTGAAAGACAAGTGAATCTTTTTTTTAGAATTGATTATATTTATTTGTTAATTAGTAAACAAGCTTTATCCAAAAGAATTCACAAATCATGAAAAGACTACCATTGAAGTGAAAAATATTCACCATTGTTAGCATGATCTAGTTCAACATAAAGACTTCAAAAAAAAAAAATTCAATGGCTAGTAAGGACTAGAAGATCAATAAGTTTTCAATTTGTTTATAGAGTAGAATTGATTTTCGGCAATAAAATGAAAGATTATATTAATACAAACTGTTTGATTGTTTACTTCGAAAGGAAAATTTGTTACGAATTTAATACAGAATAATCATAGTTGAATTCAATAATACAAAAGAACATTGATATCCATTTTGATATATTGTACATGATTAAGTTGAAATATATTAAAAATCAACTATTTAATATCTTTATTTAGTTAATACTTACTGATGAGGTGTAAGCTCGTCAGTGAAAGTAGTCAGATGGAGAATCTTCAGCCTTCAAGAGTGGTCACCGGTGTGGTGTCTGCCACAACGTCTCCGATGATAAAGTCAGTATAAGAAACTCTTTGAGAAATGAACTGATAATGTAACAGAAAATAAGCAATCTTTCAGTATCAGTTTTTAGGTGTATGTACCTTGTACTTGGCACTACGAGGGTTTATATAGGTTGTCACAGCCCCTAGCCGTTGGAGTAGTTATGGTGATCTTAATGCTCTTCTTAGTAATGTTTCGCGCCCTTTAATGAGGCTTCAATGTGCTCCAACGGCTCCTACAGATGGTTCTGTAACCGCCCTGCGTATAATTGTCTGTATTGAATGGCCTGTTTATCCTCGTCAGTGATGCGGTCGTTGGTTCCGCTCGTCCAGGTATGCCTTCGTCTGTGTTGTTGTCGTCTTCCACAGAGGACGAGATCGTCAGTCCTGTCAGTGCCCCCCGATTCTGTGGTCGTCGAGACGCGTCTTGACGACCATAGAATGTGAAGGGTTATGGGCCGTAACTGACCCTTAGGGTTTTGCTCCGTATTGAATGCGTAGTGGCGGCGCCTCTTAGGTTGTGGACCACGTGGCACACTTTGTCTAGTGGAGTTAATGCTCCAACTGGTGGAACTATTGGGTTTCCTGCTGGTTTTTCCAATTTCCTAAGTCTTGGGTTAAAAAACTTCTCCACTTCACACTTTTTCAAAAAACCTTTCAATCATTGATCTGAGTGACCTTTGGCGAGCTCCGTTCTGCGACTCTTCTTCGGACTTGGTGCGCTGTGCATTGGCGCTTTTCATCGTTGTTCAAGGTACATCTCCTTTGAGTTTCATTTTTTCTTTTTGCCTTATTGCCATATATAGTTTTTGATTTTCTTTTTCTCTTTTTCCTTTCCTTTTCTTTTCTTCGTATTTGATTTTCTTCTTTTTTTTTGGGTATTTAGCAAGTGTCACTTTCCTTTGCATTTTTTGTGTATTTCCATGGTCAGGAGCTCCGAAGTTAGGATAGCTTGCCCATCGATTTCGTTCCTTTTTGCACGATTAGGGGGGTCTTTGTGGAATGTCCCACATTTAGAGGGTTTCGTTTTTTAGGGTAATTGCTTAAGCGTGGCATTGGCTGACCTGTTGCCTTTGCTCCGTCAATCAATTAACTGGTTTGAGGGTTTAGTGAGGGAGAGAGGAATGATGTCTGAAGTTAGGTCTAGCAACCTCGAGACAGGGTTATCGTCTAACGGCGAGCCAGCGGAGGGTGATACAGCCGTCTCTGTTCCCCGAGAGGTTAGGGCTTTTCACACCCTCGGGGAGGCGTGTGGTATGGACGCAGATACTGTGAGTAGGTTCAAAGATAGGTTTCAGTTTCCGGAGCGGGTGCGCGTTCGTCTGCCTAATGACGAGGATAGGGCCTGTAACTTTTTTCTAGGTGAGGTATGCTTTTATGAGGCGATCTTCACTTGAGCGCTTAGATTCCCCGTCCATCCGTTCCTGATGGAACTTTTAGATCATTTTAGTATTGCTCCTGGGCAGCTTATGCCCAATTCGTGGAGAATCGTGGTCAACTGTATGGAAATATGGTTGGCTGCTAATGGAGATATGATTAGGGTAGGTGAACTTACTTACCTCTACCGTTTAAAAGAGTCTAAGGAGTATGGGTATTACGAATTAGTTCCCTGGGGGAGAAGAACGAGGATTGTAAGGGGTTTACCTTCGTCCTTCAGGTACTGGAAATCCAGATTTTTCTTTGTGTCGGGGGACGATTTTGAGACAATCCAGCAGGGATTGGGGCGATATACCAAGGTTGCATCGTCGGTGGGGAACCCCGGCCTTAGGTGCGTCAGTATCTCTTCTCGCCGTTTTGGTTTTGATGTCTTTGCTGCTAATCGTCGTTGACCACTTTCTGCCTTTTGTTTTGCACAGTTAAGAGAAGGCCTAAACTTAAGAGCAGGCATAGGGAGCGTATTAAGACCGCGATAGGATACGCTCAGACGATTGAAAGCTAGGACGATTTAGTAGATCCACGGACCTTGGCTTTTTACAACCTTGGACCGAATCCATCTTCTTACGTTTTACGCACCATTGGTATTGAAGGGAAAAGAGGTAAGTGTTTACCTCGTCATCACTAACGTTTTCTGCACACATTTAGACTTTCTGTTAAGTGTTTTCTTCTTGTAGAAATGACGACCAAATTTAACAAAGACTTGTATGCGAAGATGAGGGCCAAGAAAGACAAGCCCCTTTCAAGCATTGGGAAGAAGGCGGTGCGCGTCAAAGGGACGGGTCCCCCTGCCAACCCCAATGCTCCTGTCAACCCTATAATTTCCATCACTGAGACGACGAGGACGGCTTCTCCGGCCACTTCGATTAAGGAGATCCCGACTCCTGGTTCAAAAAGGTAGCGTATATCTGGTAAGGAGAAGGTCGATTCACACTCGTCAACTATATGGGATGACGAAAGGTTGGCGGTTGATTGGGCTCACGATGTTGTGACAACGGCAGATCTGAAGGTTTTCTCCGGTGTGCCTTTCAACGAGGTCGCGTCTCATCATGTAGCCAGGCTCGTCCAGGTAGAGTGTTTGTGCAACTTTCTCCTTCTTACTTTTCCATCTTTTTTTTTTATTTTTTTTTTTTACTGATGACTTCAAATTTACTTCTAGGTGTTAGGGGAAAGTATTCACATTACCTTTGAGTATCTTACTCAAGAGGCTAAGGTGGCATCATTAACATCTAGGATGGAGGCCCTAGAGAAGGAGAATTCTGAGCTGAAGAAGAACCTCATCGACTCCATGGACGCGGCTACTACTTTAAAGGAGAAGGTGAAGACCTTGAGCGACGACCTGAGGGTTGAACGTCAGCTTACTTCAAAGAAGGACGAGCAGCTTCTGAGTGCTAAGGAGAGGTTGAAGACTATTGCCGCTAGATCAGTTGAAGCCTTTCAAACAACCGACGAGTACAACACAGTGCTCCTCAGTTGGTATTTTAAAGGTTTTGAACTTCTCAGGAGGTATTTGGTTAAACATCCTGCAGGGGTTGATATGGAAAATCTGGACTTAGAAGAGGTTGATAAGGAGATGGCAACTGAAGAGGCCGCTCAGTATTTAGCCCCAGAAGGTGATGCTCCCGAGGATCCTACTGATGTTCCTGCTGGTGACCTCCATGCCGGTGATAATTCTGTTGCTGACTCCTGATCTTGTTACTTAAAAAAACAAATTTGTGGATGCCCGCTGTGTTTTGGGCCCTTTTTTTTTTTTCTTTTTTTAATTTTGAGAACAATATTGGCTGCCCAGTGTTTTTGGGTCTTTTAGATGTTAAAACAATGGTAACTGCCCTTGGTTTTGGGCTTTGATTAAATTTGCTATGGATTTACCTGTATCAGTGGTTGCATGCTAGCTGGTATATGTTTGATTATACTTTGTGAAAATTCAAGTTGTGTATTTCTTTTTCTTCGTCAGTATTTTATTCCCATTGCTTCGTTAGTTCTTTGTAAACAGCGCCTATGCGATCTTTTCATCGTCTGTAATCTTGTACTTACCCATAAAGGGTTTAGTCATTTAGCCATTCTTGACTTTAGCCATTTTTGGCTTTGGTGAATTTCTTCGTCAGTAACTTACATCAGTCTAGGCGGAATCTTGTTACTTAGCCATTTTGGCTTTAGTGAATTTCTTCGTCAGTAACTTACATCCGTCTAGGCGGAATCTTGTTACTTACCCATTTTGGCTTTAGTGAATTTCTTCGTCAGTAACTTACATCCGTCTAGGTGGAATCTTGTTACTTAGCCATTTTGGCTTTAGTGACTTTATTGTTGACCAGACCTATTTGCACACAGATATTAGCTGAATAATTCATTTATTGACTTTTAATAACGAATACATCTATCTATTACATCTACTGATGGTATTTCTTCAAATGCTCAATGTTCCATGGTCTTGGTAGCCTCTGCCTGTCTAGGGTCTCCAGGTGGTAGCTGCCTTGTCTGGAGTAGTGAACGACTCGGTAGGGTCCTTCCCATGTGGAGTTGAGCTTTCCTTGTGTGGAGTCTCTGGTGGTTGTGGTGACCTTGCGCAGGACGAGGTCGCCTAAGCTAAGTCGTCTGAGCTTTACCCTCTTGTTGTAATAGTCAACCATTTTCTACCGATATTCTGCCATTCTACTGCAAGCTTTGTCTCTTACTTCGTCTAGGCAGTCCAGGTTTACTCGTAGAAGATCATCATTGTTTTCTCCATTGAATACTTCTCGTTTGGTGCTGGTCATCCCTACTTCAACCGGGATCACTATCTCAGTACCATAGGTAAGTCTGAAGGGGGTTTCTCCCGTTAGGGTTCTTGCTATAGTTCTGTAGGCCCATAAGATGTTGGGCAACTCTTCTGGCCAGGTCCCCTTAGCATCGTCCAGCTTCGTTTTGATGATCTTGAGTAATGTTCAATTCGTCACCTCCGTCTGTCCATTCGCCTGTGGATGCCTTGGAGATGAGAACTGATTCTTGATGCCTAGCCCTGAGCAGAAATCCCTGAAACTTTGGCTGTCAAATTGTTGTCCATTGTCTGATATGATCGTCTGTGGTATCCCGAACCTGTAAATTATATTCTTCCACACGAAGTTCTGGACTCTCGCTTCGGTGTTGGTCGCCAATGCCTCTGCTTCAATCCATTTAGTAAAGTAATCAATAGCGACTAGTAGAAACCTTACCTGACCTTTGCCTTGAGGTAGTGGGCCGATGATGTCAATTTCCCATTGTACAAACGGCCACGGGGACGCGATGGTCGTTAGTCTTTCTGATGGAAGTCGCTGAACACTCCAGAACCTTTGGCACTTGTCATATTTCTTGACATATTCTATTGCGTCAACCTGCATTGTTGGCCAGAAATAGCCTGTTCGAACGATCTTGCTTACCAGGGATCTTGGACCAGCGTGATCCCCGCAGACTCCTTCATGGATCTCCTTCAGGATATACTTAGCTTCGTCCTCGTCCACACACTTCAAGTAAGGCATGGAGAAACCTCTCTTGTATAGGGTGTCGTTGAGGATCGTAAATCTGGCTGCCATCTTTTTGATCTTCCTGGCTTCGTCCGCATTAGAAGGGAGGTGCCCGTCCTGAAGGAAAGATATGATGGGCGTCATTCAGCTGTTTATGCTCTGGATTGCGAGTGTTGGAATTTCTTCAATGCTGGGATTTTTCTGGACTTCCAGCATCAGGTCTGCGTTTGATCTCCCTTCTTCAGACGAGGCTATCTTGGAGATTTCGTCTGCCGCCATATTTTGTCTTCTGGGGATCTGGATGAACTCTACTTTTTCGAACTCCTAAGTCAGGTGCTTCGTCAGCCTGAGGTACCTCTGCATTCTTTCTTCCTTTACTTCATACTCTCCCTTGATTTGCCCGATTACTAGCTTCAAGTCGTTTTGGACTAGCAAGTTCCTAGCCCCAAACTTCTTCCCAAGCCTCAAACTCGTTAGAATTCCTTCGTATTCGGCCTCGTTGTTGGTGGCCAAGAACTTCAGCTAAACTCCATACTTTAGTGTTTCTCCATCGGGGGTGATTATAACGACCCCTACTCCCCCCTTTTTTGGGGCTGACGAACCGTCAGTCTGTATCATCCACGGTTTATCTTTGCTGGTGAGGTTTTCTCCATCTGGAAGGGTAAACTTGGCGATGAAGTCTGCCAGAGCTTGTGCTTTAATGGCTGTCCTGGGATAGTACTCAACATCGAATTGGCTAAGCTCAATCGCCCATTGGACCATTCTCCCAGTAGCCTCGGGTTTGTTCATGGACTTCTTGATAGGTTGATCTGTCATCACCAAGATTGGATTCGCTTGGAAGTATTGCCTGAGTTTGCGTGAGGCTACTATCAATGCAAACGTGATTTTCTCAATGTTTGGATACTTGGACTCAGCTCCCTAGAAGGCTTGGCTGACGTAATAAACTGGAAGCTGTTTCTTGTCTTCTTCTCGAATCAGGGCTGCACTGACGGCTGTAGCTGATACTGCTAGGTATAAATACAAGTTCTCACCTTCTTTGGACGGGCTTAGAAGTGGTAGATTGCTCAGGTAGCGTTTAAGGTCTTGGAAGGCCGCTTCACATTCATCAGTCCAGGCGGAAGCCTGTTTCAAAGAAGGGTAGGCATTTGTTCGTCGCTCTAGAGACGAACCTATTGAGCGCTGCAATCTGACCCGTGAGCTTTTGGACCTCCTTGATGATCTTGGGTGATGCCATGTTGATTATTGCTTGCACCTTCTCCGAATTTGCTTCTATTCCTCTCTGGGACACCATGAATCCCAGAAATTTTCCTGAGGCAACACCAAAAACACACTTACTAGGATTTAGCTTCATTTGATATTGTTTGAGGGTAGCGAATGTCTCCTTGAGGTCGTCCAGATGGGCAAGATCTTCCTTACTCTTGACGAGCATATCATCCACGTACACCTCCATATTCCTGCCTATCTATTTGTTGAACATTTTGTTTACCAACCTCTGATAAGTCGCACTTGCGTTCTTCAGTCCAAACGACATTACCTTATAGCAATAGAGCCATTGACTAGTGATGAAGGCCGTTTTCTCCTGATCCTCGTTAGCCATTTTTATCTGGTTGTATCCTGAGAAAGCATCCATGAATGTTAATAGCTTGTGTTCGGCTGTAGAGTCTACGAGTTGGTCTATTCTTGGAAAAAGGAAATTGTCCTTCGGGCAGGCCTTGTTCAGGTCCGTGAAGTCCACGCACATTCTCCACTTCCCATTTGCTTTCTTTACCAGAACGACGTTTGCAAGCCAGTCTGGATAATGTATTTCCCGGATGAAGCCTGTAGTCAAGAGTTTGTTCATTCGTTTCATCAGCGATTGCTTGGTCTCTTTCGGGTGCGAAGACTCTTCGTCTTTGCTTGACGGGCTTCCTCTCTGGGTCTACATTCAACCTGTGCTGGATGACTTCTGTGGATATGCCTGGCATGTTGTCGTGACTCCAGGCGAAGACGTCTAGGTTTTCCTCAAGAAACTGGATGAGCTTTGTTCTCATCTCAAGACTCAGAGTAGTCCCTATCCTGGTTGTTTTTGTTGCTTCTCCTTCGGCTAGCTCTATTGTTTCCAAGGCTTCTACCTTTTCTTCCTCATTTTCTTCGATTATCCATGTATGGTTCTCCTTTACTGCCAAGACGGCCTGGTAGCATTCCCAAGCTAGAACTTGGTCTCCTTTAACTTCGCCAACACCGTTCTCTGTTGGGAATTTTATCTTCAGGTAGTAGGTAGATGTGGACGCCTTCCACTTGTTGAGTGCTGGCCTTCCAATTATGACATTGTAGGATGAGGGGCAATCTACCATAAAGAAGTCTAGCTGACGGGTCAACTGCTTTGGGTATGTCCCCACAGTTACTGTCAACATCACTATGCCCTTGGGATATACCTTTTCACTGTTGAAACTGACGAGAGGGGAATCAAAAGGGCGTAGTCTTCTTGGATCCAGCTTCAATTGCTGGAATGCAGGGAAGTAGATGATATCAGCGGAGCTACCATTGTCCACGAGGATCCTTTTGGTGTTGAACCCTTCTATGGTAAGCATTATGACCAATGGGTTGTTGTGAGGCTGCTTCACTCCCCTAGCATCACTCTCGTTGAAAGTCATGTCCTGATCAGTTCATCTGTGTTTTGACAGGGACGTCATGTGGACGCTGTTCACCTGTCGTTAATGTACTTTTTTAAGGGACTTGAATGAGCCTCCTGTGATGGGCCCCCCTGTGATCGTCTATATTTCCCCGATCACATTTTGAGGAGGTTGGGATTGACGGTCATTGCTTCTAGACGATGACTCATGCTGGCCCTTGTTCCCGTCCCGAAATTTACTGTACTCCCCCTTCTTCACAAACTTCTGCAACTTCCCCTTTCATATCAATTCTTCTATTTGCTCTTTGAGGTCCCGACAATCTTCGGTGTAATGGCCATGATCTTTGTGAAATCGGCAGTACTTATTCCTATCGCGGACGTTAGGAGATGAGTGCAATGGTCGCGGCCATTTAAGGTAGTGTTCGTCCTTAATCTGTGTTAGAATTTTATCAACAGGCATAACAAGAGGAGTAAACTTTACCGTCCACGGGGTTTTATCATCTTTCCTTCTGATTCCGTCATTGGTCCGACGATCCAGGCGGTCATGCTTTTGCCCTCTACGGTTGTCTTCTTTTCTTCCTTTGTCCCCTGGTCTCTCTACGTCCCTGATGGCGGCCAATGCGTCTTTAGCGTTCATGTACTTCTGTACTTTAAGGAGCATCTCGGCCATCGTCTTTGGGGGATTCTTCGCGAGTGATGTAACGAGCTCTCTGGATCTCAACCCCGCCTTGAAGGTCGTCAGCTGCACCTTATCGTCAGCCTCGTCTACTTCCAGTGTCTCCCGAGTGAAGCGTTTCACATATGACCTTAGGGTTTCCTTCTCTCCCTGCCTGATGGTGAGCAAGTGGTCCGCAGTCCTCTTTGGTCGTTGTCCTCCAATGAAGTGACGTAGGAAGGCGTTGCTCAACTACTCGAAGGTGTCAATGGACGATGTTGGCAACTTTGTGAACCACTCCCGTGCAGCTCCCTTGAGAGTGGTTGGGAAGGAACGACACAATATTTTGTCTGGGGGCTGCTAGAGTCCTAGGGTCGTTTTGAAGGTGTTAAGATGATCCTGGGGATCCTTTAGCCCATCAAAGGGTTTAAGTTGAGGTAGTCGAAATTTCGACGGCAATGGACAGTCGAGGACTGCTGTGGTGAACGGCAAATCCGTTGCCCTGACCATTCGATGCACACTCCGTTATGTTTTCTCCTTGATGGCGTTCCTAAGTTCGTCCATCTCCCTCCTAATCTCCCGGAGCAGGTCCGAGTTCTACTCGGTTGGAGTAGTGGGCCTTCGATGGTCACTTCTTCTATGGCTATCTCCCTCGTTATCCTGATTTCCCTTAGACCGATTCTCCTCTTGCTAAAGCCGTAGTTTCATTTCCTGATT
Organism: Quercus glauca; assembly: GCA_023736055.1. NCBI lineage: Eukaryota > Viridiplantae > Streptophyta > Magnoliopsida > Fagales > Fagaceae > Quercus > Quercus glauca. The sequence goes on along the minus strand of CM043323.1, from coordinate 14,866,854 downwards.
TTGCCTAGTCAGTTCTTCAACGATGGCTGTAAGAGCCTGAACTTGCTGAGCTAGGGCTGCGAAATCTTGATTGGACTCCATCTGAGAGAAATAGCTAATCGGAAACCACTTTTTCGAGATTGAACATGAAAATGTCGTCCCCACAGATGGCGCCAAATTGATGAGGCGTAAGCTCGTCAGTGAAAGTAGTCAGATGGAGAATCTTCAGCCCTCAAGAGTGGTCACCGGTGTGGTGCCTGCCACAACGTCTCCGATGCGAAAGTCAGTATAAGAAACTCTTTGAGAAAGGAACTAATAATGTAACAAAAAATAAGCAATCTTTTAGTTTCAGTTTTTAGGTGTATGTACCTTGTACTTGGCACTACGAGGGTTTATATAGGTTGTCACAGCCCCTAACCGTTGGAGTAGTTATGGTGATCTTAATGTTCTTCTTAGTAATATTTCGCGCCCTTTAATGAGGCTTCAATGTGCTCCAACGGCTCCTACAGCTGGTTTTGTAACCGCCCTGCGTATAACTGGCTGTATTGAATGGCTTGTTTATCCTCGTCAGTGATGCGGTCGTTGGTTCCGCTCGTCCAGGTATGCCTTCGTCTGTGTTGTTGTCGTCTTCCACAGAGGACGAGATCGTCAGTCCTGTCACTTACAAATCGTTTGTCAATAGTTTTTTATTTATGTTTTATTTGTTTTATTTTTTCACTTTTTTTGAAGTATATGTATTTTTTAGTCCACTTTTAGCAACAAAGAAACATTCAGATATAGAATAGTTTTACTAGTTTTATTTTTATGTCTATATAGATTAGATTTTAATTTAAGTGTACGTAGTTCTTTTTTTTTTTTTTTTTTTTTTTTTTTTTTTTTTTTTGATGTGAAATAAAGCAACTTTATTCAGAACATGACAAAAACGTTACATCCTGGGTCACCAGGTTTTCAATACAACTTGGTGTTTCTTCTACCCATGCATGCAAGGACGACACACCTTTGGCATACTGTGCCAACATGTGAGCTACTTTGTTTCCTGTGCGTGGTACATGGCTGAACTGAACAGACCAAAACCTGTGAAGATGGGACACGGCACCAGCTATGATATTGGCAATGGACGAAGGCGGTTCAGTGAGGCGAAGCATGGCATTCTTTACTATTTACGCATCACTCTTAAACACACAGTCCCTGATTCCCATATTCCAAGCAAACTCAACCGCTTCTTCCATGGCCTTAGCTTCCGTCTCAAGAGCACCTAGTGGAGCTGTCAACTTCTTACTCAACGCCGCCACAACTACACCATGGTGATCCTGGATAACGACTCCGATACCGGCCTCCTTCTGTTGATCAAAAGTCGCACTGTCCATGTTCGCCTTGTACCAGGGTGGTTTAGGGAGCTGCCACACTGCTTCCACAAATTCACGGTAAGGCCGAACTTCATGGTTGGCTGTTAAATATTCCTCCAAATAATTTTTTGTCCACCGAGCAAGAACAGTGGCTGGCTTTCTACTCCTCCCATGCTGGACCTCATTCCGATTTGTCCAAATACCCCACGCCGTCGTGACCATCAATCCAATATCCTCCTCCGACCACTTTTTAACGTTTCGACCATACCACAACAGATCCAAGAATTCGGGGCAGCTATCCATGACGTGATCTTTAGCAAGACCCACCTCATTCCACACCTCCTTAGCACGATGACACTGCCAAAGCAGGTGTCCTATTGTTTCCTCTGCATTTCCACATACCTCGCATTTGCTGTCCTGAGTTACTTGACGACGGTACAAGTTAACTTTCGTGGGCAAGATATTTCTACAGGCCCGCCACGTGAAATTCTGGATTTTGTTTGGACCCGCAAGCGCCAAATGAATTTCCAGAATTCTTTCATACACGTAGCATTAGAGCTTTCCTCAGATAGATGCTTACTCCTTTCTTGCAAAGCAACCTTATAGGTTGACTTCACCAAAAAAATTTCGGAAGAAGTAAGAGCCCATATAAAGCAGTCTTCAGGCAAAGTTGGACTCAGAGCAATGGATAGGATAGACTCAACATCCAAAGGCATGAGAATGCGTTCAAGGGCCTCCAGGTTCCACTCTCCTTTCTGGTGGTCAATAAGGGTGGTCACTAGCACATTAGAGCCAACGTCTGGACACGGTGTGACTACTTGGTAGGTAGAGGATAGAGGAAGCCATTTGTCACTCCAGACTTGCACCTTTGCCCCATTTCCTATCCTCCAGCAACTACCTTTTTTGACAATACGCTGTGCAGAGAAAATGCTTCTCCAAGCATAAGACGGCTTAGCTCCCAAAGATGCAGAAAGAAAGTATCCGTGAGGAAAATATTTTGCTTGGAAAACACAGTGGAACAGAGAGTTGGTACAAGTTTGGAGCTGCCACCCCTGCTTAGCTAGCAAGGCCAAGTTGAAAGCTTTCAAGTCCCTGAAAACCATCCCACCACATTCCTTCGGTGTGCACATCTTCTCCTAACTAAGCCAAGCCATCTTGTCCACACCACATCCCTTCGGTGTGCACATCTTCTACCAACTAAGCCAAGTCATCTTGTCCACACCATTTTTTTGCCCCCACCAAAACTTCCGGACCATTCCAGCTAGTTCATCACATAGTGAATCCGGTAACTTAAAGCAACTCATGGTATATGATGGTATAGCTTGGGCTACTGATTTTATTAGAATCTCCTTTCCTGCATTCGACAATAGCTTTTCTTTCCATCCTGAAAGCTTCTTCCCAAGCTTATCCTTAAGGTCATTGAAAGTATTTTTTTTTTTGGATCTACCCACCAAGGATGGGAGACCCAAGTATTTTTCATGTTGACGGATGACTTGGGCACCAAATCTATTTTTGATCTCCTCCTAAAGTGCACGTGGGGTATTCTTGCTAAAGAATAGAGCGGTCTTGGGCTTATTAAGCTGTTGACCTGAGGCAGCCTCATATAAAGTGAATATGCGTTGGAGCTCATTACACTCTTCTAGAGTTGCTCGGCAAAACACCAAACTATCATCAGCAAAGAAGAGATGGGAGATTCTTGGGGCCCTTCGGCACATTGCAATTCCATGGATGGCTTGTCATTCTGCTGCACGATGAAGGAGAGCGGACAGACCTTCTGCACAGAAAAGAAATAAATAAGGTGATAGTGGGTCCCCTTGGCGAAGGCCCCTGGAGGGAACAATTTTGCCTCGGGTTTGCCCATTAATACGGATAGAATATGTGACAGTAGATATACACCTCATGATCACCTCAATCATTTTATAGTGAACACCCATCCTCCCCATAATATTCTCTAAGCATTTCCACTCTACTCTTTCGTACGCCTTACTCATATCTAGTTTTAGAGCCATCTCCTCCACTTTTTGAGTTTTTTTTTGGGCTAATATGATGCATAGTTTCAAATGCCACCAATACATTATTAGTTATAAAGCGCCCTTTTGTGAAAGTACTTTGGTTCTCACTGACAATAATAGATAGTACATTTTTCAGTTTATTAGCTACTGCTTTAGAGGCCATTTTGTAAGCCACATTACATAAGCTAATTGGCCTATAATCAGTGATTTTCCTAGGATTATGAACCTTAGGAATCAGAACAATATAGGTGTTATTAAAGTCAGGAGGAACAATACCATAGCTAAGGAAGTCAAGGGCAGCTTGAATAACACAGTTGCTTGTGAAGGACCAAAACCTTTGGTAAAATAAAAGGGGCAATCCATCAGGTCCCGGCGCAGTATGGGGTGCATTTGCTTTATTTCCTGTGCTATCTTTGAAGCTTGGAAGTCTCTTGCTAGGAGTTGGTTCATTGCATCTGTGACTGAAGGAAGAACTGCATTAAGGAGCTCCGTCATTTCACCAAGCTGAGAAGAAGTGAACAAAGAAGAGAAATACTGCGTAGTAACATGTTCAATATCATCCAACCCCTCCTGCCATAAGCCATTATCATCCTCCAATCCCTGAATCCAGTTCCGTTATGACCAAACTCTCGTTTATTCCACTGAGTGAGTTGAGCATGACACGAGGAAATGCAGTTTTTCAGTGGATGGCCCTTGGAGGTACATAAGCCATACTCCCATGCATCACGTACTACTTCCTCGCACCGAGGGTCCCGGAGCCACATGGCTTCGAACCTGAAAAGTTTTGCACCAACTCTCCTCCGTCTCCCATTCTGACCCCACCTTAGAGCGAGCATGCAATGGTCTGAAGCCGTGGTGGACAGATGGTGCAACTTTGCGTTTGCGAATCGGGAGTACCATTCCGGAGTGGCCAGGGCTCGATCGAGCCTTATCCACCAACTATCTCCATTTGCAAAAACCTTGTTCCAAGTAAACCTAGAACCCACATGGCCTAAGTCTCTGAAACGACATCTATTAATTGCTTCTTTGAACCTCTCCATTTGTTTCGGTGCTCTCGGATTGCCACCCATTTTCTCAGCATCACTCAGTATTTCATTATAGTCCCCTATACACAGCCAAGGTAAAGAATTTGAAATTCCTAACCTCTCAAGAATTTGCCATGTCTCCTCCCTTCTACTTGTCTCTGGTTGTCCATAGAACCCCGTAAACCTCCATCTCCCTGAACCGTCATTTCCTCCTACTTCAGCATCTATGTGCCATGGGTCAAAAGTTTGAACGTCTACCATGACATCCTTCTTCCACAGTAAGGCCAAACCTCCCTTACGTCCAATGCTGCCCACTACTAATCCTTCCGTGAATCCAAGTGTGTACTTTTTATGTGTCATATCTTCTTTGGACAACTTAGTTTCCATAAGAAAAACTAAGCTAGGATCTTCAGAGGCTATCACCTCCTGGAGTGCTCGAACTGTTCGGAGGTTCCCAAGCCCCCGACAGTTCCAGCTTAACACACTCATTGTCCTCTGCGGTGCTGCAAAGCAGCCACTACCGTTTCATTGAATTCCATAGCCATCAACCTGCTTATTTCCGCCACCTCCGTGTCTGTTTTCTTCTTTTTTTGAGTATTCTCTAACTCATTCTATTCATGGTCTTGGGCTCCTCTTTTACTCCCTAGTCTCCCCGCATGGGTCGCCTCAGTAACTGGGGTTGCAATTTTCGGCCCCATATTAATTCTTTTCCAAGTTCTTATAATTGGGCTATTGGTCAGAGGCCCACTACATGCAATAGCCTTCGTACTTGGGCCTTGATCCAGCATCTCCACTTGAATAGGTCCACCACTCTTACTGTCAGCCAATTCCTTATCAGCAACTTCACCGCTCCTGCAATCAATATCATCATCGAGATTATTAGTCAACATAGTAGAATCAGAGTTATTATTGAGGGCAATATCAATCTCCTTGATATGCGCCTGGAATTTATCATTGTCTGAGAGAATCTCTGCCACTGCCAATCTTGTCGGATTTTCAGTTTTAGAAGATTCCTGAAAATCCGCACTTTCCATTCCCGTGATGCACTCATCTCGAGACTCCGTAGGTGGCGTAACATCCTCCGTCCGCTGTGTAGTGTGTGGCCTGGCTGGTTTGCCGTTGTCTTAAGAGTCATCTCCTCGCTGTGTTTCCTGTCTAGCCATCGATATCATCTTACTCCTTGATGCATTAAGTTGGGATGCCCTCATCCACTCCCCAAAAGGTTGGTTTTGGACGTTGAGTGTGCCCTTGCTGCGAAGCCAGATCTCGCAATCTTTAGCGTCGTGCGTCAGCCTCCCACACCAGTAGCAGAACACTGGAAGGCGTTCGTAACGAAATGAAACCCAGCCTTCATTCGTAGGGCCAAACCGCACCCATCTCCCTCGGCTTAATGGCTTAGTAATGTCTATCTCGACTCGCACCCTCATAAACTCCCCGCCATCAGCTTCGTCTTCATCACAACAGTGAATGATTCGCCCAAGAGATTGACATATTCCTTTCGCCGCTCCTACCGTCATTCGTCGCGCCGGCAGGTCGTGAACTTGAACCCAAAATACTGCCGTATTAAACTGAATTTCTTTGATGGACTGATTAGTTTCATATCGACAAAGTGCTATCAGGTATTTATCGAAACTCCACGGCGCACCGAGAAGTACTCGCTCCGCATCCAACTCGTCCTCAAAAGTAAAGAGCATACAGTGGTTTCCGAGTTCTTTGATATGGAATGGCTTTTTCGTCCTCCACAGTGATCGAAGAGTGCGAGCCACAGCTTCTATGCTAAGTGCTCGCTTTGTAAAAAATTTTGCTGCTAACATGCAACCTGGCTTAAGGTTTTGGTTCTCAAAGTCAAAGGTGTCTCCTTCTTGTTCTGAAAGAGACAAACGGCTCCAATCTTTGGTTAATGAATCCATTGCTTTCACTGTTTCCTTGACCCCACAAAACTACAAGCCCTCAACGTAACTTTGTTACGTAAGGGGACTGCGGCCTACTTAGAGGAACAGGATTCCACTGACTGGGAGTCTGGCGCTGCTAGGACTCTAGGTCAGAGAAACTTTGTAATTTAAAATAATCTAATGTTAGCTACTCATTTTTTTATTTGCTCACCCCAAAGCTAATTAGCTATGTACTACATTATTTTACAACTTTCACATCATTATATTATGTATCAAAATTTTGGGGGAATTATTTACTAGAAGAGCATTTATCACAATTAGTGCAAGACTGGAAGGTGTCATCAAGGAATCAAATCATTTGAATTTGATAGTGTGGTTAATAATAAATAAGGTGGGTGCACGCAGGGGTGACAATGCAATAGTGTACGCGTAGTTCTTATTTTTGAATGATATATATATATATATATATATATATTTTTTTTTTTTTTTTGGTTTTATGCTTTGGCTCCCTTAAAACGAATTCCCCATTTTGTCACTGTTTCGTGTTGAAGGAGTTAGCTAGTGTGAGAAGCTGTAATGTAACAAGTTGCACTCAATATTCAATAACAATAGACATGTTATCAGCACCATTCAACAATGTCCAAATGCCTCTAAGAGAGGAGCCACAAATAACCACAATAAAGTTAATAGTACAAATAGCCCAAGATGGTAACACTCAAACCTTAACTAAATTCAAATTACACATGATCTCCTTGCAAATTGAGTTGCATTATTGAAAACATAGCGGATAATGACGGCACTGATCAGAGAGAGTACGATAAAATGAAGCATATAGACACACAAGACACACCCACACAAATGTTACAAATGGCCCCCGATACTGCAATTTGCGTGAGCAGCAGAAGAAGCATGCAACTCCCGACCTAAGCACCAAGGAAAGAGAAAGCTATCAGCCCAGATTCAATAGAAGAATTACTTCAAGAAAAGTGAAATTTACCGTGCATGTTAAGCTTATTCCCTTCAGCACAGCTATGCAACCTGATCATGCAATTTCAAATAAGAAAATCATCAGTAATTGGTGCTTCTTGAATCTTGGCATGAGAGTCATAATCAAAAAATGGTGAGAAAAAAAAATTAAAATTGAAACACACGTCATACCATAGACGAAGTGCTCATCCGGGCCTTTGAAACGTCCTCCACAGTCTTGCCATGTTCACAGCCATTGTTACGTAGAGGCAATCCTTCATGTTCTCCAATGACAAGAAATAGGCATGTCTCCATGAATCCTTTAGCAACAAAGAACCACAAACAACGAAAATACCTACAACAAATCCAAATCCTGCTGCGCCATAAAACCATTTCCAGAACTCATCTCTATATTCTTCACCATCTTCACTATGTTTTGGTGTTTGTTCACTTGTCCAGCACTTCTGTGAAAGTGGAAGCCCGCAAAGTCCAGGGTTTCCAGCAAAATCATATGCTTTAAAGCTTTGGAGTTGAGTGCTTGAAGGAATTTTCCCAGACAAATGGTTGTACGATACGTTTAGGTGGCTCAAAAAGGTTAATTCTGACATGCTTAATGGGATTTCGCCTATAAACTGATTCCTTGACAAATCAAGTGTTTCTAGCTTCTTCAATTGACCAATCAAATGGGGGATTTCTCCAATTAAGTTGTTTCCAGATACGTTCAATGTATACAACTCTAAAAGGCTCGAGATCTCAATTGGAAGTTTCCCAGTCAATTTGTTGTTTGAAAGGTCAATCACTTTTAATAGTCCAAGAAGCTCACGATACTCATCCTTCCTTCCTTTCGATACATATCAGAAAATGAATGAAATGAATTTCTGTATTTTCATTAATTGGAAAATGAGAGTACAAAAACTATTTATAGATTGATCTAAGCTTGTAAACTACTCTAACTGAATAACTGAAGCTAACAGAAGAATAACTAACTCCCACACGTGTAGAAACTAACTCTCCCACATGTGAACATCTATACAATTAAAACAGGAACTAAGCTACATGCCGTTTATGTTTATGTACAATATACAAGATATAAAACGGTTGTCGTTTATGCAGCACTTTGATCTTCACTGAGATTTAAGCTTCACTGCATCGTGCTCTTCATGCTCTGCTCTTGTTTCTTTGTGATTATCTTTGCTATCACTCTGATACTCCCCCTCAAGAGCAGCTGGTGTGTGTATGTTCATCATTCCCATTTTATCAACAAGATTAGAGAATTGATTGTACCCCAATGCCTTGGTAAGCATGTCTGCTAATTGGCAGTGAGATCTCACATGATTAAGCTTGATAACCCCTTCCAAAACTTTATCCCTGACCACATGGCAGTCTATTTCAATGTGCTTGGTCCTCTCATGAAAAACGGGATTGGAACCAATATGCAATGCTGCCTGACTATCACAGAACAACAATGCTTCTTTGTCATGTTTAACTCCAATATCCTTTAGGAAATATAGAATCCATACAATTTCACATGTTGCAACTGCCATAGCTCTATATTCCACCTCTGCTGAAGACCTGGAAACTGTGGACTGCTTCTTTGATTTCCAAGACACTAAGGAATCTCCAATGAAAATGCTATAACCTGTGACTGACTTCCTAGTATCACAGCATGAAGCCCAATCAGCATCTGCAAAACCTTTCAAATGCAAATCTGCCTTGGAGGAAAACATGAGACCCTTCCCTGGTTCACTCTTCAGATATTGTAAAATTCTATAGGCTGCATCTAGATGTGGCTTTCTTGGCTTGGACATGTATTGGCTGAGCTTATGGACAGCAAAAGTGATGTCTGGCCTTGTGATGGTCAGATACAGTAACCTCCCAATTAACCTTCTGTAGGTGCTAGGATCTTTAAGTTCTTCACCTTCCAATTGACTTAGTTTCAGACTTTGTTCCATAGGAGTTCTAGCTGGTTTACACCCCTACATACCAGCATCATTAAGCACTTCAAGAGTGTATTTTCTTTGACAAAGTGCAATTCCTTTGACTGATCTGGCAACCTCCAATCCAAGGAAGTACTTCAAGTCACCTAAGTCTTTAAGCTTAAACCTGTCATCTAACAAAACCTTGAATCTGTCTATTTCAGTCTTATCATTGCAGGCTACTAAAACATCATCCACATACACCAAAAGCATCATGAAAACATCACCTTGCCTCCTAGTAAACAAAGAATAGTCAGCTTTGGACTGAGTAAAACCAAGCTGAAGCAAGGTACCAGAAAACTTAGCAAACCATTGCCTAGATGCTTGTTTAAGCCCATACAAAGACTTATTCAGTTTACAAACTATCTCCCCTTGGTTATGGAACCCTTGTGGAAGAGCCATATAGACTTCTTCATCTAAATCACCATGCAAAAATGCATTGTTGACATCCAATTGACTAAGGAACCAGCCCTTAATGGCAGCCACAGCAAGAAGGACCTTGACAGAAACCATTTTAGCCACAGGGGAAAAGGTCTTAAAATAGTCCACACCTTTTTTTGTGTAAACCCCTTAGCAACCAGCCTTGCCTTGTATCTTTCAACTGAACCATTAGCCTTATACTTGATCTTATACACCCATTTACACCCTATAGGCTTCTTACCAGCAGCCAGGGGGGTTAAAGTCCATGTTTGATTTGCCTCAAGGGCAGCTATTTCAGCAGCCATGGCTTCTTGCCATTTGGGGTCAGAAGCAGCTTGATAGTAATAGGTAGGCTCAATAAGGGAAGAAATGGAACAGCAGAATGATTTGTAAGAAGGAGAGAGATATTGATAAGAAAGATGAGAAGATAGTGGATGAGAAGTACCTGATTGGGAAGGAGAGGCAGCAGTGACAGATGAAACCTGATTGCAGTGATAAGCTAGTAGGTAGGAAGGTTGTTTGACAGCTCTAGAAGATTTTCTAAGAGGAATAGGATCAACAATAGGATCAGGGGGCTCAACTGGAACCTTATCAAGTAAGTCATCATCAATAGAATGATGAATATGAGTAATTGAATCATGAGATATAGCAGAAGTAGGGAAAGGATCAAGAAGAGGATTAACAGGTGGAACACAAGGCACAGGGATAGAACATGGTTGCTGGACAGAATTACTAGAGTTGGGAACAAAAGGAAACACATTTTCATGAAATGTGACATCTCTAGAAACCAAAACCATGTGAGACTCAAGGTTAAACACCTTAAAACCTTTAACATTGAATGGAAAACCAAGAAAGACACACTTCCTTGCTCTGGGAGTGAATTTGGATCTGTGTTGAGGAATGGTGGATGCAAAGCATAGGCAACCAAAAACTTTGAGATTAGAATAGTCTGGGACTTTGTGAAAAAGAAGCTCAAAAGGAGTTTTATTTTGTAGCAAAGGGGTTGGAAGCCGATTGATTATGTAGGCAGCATGTAACACACAATCACCCCAAAACTGAAGTGGGAGTTGTGATTGAATTTGCAAGGCTCTAGCTATGCAAAGGAGGTGCTGATGTTTCCTCTCCACAACAGAATTTTGTTGTGGAGTGTAAACACAGCTGGTTTGATGCACAATGCCATGAGAATTAAAAAATTCAGACATATTAAACTCCTTGGCATTATCAGTTCTAACTACTTTGATTTTAAGCCCAAATTGAGTATGAATTATAGTGTAGAAAGAATGGAAAAGCTACCTAACTTCAGATTTGGACTTCATTAAAAACAACCATGTTGCTCTTGTAGCATCATCCACAATAGTTAGAAAATATTTGAAGCCATCTAAAGTAGGAGTAGAGTAAGGACCCCATACATCCATATGAATCAAATCAAAAGCATGAGAACTGATATTATTGTGAAAAGGAAAAGGCAATCTCTTAAGTTTTGCCATAGGACAGATTTGACAGCCCTTATTACAAGAAAGTTTTAAAGAAGGAATTACATGACATAGACTGTTGAGTTTGACATCAGAGGGGTGCCCCAACCTGTCATGCCAGATAGAGGAAGATTGAAAAGAATCAGATGTAGAAGTAGCTGCAGTGAAATGGCCAAAGGTATCAGTAAGGTTGTGAGCAGACAAGAAAGTAGCAAAGGAAGAACTGGATGATTGTTGAAGGCTAGTTGACTGCAACAGGTACAATCCATCATGTGCCTTGCCTACCCCAATCGTTTTCCAAGAAATAAGGTCCTGAATGAAACAATAAGCAGACAGAAAAATGCAACAATATGGCTGTGAATGAGTTAAGGAACTAATAGACAAAAGATTAAAGGAAAAGGATGGAACACAAAGAACATTCTTAAGAGTTAGAGAAGGGGAAAGGGTAACAGTTCCAATGTGGGTTACTTGAGCTGATTCCCCATTTGGTAATTGAACCAAAGACTGCCTAATAGCTGTGATTGAGGTTAGCAAATCTACTGAACATACAAAATGGTCAGTAGCACCAGTGTCCAAAACCCAGGTTTTACCACCATAAGCCCTCCTATTGACCACTTGTGCAGCAAAAATACTATGGGAAAAATCCATACCTGCCATTGTCACATTGGCAGAAGTAGGAGAAGATGTTGCATTGGCCATTGGACTATGCAGTGCTTGAGATGGTGTTGCAAGAGAGGAGCTGGATGCACTAAACAGAGCCAAAAGCTGTTGACACTGCTCAGGAGTGAAGGCAGAAGATTGATGCATTGGAGAAGCAAACTCTGAACTTGAACCTGAGGAGACTTGATGTGCCATAACAGTCTTGTTCTTGAACTTAAAACCAGGAGGGAACCCATGTAATTTGTAGCATTTATCTATGGTATGACCATTCTTGCCACAGTGGGTACAAACTGGCCTATCCTTACCCTTCCCACCAGAATTAACAAGATTGGTAACATGAGTAACTTGATCAGTGGACACCTTAACAGCCAAAGCAGTAGAGTTTACTTTAACAACTGGTACATTTGGGATTGATCTTTGAGTTTCTTCTTGAATCATTAAAGAGTAAACCTTGCTAAGGGATGGAATAGGATCCATGAGCAACACCTGAGACCTAACTTGGGAAAAAGACTCATTCATTCCCATTAAGAATTTCATCACAGATTCTCGGCCTTGTAGTTCATTTAGCCTTTTGTTAATATTGCACATACACTTTCCACAAGTGCAAGTGGGAAATGGACTAAGATTTTGTAACTGATCCCAAAAGACTTTCAACTGGGTAAAGAAGTCAGTGATGCTCATCTCACCTTGGTGTAGCTCTGCAATTTCCTTTTGAAGGTTGAACACTCTTGGTCCATTAGTTTGGGCAAAACGATTCTTCAAGTCGCTCCATATTTCTAAAGCAGTATCTTCATATATAATGCTTGCTTGAAGCTTTGAAGAGACTGAATTGGTCAGCCAAGTTCCAACCATGTTGTCACATCTAATCCATGCTTGCACAGAAGAAGGAGTAGAAACCAATGGTGATGAGAGAGTAAGAGTCCCATCAATAAATCCCAGCTTATTCTTGGTGAGCAAAGCCTTCCTCACTGCTCGAGCCCAAGCAGAGTAGTTTTCTCCACCAATTAAAGGCTGTGTAACTAGCACTAAGCTTGGATTCTCAGCGTGATGTAAGAACAGGGGATCGTCCATTGGTGACTCTTGTGAAGAAGAAGGAGATGGATTTCCAGGTATAGAACCATTAGCAGAACCAGTTGCAGTCGTGGTTGTGGCAGCGGAAGCCATTGATGATAAAGAAAAGAAGATTTTCTTTAAAAAGGGAAAATTTTCTCAGAAACAGAGTGCTTTCTCGAGAAAACTGAAGAAGAAAAGAAAATAAAACCCTAAGAGAATTTGGGGATTTGCTCTGATACCATATCAGAAAATGAATGAAATGAATTTCTGTATTTTCATTAATTGGAAAATGAGAGTACAAAAACTATTTATAGATTGATCTAAGCTTGTAAACTACTCTAACTAAATAACTGAAGCTAACAGAAGAATAACTAACTCCCACACGTGTAGAAACTAACTCTCCCACATGTGAACATCTATACAATTAAAACAGGAACTAAGCTACATGCCGTTTATGTTTATGTACAATATACAAGATATAAAACGGTTGTCGTTTATGCAGCACTTTGATCTTCACTGAGATTTAAGCTTCACTGCATCGTGCTCTTCGTGCTCTGCTCTTGTTTCTTTGTGATTATCTTTGCTATCACTCTGATAATACAACCGGGGCAATATCAACATATGGTATTCCAATTGAAATATGGTTATGAGATGAAAGAATACAAAAACTTTCAATGATATAATTGGAGGAGTCCCCTTTCTGAGCCATGGCAGTAAAATTATTGATGCAGTGTGGTATAGTTCCAGATATATCATTTAGAGAGAGGTCCAATATTTGTAAATTTTTCAACCAACATAAATTCAATGGTATGCCTCCATCCAACACATTGGAACGTAGGATTAGAACAATCAAATGTGGCAAGCCTTCCCCAATCCATTCTGGTACCTTTCCAGAGAATTTATTCTCCCAATTCTATAACTTTCAAGGACCTACAATTTTTCATTGATGAAGGTACGTCTCCAGAGAAATTATTGCCATGTAGCATCAATGTTTCAAGCTTAGACAGTGAGCCCAAAGAATTTGGAACTTCTCCAAAGAAATTATTGCCAGCCAAATTCAGAACAACTAGTTCACCCCAATGCATAAAACAATGAGGAAGTCGTCCAGATAATAGGTTGTCAGATAGGTCTAGGTAAGTCAACGACCGACCATTGATTTTACAAATAGATGAAATTGACCCTGAAAACTGATTTTTAGAGAGATCCAAAAACGTGAGATTAGTTGAAAAAAGTGGCAGTGGACCCTTTATACGGTTATCACTCAATATTATTGCAAGACCATTCAATCTCTTTGTTGAGACTTTTGGTAACCTACCATGCATTTGGTTGCTAGAAAGATCCAAAAATTCCAATGTATGAGGCAGGTCCGCAAACCAATCTGCTGGGATGTAATCTGATATATTTGTGTGGGAGATCTCAAGGAATGAAACTTTCCTTTGAGTTTGGATCCAGTTTGGAAATCTAGGCCCTAACTTGCAAGAACTCAAATATAGACTATCCAATTGGAAAGGGGGAATCCTATTGAGACTAACTTCCAAAGCAAGAGAATTATTGAATAAGAACAAAAATTGTAATTTGGAGAGATTTGAGAAATGATCTTCAGAAATCACTCCTCCAAAAGAATTGGAAGAAATATCCAAATACTCAAGCTTAGTTAGGTTTCCTATGCTTCTAGGCACAGTCCCATTTATATTGTTGAATCGAAGATCTATTTCTTTTAAAGACGAAAACATTGCAAAATTAGGCAATGATCCCGAGAGTCGATTGTTTGACATATCCAAAACCTCTAATGAGTCCTTTGCACATCCAGACAAATTATTGATAACGTCAACGAGTTTTACATTAAGATTGTTGTACGACAAATCCAATTTAATTAAAGTACATATACCCCCCAAAATTTTTGGAATGCCACCTTTAAGTTGATTGCCATGAAGTTCTAGAATTTCAAGAGAAGTAAAAGACTTCAAATAATCGATATGGGAAAAATATGAAAGACTCATTGGAGGAAGATTACAGTACGACATGTTGAGTGATTTTAAATTTGGGAGATGACTTACAACTTCCAACCAATTATTGACTACACTAAGATTTGTAAGACTTACGTCGAGGTTTTCTATTGAAGACAGATGAGACAACCATTGAAGGTTTTCAATAATTATAAAGTCATTATAGTGGAGATTAAGATATTGCAAACTCAAAAGGTTTCTGTGGGGTCCAAAGATTTGGCAATCCCGGCTCACTCCATATCAGGCCTAAGGCCCATGTCGAGGATGAGCGGGAGAGGCCCAAGTCATCAAGGAACTTTGCCGAGGATGGCCACGTCCTCGGCAGGCCGACATTGAAGACAAAAATCTGTCATCCACCCATTAAATGTACGCCACCAACACTCTGGCCACATTAATGGTGAAATGACCAGCGAACAGTGATGCCTTGGTTACCTCAACTAACAGAAAACCTGCAAAGGCGGCTGATGGGACGAGCCCTCAGACACAGGTTCAGATGGCCAACAAGTGGATGGCAGAGATCAACTGAACAAGACTATATAATAGACTGAACCTCCAAAGTTGAGGGGGTTGGGAGGTTGGTTCTTCAGCTGGGGATTCAAGGGTTTTTGGATTATTCTAAGGCAACCCTTGTACTCATTGGTTCTGAGGGAAGAGCTCCTCAGATTGGGCCAAGGACGAACTTTCCTTTAGAACACTTGGCCAAATCTCAGTTATTGATCTTGTAAACCCACGTCGACTGTTGTATTTCTTGCTAGTGCCTAGTCCTATTATCTACTCTCTACAAATTTATTGTACAGGGGTCGCTTGGGCTCGGGTCAACCTATCCCCAGGAGGGAGGTGCCTGAATCGGGTCCCTACAGTTTCCAAGCTGATATGGAATTGGGCCACTGAAATTGGCATCATAGAGATTAAGGTGCTTTAGGCTACTGAGAGAACCAATGGACTTTGGGATATGGCTTCGATTAAAATCATTGTCACTGAGATCCAGAAAAGTCAAATAAGGTAACTCAAGTAGGGAAGGACTAATCATACCTTGCAAACCACAATTATCAAGCTTTAGCTCAAGTACATGGCTTGTTTGGTTGCTGCAGTGAACTCCTTCCCAATCGCAGCAATTCTTTTTCCTCCCCCACGAAGAGAGTCTGCCAGAGTCTTCAACAAGGCCTTTTTTGAACTCAACGAGTGCTTGTCTCTCCCCCTCTAGACAGTTGATGTTGTTAGCATGTCCAGCCCCAACCCCTGAAATGAATCCCAAGGCTGGTCTCAATTGCACTAAAAGCATTAAAAATGCATGAAGAAGTTTGAGGGACCTTCCTCCCGTGAATGTGATCATTTTCATGGCCAAATGACGAGAATAATGATAAATTTCACAATGAAAGATGCGGTAACTTTGAGAGGCACTCTCC
Source organism: Quercus glauca (assembly GCA_023736055.1). Classification (NCBI taxonomy): domain Eukaryota; kingdom Viridiplantae; phylum Streptophyta; class Magnoliopsida; order Fagales; family Fagaceae; genus Quercus; species Quercus glauca. Next base: position 14,850,641 of record CM043323.1, on the reverse strand, counting down.
GTTAAAATACCAAAGCCGCAAGCGTGTTTTCGTATAAAAAATTTATATTCAATGGAAAAGTCTTTATTGCTTTAATCTATAGCAGCATGCCAAGAGAATTTATAGCATCGATATTATTCACTTTCGTAAATGGCAATTTATCGGTTAGTAAAAAATGTTGGGTGCAAAGCACCGTGTGGGTCCAGCCCACATTCCTTGTCAAAGCTCATTTAGAACATCCACATCAGCTTTTGTATACTCGTGTATAATAGAAAAAGAGAGGAATTTTACACATTTAAGCCACAAGGAAAATATTCGGACTATGTTTAGGGCACAAGTAATGATTAACTGCGAAAAATATCTTGGTTTACCCACGCTGAAGGGTAGATCAAAAGTCAATACCTTCAAGGATCTCCAGGAAAGGGTCTCTAAAAGGGTGATGGGGTGGAAGGAAAAGAATATCTCAAAGGCTGGGAGAGAAGTCCTTATCAAGACAGTTGCCCAGGCGATTCCTACGTACTCGATGAGCATCTTCAAAATCCCTAGAGCTGTGTGTGACGGGATGAACTCGGTGTTGGCTAAGTACTGGTGGGGGCAGACCCGGAATGAGCGGAAAATTCACTGGATCAACTGGGGCAAATTGTGCACTCCTAAAAATAGAGGTGGCGTGGGCTTTCGCGATATTCATGCATTTAATCTTGCGATGTTGGCTAAGCAGGCGTGGAGGCTAATCCATGGTACACACTCGTTGTTCTACCGAGTGTACAAAGCAAGGTACTTCCCCACGTGTTCATTCATGGAGGCCGAACTTGGGAGCAACCCTTCCTACGTGTGGCGCAGTCTCCTCAATGCTAGAGAGCTTATTAGGGTGGGTTCTACGTGGAAAATTGGCGATGGATGCTCGATTGGTATTCAAACTCATAAGTGGCTACCGCACACCCCGATTTTCCATGATGGAGTAGACCTGTTGTTGAGTGTGGCAGAATTTATAAATCCACAAACTAAACAGTGGGACAGGGGGAAGGTAAATGCTTGGTTTCAACCTCCGTCGAGAGATGACGTTCTGCGTGTTCACTTGGGGAGTTTGGACGGTCGGGATACACTAATATGGAATGAAAATAAAGCCCAAACGTTTTCGGTGCGAACTGCTTATCAGGTGGCACTCCGAATGAATTTGAAGGGGAACGAAGAACACTCCAGGGTGCAAGAAGACAAACCCGTGTGGAACCGGCTGTGGAAGCTATCTATTCCTCCTAAAGTGCGGAACTTCGTGTGGCGGGCTACCTCGGACATTCTACCCACTCGAGCAAACTTAGCTCGTCGGAGGGTACCCATTGACCCTAAGTGTGCGGTTTGTGGTTCGAGTGATGAGACGGTTCTCCACATCCTTTGGCAGTGCCCTTTGGCTCGAAATGTCTGGGCACTTGTCAAAGGTAAACTGCAGAAGTGTGACTCTTCGGCTAGGACGTTCTTTAGCTTAGCCCAAACCATGAAGGATAAGTTGTCTCAAAAAGAGCTTGAGGTGTGGGCCATGGTGGCATGGTCCATATGGAACGCGCGGAACAAGCTATACTTTGAAGCATCTCAAACCCCGCCGCATGCAATACTCAAGAGTGCAGAAACGCTACTGGAAGATTACCAGTGTTTAACTCGTAGTATGCCTACCTACTGAGCACCTGAGTGCGCTACTCGCACTTTTTGTGACTCTTTGTATACTTTATAGTTTTATTTCCTTTTGATAGTCTTGTCTATTGGGGCCTGGTCTGTGGGAGCCACCCCCAGTGCAAACGTTGTACTCCTTTAGTTTTTTAATATACTCCTATCTTTTCCTGTAAAAAAAAAAAAAAAAAAAAAAAATGTGTAAAGTCTTCCAAATTTTTCAACGAGTTACAGTGCCCGTGTAAATTTACACGGGCACTGTAGCATGTATATTTAATTTTTTAATAGTTTTTTCTCTCTCCTTGTCTCTGTTGCTCTCACTCTCACCTCACTCTCCATTGTTGCCGATCACACTTCTTCCTCCGTAGCCATGACTTGAGTCCATGATTGACTGAATGATGCTACCGTTCTTCAATCTAATATTCCGGCGAGCTAAAATGATGCCGCCGTTCTGACGTCCTTCAATCTGATCTTCAATCAGATCGCTCAAAATGATGCCACCGTTCTTCAATCTGATCTTCAATTAGATCGCTCAAAAACTCATAGACCAAATCGCTCAAAAACTCAGAGACCAGATCGCCCAAACTTGAGAGCTGTTGAGCAAGAAGAAGAGTTTGATAATCCATGAGACCCATCTGCCAAGTCCAAGCAAGCCGCTTAGGGTAGCTCCATGAGACCCATCTGCACGTTCTCTACTTGGGTTTCTTTTGCTTTTCTTTCTATCTAGGTAGCTTCGCAAGCCGTTTCTGTGTGTGTGTGTGTGTGTGTGTGTGTGTGTTTTTTTAATATTTTGGTGGCTGTTTATGTGTTTGATAGTAATGAATTAGCTGAAGATTTGTGGGTTGATGATGGTGGCTGGGTGAGTTCACGGTGGGCGTGGATGGAATATTTTATTTGAATAAATGTGTATAATAGACAAACTGATGTGAGTGTTTTGTAAAAGTGGATGTGTAAAATAGAAAAAGTAGGTTTTTTCTTGTAAAATAGAGAGAAAATTTGCACGAACTGATGTGGTTGCTCTTATGAGTTGTTCTAAAAGTCTTCAAAGCAAGCTTTCTCATTTAATGGAAAATGACCAAAGCTTGGGAGAGTTCTAATTTTTTTTTAATGAAAAGTGATGCAAGACGTGTTGTACACATTGAAGAAAAAGAAAAAGAAGAAAAGAAAGAAGCAAAGGCCATTTTGCCAGAGTGTGAGAAGAAACAGTCACATTTGAAATCTATAAAAAAAATTTATATTATTATCTCAAAATTTACTTTATTATATACAACATACCATTTTACAATATAACTAACATTTTTATTTTTATTTTACCAAACTTCACGTTAAAATAATAAAAAATAATATAAAAATATTCTCACTTCAACCAAAAAAAAAAAAAAACTCAGCAAACCCACAACTCAGCAAGCATGCTCATTCAACCATAACTCAGCAAACCCACTGATCAACCACAACTCATAGCAACGATCCCGTTGGAACCACCATGCACGAACCCCATTGGAACCACCACGCACGACCTCACCATGATCCACACCGACCACCACGCACGATCTCGCCACTACCCACGCCGATCTCCACCGCTGCACGAACCCCATTGGAACCCATAACCACCAATCCCAAAACCCATTAAACTCGAAACCCATCAACAATCCCATCAACCACCATGAGAGACTCATCAACAAACCCATCGCCATGGGAGACCCATCAACAAACCCATCAACCATTGTGAAAGACCCATCGTCGTGAGAGACCCATTAACAAACCCATCAACCACGAGAGACCCATTAACAAACCCATCAACCACCGTGAGAAAGACCCACGCCACGCCACCAAACCTTCACGCCACCACCAGACCACGCCGCCACAAGACCCACGCCAGAAAAAACCACCACCGTGAGAGAGATATGTGAGAGAGGGGCTTGGAATGTCAAGAGAGAAGAGAAACAGAGATTGATGGAGAGAGAAAGAGGTAGATATAAAGGTATGGAATAAAATATATTAAATCAGTTTGCAATTGTGCTACAATACCATTGCAAATTTGCAACGATACTATGGCACAATTGTAAATTTTTTTGGGTTTTCAATACCGAGTAATGGGATTTTTTTGAGGCTTTGATGCTAAATATGCCAACATATGGCATTTGCAAGTCCAGGTGTAAACGCTCTAAGAGAGAGTTGAAATATTGTGTGAGTTCCACAGAGTGAGCAAGGAACATAAAGATATTCAGCCATTTGAGGTGCAGTCCGAATTAAGAGATAGAGAGAAACACAGTGAGAGTATGAGAGAGTGAAAAAAAAAAATAGACATTTTTTCTTTGTTCAAGCTACACACAAGAAAGATAAATTGGTGGAGTTCTCTTGGAGTTTTTAAGTGTTACAACCATGGAGAGTTGGAGTGTTCAAAGGAAAATTTTGCTATTAGTTTTGTGGTAAGATTGTATTTACTCCTTAAAATTTATTTGTTGTATATCCAATTTATTGTAAGCTCAAGTACTGTCTAGCACAAACTTGAGAGTTGTAATCTCTATTTCATAGTGAATATTTTTCAGAGTTGCCTTGTGGTTTTTCCTTCTACACCGAAGGGTTTTTCACGTAAGATTTGGTTTTTTGTGTGATTGTGTTTATGTGGTACTTGCTGGAATTTTTTATTTCCATAATATTACTATTGCTTGGTAGTTATATATTTTAATTCACACATAGACATGGAGGATGTAAGGACTCAAATTGTTTTGGACCAAAACAATAACATTTGTAGAGCATGGGTAGAAGGGCTAGGCACCAGCAAAGCGAATTATGGTTGACGTGAGATTCATAGGAATAACAATAAAGGAATTTGACTAAGTATTTGGGAGGATAATAACAGTGATTTTTGCTAAATGTTTATGAAGAAAGTTCATCCTCGGCTCAGTCCGAGGATCACTTCCCTTTAGAACTGACAAAGATAAGGGTTGTCCTCGGACTCCCTGAAAACCACTTCTATCTTTCTATTCAAGAGAGTCCCCCTATTTACGTTGGAGGTTCTATTTATTATATAGTCTCGTTTAGTTGATCTCTGCCGTCCACTTGTCAGTCATCTAAACTTATATCTGAGGGCTTGTCCCATTAGTCACCTCTGCAGGCTTTCTATTAGTTGGAGTAACCAAGGCTGCACTATTCACTGGTCACTTCACCATTAATGCGGCCAGGGTATTGGTGGCATGCATTTAATGAACGAGTGACAACTTCCATAAATCAACATCGGCCTGTCGAGGACGTGGGCGTCCTTGGCGAGGTCCCTTAGCCACTTGAGCCTCGTCCGCTTATCCTCGGGCTCTGCCTCTCCTCGACGTGGACTTTGGGCGCGATGTGGAATGGGCCGGGGTTGTTAAATATTTGAGGCCCCATAATAGCCCCTCAAAATTCTGTTGTCCGACCTCTCGGGCGGGGAGGAGGATTTTGACGTTCTCGGGCTCATTATCCTAGCCTGTTGAACCTTGCCTTTTTGCTAGTGTCACCATCCTTTCAACCGCCCCTGCAACATTCTTTAGAACAAAGGGCCCGCCCGAGGAGTTTTTCCTTCTGTAAGTCTTCTTTTCTTTCTAGTCTATACTTCTCCACCCGAGTTCCTTGTTAGTTCTTCTAGGATGGGTAGGTTTAAGTCGTTGTGCTTTAGCGCTCAGTTTTACCTGGTTTTCGTTCCTAGCAGGGCTCATTACTTAGCGCCAAAGGGGTTGGTTTTGCCGTAGGTCTGGGCCTACGGTCAGTACAAAACCCTAGTTCTGCCCTGTGCTTATATCGTCCTATAGTGGCTAGTTTCCACATAGGTTTGAGTCCAAAGACCATGCAAGGCCTTGACTTTTCCTAGCACTTGGTATTTTATGAGGAAATGGTCTTTCTGTTGGCCTGAGTCCTTGGACCATACAATGCCTAATTTCTGTCTAACACTTAGTTTTTGGTCTGAAGTAGCTGGTTTCCCTAGAGGCTTGAGTCCGAAGACCATGCAAGGCCTTGGCTCTGTCGACCATGCAAGGCCTTGGCTCTGTCCAGTACCTAGTTTTCTGATTTTAAGTTGTTAGTTTCCCCAGAGGCTTGAGTCCAAAGACCATACAATGCCTAGGTTCTGTCTAACACTTAATTTTTTGGTCTGAAGTAGCTGGTTTCCCCAGAGGCTTGAGTCCGAAGACCATGCAAGGCCTTGTCTCTGTCCAGTACCTAGTTTTCTGATTTTAAGTTGTTAGTTTCCCCAGAGGCTTGAGTCCGAAGACCATACAATGCCTAGGTTCTGTCTAACACTTAGTTTTTTGTCTGAAGTAGCTGGTTTCCCCAGAGGCTTGAGTCCGAAGACCGTGCAAGGCCTTGGCTCTGTCCAGTACCTAGTTTTCTGATTTTAAGTTGTTAGTTTCCCCAGAGGCTTGAGTCCAAAGACCGTGCAAGGCCTTGGCTCTGTCTAGTACCTAGTTTTCTAATTTTAAGTTGTTAGTTTCCCCCGAGGCTTGAGTCCGAGGACCATACAATGCCTAGGTTCTGTCTAACACTTAGTTTTTTGACTTGCTCCGCCCAGGAGGGGACCTTGCTCTGTTCTAGCCTCTTCGTTTGGCGTGCCTCTTCTGATCACGAGGCGTCTCTTGGGTTGTTCGAGTAACGCGTTTTGAAGCTTCAGTGCCTCCCCGTTAATAAGGCGCCTCCTCATTAATGTCCTTAAGGATTTATGAGGATCTAGCGGCGGATAAGCCTTTTGGAAATTGGGCGGAGTTATTGCCTCCGGTAATCTCTCCCTAGGATTTAATCCGGGTTGGCTCTCACCAATCTTTCGCCTTCTATATAAGGCACTTCTGGGACAACCTTTTTCTTCAAATTCCACAAACATTCGAATTCAAGTTTCACAAACACATTGTTCAGGAGTTCTGCAAAAATAGCAGTTTGAACCCCACAAAATGAATTGGCCCTTGGAAAGGGCGGTTTCGAGAAGGCCTAGCCCCCTTCAGGAGCTGAGGATGGCACCCCGACCCTGGACGTCATGTTGAGGTTGGGATAGGAGGAGGCCGAATATTCTTCTTCTTTTCAACCTAACCAGAGGTGGAACCCTCCTTGCTGTTTGGAGGGGGATCCAAAAAGGACGTAACCTCCCTCCCATGGATTTAGGTCTATGAACCCTCCAAGCTGGCAGTGATGGGGTTGGGAGGGAAACCAGGCGGAACCGAGAGGCGGAACCGTCAGGCGCCGCGGCCTCTTCCTCCTTCAACGTTGCCTTCCTTCCTCAACGTTACCTTCCTTCCTTCCTTTCCTCTTCTCTTGCTTCTCAAACAGCCTTGTTAGGCGTCTTTCTTTGTAGTTAGCTTTAGAACAAACCTGCATGGGCATCAATTGTAAGATGTAACTCTTTCTTCATATATTAATAAAGAAGTAGACCCATTTCATCTCTTTTATTTTTCGAATCTTCTTGTTTCTTATGAATGTTGCCTTCTAAGTGAATGTTGTTGATGTTCACTGTATCGTTTTTTGTGGTTTTTTTTTTTTTAGAAGTGTTGCTCTTAATTTTTTCATACCAACCTCCGCACTTACCAGTGCACAAGTCCTTCCCACAGACAGCGCCAATTGTAAGGACTCAAATTGTTTTGGACCCAAACAATAACATTTGTAGAGCATGGGTAGAAGGGCTAGGCACCAGCAAAGCGAACTATGGTTGACGTGAGATTCATAGGAATAACAATAAAGGAATTTGACTAAGTATTTGGGAGGATAATAACAGTGATTTTTGCTAAATGTTTATGAAGAAATTTCGTCCTCGGCTCAGTTCGAGGATCACTTCCCTTTAGAACTGACAAAGACAAGGGTTGTCCTCGGACTCCCTGAAAACCACTTCTATCTTTCTATTCAAGAGAGTCCCCCTTTTTACGTTGGAGGTTCTATTTATTATATAATCTCGTTTAATTGATCTCTGCCGTCCACTTGTCGGTCATCTGAACTTATATCTGAGGGCTTGTCCTATTAGTCACCTTTGCAGGTTTTCTATTAGTTGGAGTAACCAAGGCTGCACTGTTCACTGGTTACTTCACCATTAATGCAGCCAGAGTGTTGGTGGCATGCATTTAATGAACGAGTGACAGCTTCCATCAATCAACATCGGCCTGTCAAGGACGTGGGCGTCCTCGGCGAGGTCCCTTAGCCACTTGAGTCTCGTCCGCTTATCCTCGGGCTCTGCCTCTCCTCGGCGTGGACCTTGGGCCCGATGTGGAATGGGCCGAGATTGTTAAATATTTGAGGCCCCACATAGGAGATTTAAGATTTTTTCCCAACAGAAAGTACTGCTACTACTGCCACCAAATGGTGCAATGTTGTGGTTTCATACTCTTACAAATACTTGGACGATGTGTGAAATTATCTGCAATGTGGCTACATTCCTTTTGTATGAATTATGTTTGCAAAATGAGAAAGCAGTAACGTGGGCGTACAGAATTTTGGCTTGGTGCGTGACAGCCCAAAAGGAGTTCAATTAATTTGTCTGCCGAAATGTGTTGGACTTCCTGCTATGCTGCCTTTGCCATTATTTTTACTTTGGGCCGATTATTTTAACATTCTTTGTCGCATTTGTAAAACTTGCATGGTACAATTGATAGTAACTTAACATTTTCTAAATTACAATTGTGCTATCTTAGGTTATTCAATTAATTTCAACCATGTAGTTATATGGATCAACAAGTTACATTGTTTAATTTAACAATTCTTGTGGGAAGATAAAATCTTTTTTATTACCTTTGTCAATATAATCACATAGTTGAAACCATACCTAAATTTTGGTCAACATTCAATTATATATGTTGGGAACACTGTGGTAAGGGAGACTTTATGAAAGAAAGATTGGTAACTATATTTATATTTGGATAATTACAAATTTGGTCATCGAAACCTTAAACTTTTATTTCAAAATTATCCTTCTATTTTAAAATGTTCAAAACGGTCTCTTAGTTTTGTTTGTTTTATTTATTTATTAAAATTTTTTTTTTTTTGGCCCCTTTCGCAGCGGTTTTGGCCATTGCGAAAGACCAAATTTTGTGTAGTGCAAGTATATCTAAAAAATCAAATTACAAAGTGATAAAGAAGTTCATGAGAAAGAAGGTGATAAAAAATTGATACCAAGTACGTGTCCCATGACATGCAGACGATACGAATTTATTTTTAGAATTAGTCATCTTGTCGTGCAACTGCTGCTCCAAACATGAATTGCAAGGTCAAAGAAAAGCAAACTCTAATAGATTTTTAAAACAAATGCGGGTCACTTCAATATTTTAGATTCAGCAATGTCAAAATACCGCCAAGTGAGAGGAGCCACGCCGTTAGTGATTGCCAGTGAAATTACAAACGAAGGTGAGAGAACAAAATAGACCAGGATAGGAACCCTTAAACATTGACTAAACTCCAATTACACATTATCGGTTTGTAAATTTGCATTATTGAATACATAACCCGTAGAAATGGTGCTGAGAGAGCTACCGATAAAACAAAGCTCATAGATTAATAGACCAGAGACCTGCACACACAGATGTTACAAACAGGCACGCATATATATATTTACCAGTGCAGCAACAGCAGCTACCCGCAATATTGGCACCAAGGTAAAAGAAAACTATTAGCACTCTAGAAACACTAGATAGAACCACTTTACGTTGGGTATACATCGTGTGAGTAAAGTTTCATATTAAACAATAATGAGAATAATGAGTTATTGATATAATATAGTTGGACCTTAATTTGAGTGTTTCACCTTTGGCATTATATGCCATTTGCAATATGAAAAGCATTTAATGCTTTTTAGCATGTGCGGCAAATCAAGAAATTGTGAAAAAAAAAAAAATTTAATGAATTCATTTATTAAATAAATTGGTAAATTACAATATCCTTGGATGAAATTCCACGAAATGACACTCCATTTCAATGCTTTTTATCATGTGTGGCAAATCAAGAAATTGTGAAAAAATAATAATGAATTCTTTTATTAAATAAATTGGTAAATTACAACATTCTCCTCTGAAATTCTACGAAAGGACACTTCATTGAAATCTTATTGTTTGTATGTTTTTATTTATTTATTTATATATTTTTATAATTAGATAGTTAGGAGGGAGGATTTGAAATTTTGAACCCTAAATGAACTTGTTAAAAATATCAAAAGATATAAATCAATTGAGTTATAAAACTCTTGAGTCTGGATCATACTTTTTCACATCATAATAACGAAATATTTTAATATTTTTTAAATGATATTTGCATAAATATAAAATGATATTATACATTAACTCTATTTAGTTTAGGTATCTCCTATTTTATTATGATACACTAATGAGAGTATTATTTTATCCATAGTTTGGGATTTTTCCCAAAAAAAAAAAAAAAATTGTTTGTAAGTCACAATATGAGAGGGCATGAACTTATCTATTGCATTTATTCTAAATAAATTTAATTAAAAGAAAGAAAAGAGCAAATCACAACCTTAAATGCTTTCTTAGGAAAAGTTGATTGTCTTCAATTCCCACCCTAGGGTTTATCTATAAACATGCCAATCCCAATGAGAGAATCTGCCTTTAGGCGCCACCAACAAGAGTAATGCACGTTTTAAGGGATTACAAATGGGATAAAATGTTGTGGAATCTGTTTCCGATTCCTCTCTCAACCAATTTCTTCTCCTCCAACATTCAGGTTGGTACCACATTCTCAAAAAAAATAAATAAATAAAAAAGTTGGTACAACTGCGCACCTTTGACGTAATGGTCAGTCCACAAGTATAAGTACTTGTAAAGTGTGGAAGGTAAGGGTCAGGGTTCAATTCTCCAGCAGAATTTCTATCTTGTAAAAAAAAAACATTCAGGTTGGTTACATGACATCCTTGGCAATCTTACAAATTTGCCCAGCCTTAGCCCCTCTAAATGTTTTGATGACTTTGAGCCTGTGGAATATCTCTGGTTAGCTAGAAACAACCATACCTTTTAACAAACCATATAGTCTCTCTTAGAGATTACATATCCATAAAATAGAACACCAGGCAAATGAATATTATTTCTTTACTCAATCAGGAAAAAATGTTTGTGAACCGGGTCATCAAGAGGTTTATAGCTTCGCATCCACCTCACGAGCCATATGTGAAATTAAACATAGAGGATAGCATTCAAGGAAATTCAAGAAAGATACAAGCATGCGGTATCATGACAAATAAGGGGACGCACTCCATAGGGCATGGGATTTGGGCTATAAGCACATTATTTTTTAATTTGACTCAATCATTACCATAAACTTGATTACTAATCAAAAAGATCCTTCTATGGATCTTTCTACCTTGGTTCATGATTATACTGAGATTATTTTCTTGACTCTTGTAATTGTAATCCTTAATAGATTTTGTTAGTTCATAAGACTTTTTATAAGGTGTTTATGCCAATAAGTCACTTTCCTTATAATCTAGGGCTTTTATTAATCTTTTTTATTAACATGGCTTTGATTAATCTTGTTTGCACAAGTTTAATTTAGTTTGCTCCTTCATACAATTTCCACAATTTATTTGGTGTTTAAAATATTTACTTAGGCTTCGATCCGTTTATCACTTTATTGTGCAAATTATTTAACCCATCTATATGTTTACTGTTTACTGTTTGCGGTTTAGATTAGTCTTGATCTTAAATTGATGTTTCAATATAAAGCACTACCAAATAGAACGGAAAAAAGAATATAAAATATTAAGATCCCTAGAGAACGGGATATGATTGCAATCTATACTCTAAACTTTAAAGTTGCAATCCTAATTTTTAGATCCTTTGTGTCAACCCTATAGTTTAAGTATCTAAGCTATGTAATGGGTTTTGAATCTTTTGATACGTAGGAACTCTGTTATTTAAAAAATGAGACTCTAATTTAAGAACACATAGTGGACTTCTCGCCAACATGAATTGAATAAAATGCCAATCAAATTCAACAGAGTAATGCTACCTTCACGATATTTTCACAATAATTTTATAACAAATCTTAAGTAACAAATTATTATTCATTTTAAATTAGACTCACTACTGACATTATTTTTTTATCTATCAATAACAATTTATCACCTATAACTTGTTATGAAAATATTGTAAACATTGCATTTAAAAAAAAAAAAAAAACTTTAAAGTGTAATATGATGTTAACAAATAAATTTTTAGCTCCCCAAACAAAAAACCTAAATAGATGCATTTTTCTTGATCTCTTTGGTTGTTGAGAATTTTACATTCTTAAGAGTTATAAAATTTTTAGAGTTTAAGATCAAAAAAGAAAAACAATTCTTGAGTTTGGCATTTGCATTATTCAGATAGAAAAGAAAATGAAATCATAATTATTTTATAGAAAATATTATATATAAAAATATAAATTTTGAGTGTTTAGAATAATCTTATACATATTCTTGTAGTAGCAAATGAATTAATAATTCCACCATTACGGATAATTGTTTAATCAAAACCCTTGAACATTAATAAATATCTTATTTTGGTAAAAAAAAATAGTTATATTCTAAATTAACTCTATATAATTAGTTTTAATAAAAAAAACCAATATCACACTAATAATTCCCACTTATGCATGATTTGCAAGAATTGACGTTTCTTACCTAAAATGTGAGTTAAAATTCTCATATTTCCTGGGAATTGAAATGTTATTGAGAATTACAATTCTCAAAAATTTTGTTAAACAAAAAAACCAGATTTTCATGATGAATTCAAAAAAATTAACAATTTCTATCTCAGACTCTACCAAATTAATTAGCACACCCTTATTTATTTGTATTTGCCATTGAATAATCACCGAACTGCATTATGATGCTGGTGGGCCGCTGGCTTACATTTCCGGTAAAGTTCCATGGTTTATTATAAATGAATTGGTTCAACTTCAATCAGTCTAGCATTAGAATGACAATGGAATATACCTATTGCTTCTTTTCGTTTTTTCTACGAAACGGACCACTTCTTCCACCCAAAAGCCTTAAAGACCACTCCACCCACCCACCATCATGAATGAAGCAACTTTTAACTCGCTAAATGGTCGACCGTGACCAAAAAAGAGAAAGAAAATGGATTTTTAAAAATAAAATATAAAGTTGGATTGTCCATATTATTAATTACTTTGCTCTCCTTTTCTAATTAAATCAAAATAAAAACAAAACAAGTCATTCAATGTTTGTTTGTTTGTTTTTTTTTTTTTTTTTTTTTTTTTATTATTATTATTATTTTTTAATATAGAGCTTCAAACTATGGTGCTCTTGATAATTGTGTTCTTTATTATCAGATTAAGATATCAATTGATTTTTGGTATAAGCATGAATTGAATTCTAAATATCTTATTTAACCATCAAATACATTACCTACTGAATTAACCTGAACCCACAAGTCAATCAATGTTAATTTGCTATGGAATCAAACACGTCAATCAATAATGTTACGTAATTCAAATGGAAAATAGATGCAAGACGGAGATAATAATTTAATAACAGACTATAGACAGAGCACATTCCAAAGGTGACCTAGACTTTGAAGTCTCTAAGAAACAACGGGGAAGCAGAACAATAATTAATAAAGATGCTATCATTTTCAAGTTCTTGACACTTTTTAGACTCTTAATCTTAACCCATTGTAGACCTCACCTAAATCTTCTCAAGTCTAGATGGCAGACAATGAATATGCAATGAAACCATCTTTCGTAAAAAGGACAGCTTATTTTTTGTTTTTTGTATCATTTCATTTCGAAATTGAACCCCCAAAGAAATTGTATCATTTGGAAAATTTTGCATATCGAATTTTTAGTAAAATGATTTATTATTATTTATTTTTTAAAAAGTGGAAACTCTATTATCAATTTGTTACTGGAAAAGATCTCTAATATAGACTTATCGAAAAAATTGCATTGACCTTGAAATTTTATGTTATTACACTCACATCACCTCTAATTTGGAATAAGACACTCACATGCCTTAAAATATAAAAAAATATATATATTTTTATATAAGATAGAAATTCTACTCTAACATAATTTAAATGTACGTACGTGTGTATGAAACTTTCTCTTAGGGATTTGAACCCGTCTCTTGCCCTCCCTCCCTCACTTCACAAGAACTTTTTACTTGTGGAGTCACATCACATCAAGGGTACACAATGATAAATACGAACTATTTATAAAAACAACTAACTCATTGTAGTTATTATTATTAAAAACTAATGTATAGCCCTGCACATATATATATGGAAACAATTAAAAATAATCACAATTACACGGTTCAAATTATATATGTATTAACTTACACATTTTTTAAACCATACATTTCTAAAATATGTAATGATTATATATATATATATATATAAGATTTAGAATTAATTGGATTTGGATTCTTTGGATTTTGCACCTAATAATTCACTTAACATAAATTTTTTTAAAAAAATTAGATAGACACGTGGTGCAAATTTGGACTCCAATTGAAATCCAATTTAGAATCTAATTGGATTTGGATTCTTCGACTTTTACATTCAATAATTCACTTTGCACAAAAATTAAAAATTAGATGAGACACGTGGACAATTGAGAATCCAATTAAAATATAATTGGATTTCCTCTAAGTTTTGGCTTTTAATATATGCTAATGTGTAGCCCCGTGCATATACAGGGTACAATTAAAATTTTTAGAAGAGGTTCAAATTATATATACATGGTATTAGTTTACATTTTTTTAAACCATACATTTCTAAAATATGTAATGATTTCTCATTATATATATATATATATATTTAGACTCTTCGATTTTTGCACCAAATAATTCATTTGCCACAAAAATAAAAAACTTATGGACATGTGGCAAAAAAATATATTCTAATTGAAATCCAATTGAATTGTTCATTTGGATTGAGGGAGAATGAGGGAGAGTAGTGTAGATTTGGCTTAAAATTAGCTTATTTTTAGCCAACTCTACTCTACTCCTCTCTATTCCCTTCATTCCCCCCTCAATCTAAATGGGTCCTTAGAATCTAATTAGATTTGGACTCTTTGATTTTTACACTGAATAATTCACTTGGCACAAAATTAAAAATTAAATAGATACGTGGCACAAAATCGAGAATCCATTAAAATGCATTAATATAATTCTTACATATATAATTTAAATATTATTGATAGTTATTTTTATATTTTTTTTAACTCTTTAAAAAGTCTTATAAGAATATTATTCGGTAGAAAATATAAATTGTCCAATTTTTTTATGTTCATTAATTCTAAACTCATTGGTTTTTGTACATAATAACTCACTTAGATAGATATTTATGATATAGTTCCACATTTGACTTCAAAATTAAGAAATAAGAATTTCTCTAAAAATAAATCATTTAGAATACATGGTGCAAAACTAGGCTTCAATTGTAAAATTTAATTGGATTTTCTCTAAGTTTTGGCTATTAATATATATATATATATATATATAAACATAATCATATGCCATTATTATTATTATTATTATTATTATTATTATTATTATTATTATTACTAAGAGCATTATTATTATTATTCCATATATATGCCACTATAAGAAACTTTGCCATAACCTTTCAAATGCATCCGAAAACACTAATATATAATTTTATTATTATAAAAAATTAAAAAAACAATCTGTGACTCAAATAAGCTCGATAGCATTTCGCTTGAAAATCGATTCCATGATTTATGAAGTGATTCTAACTACCTCAACTGACTAATGATTGGAGGGATTTCTCCAATTAATTTGTTTCTTGATACAGTCAATGCTATCAAATCCCAAAGGCTTTAGAGTCAATTTGCTGCTTGGAAGGTTAATACTCATTACTCATTACATATTCTATCAAATAGGCGGAATTACTACCATTGGAATAAGAAATAATAAGGAATAATACGAATTATTACCATAGGCTGAATTATTATAATACTGATGTTGTTATCATCTCCAACTCTGACCCTTGAAATGAATCCAAGGGCTGGTCTCAACTCTCAAGTGCACTACAGTCTACAAGCGTTATAAATAGAAATGCATGAACAAGTTTCAGAAACCATCCACAGGTGAACGTGATCACTGTCATGGCCAATGAGAATAATGGTTAATTTCGCAATTCTGCAAGCGAGGTTTTTGCATAAGCGTACCATTTGTATTCAATAGAAAGGGCAGAGGAATGTCCGGAATCAATATTGTGAGAAATTATATAATACTTCTAGAGTACCATAAATGTATACTTCAATCTTTCATGTAATAGTGAGACTTATTAATTAAATTTAGAGTCATACTAATAAGTGTCCTTAGGGCATTGGTTAATACGCATTTATAATACTTTTAAAGTACCATAAATGTATACTTCACTCTCTCACGTAATAGTGTGACTTACTAATTAAATTTAGGGTCATGCTAGTGAGTGCTCTTAGGACATTAGTTAATAATCAATTTTAAGAAAGTTTTGATATTACTTTTATAGGAAATGAAAAAAAGCTGTCAAAATATTAATCGATTTTCTTTCTTTCTCTATAAAAACTTTCTTTAAATGGATTATTAAACAATACCCTAAGAGCACTTGTTAGCATTTCCCTTAAATTTATAGTAGTACTTACAATTCTAGTGAGAGTGAGAAATATGCATTCATAGTACTTCTAGAATATTCAATTATTTTCCCAGTATTGTTGGAAATTTATGGAAAAGTAGAAACTATTATTTGGACTTGGGCTTGATGCACGACGGGTCATTTATTTTGCTGCGGCCCTATCAAGACGAAATATTTGCCTTTCACCTCTTTGGACTGTAGGCCACTTATTTGAAGGTCCATGTTTCTCGTGGATGGCCAAGGCCCATTGGCCTTTGGTACATTCATATTAAGAACGTTGTGGCATGACAAAGATGCATGTTTGGATAAGCTTAAATTTAGCTTATTTTAACCATAGTTTTAAGCAAAAAAATTTATTCTAAATTTATAATTATGTTTTAAATAAAATAAGTCCCAAAAAAAATTGTCCCCAACGGTCTGGAATTTGTCCACAAATATTTATAACTATTTTAAAAATTTTCAATTACGAAAAAAAGACTTGCTCAAGAGAATTTAGAAAATAAGACTGACTTGATCAAAAATTTTGGAGAAAACAAAATGGAAAGAAAATATCAAGAGATAACGACAGGGAATAAATTGACACAACACTAAAAGTTTTGAAACCAAATTAACACAATTAAAAAGTTAGGAACTAAATTAAAATATGATATAAAAGATGGAGACCAAATACGTAATTTACTCTAAAGTCCTTTGTCATCAAACAGTAAATCTAGATTTGAATCCCAGCATGCATATCTATTAAAAAAAAAATACACAAATAACCACACTCAAAATTTGTGTTGTAGAAAAACACATTGTTACTCAAACATGATCTATTCAATCTCTCTTCGAATTTCGTTTGACGTAAGCATTAAATATTATATGTTTTACTGAATAAAATAAATTCAAAATCCACAAATAATTTTCACAACACTTTCACAACAAATTCCAAGTGACTAGTCGTTATTGGTCATTACAAATAGGAGAAAAAGTAAGTTCAATTGTAGATTTGAATAAGAACCAGTAACAACTCATCACCTTAGATCTTTTGTGAAAATGTTATGAATATAACACATCTCTATCTTTTAGGTTCGATTTTAGCTTTAGGTTTCGTTTGAGAGTTCATAAGGGAATGGAATGGAATGATCATAAGATAATAGAATGGAATGGAATGGAATGGAATGTATTTAAGTAAGGGAAATGAATGGAAAAGAATGGAATTAAGTAACCTTAATTGGATATTTTAAAATAAAGGAATGAAAATAAATGGAATGTAAGTAATCTTGTTTGGGATTAACATGGAGGGAATGTAATGGAATCATTTTATAACAATATTACTATTAGACCCTTATTTTAAAATAAATGGTTGAATATATAGGGGAATTTTGGGAGTTTTAGTATAAAAAAAAATTTTAATTTAATTCTATTCCCTCCCATTCCTCCCAATTTCGGGAGGAATGAAAATTTGAGGTTTTAAGGGAATAGAGAAGAATGAGTGTTCCCTCCTACCCATGTCATTCCCTCCTACTTAAACTCCCAAACAAAGGAATTAGTTTTCCATTCCCTCCATTAAAACTTCCAAACAAGGGAAGGGAAAAATATTCTAAATCTTTTCATTCATTTCCATTCCATTCCATTCCCTCCTTCCAAACGAGGCCTTAAAGTTGTTGGTTTTAATATGCTATTATGTGTGTGTATCACAAGATATGAATGGGTCATGTGGGATCTTACACCTTAGGCTTAGGCCTAGGCCTAGAGTTCAGCCTTGTTCACTATGCTTGGTATTCAGCAACGAAACTTCACTATGACAGGAGGCCCAGAAGCCCAAACAAAATAATACTACAAAATATGTAGAAAATATGTATAGCAAGCAATATAGAATGTACATTAATCCATACTTTTTTTGTTAAGAGAACAGTAATCCATATTCGAAACATCTATAATTTTTATCTTAAAAAATAAAAACAGACTTATTTTTTTAGATTAAAAAAAATTTATATTGCCACCTAGTGGATGAAAATATTAGAGCACTTTTATCGGTGCTTGTACAAGAAAAATGACCACATTTTAGCCAACCAAGCTAAAAAATCACCATATTATGTCATGAAACATTGAGTAAAATACATGGTTTTTATAATAACAGTGTAAATTTACACTTGCATGATTCATTTTACATTTAGTTTTTTTATTTTTTCATTACATATTTTGAGAACAAAAGAAGTAAGTGGATGATGTTTGTTATGCGTGAAGAAATAGAAAAATAAAATAAAGAAAGAAAATTTATATTTTAATAAAATATAGAGTAAAATAGATAATCTAATTTTAGGTGTTTTGAAAGGTAAATATGTAAAATAGAAAAAATAGGTTCTTATGAAAAAATAGATAGAAATTATTTTTTCACATGTTGATACGAATGCTCTTTATAATAACAAGAAGTTTAATATGTTGGACCCAATTAAAATATAAATCTATGAAGAAACCTGATTATTTATGAAATTTGGTAAAAGTACTTTATTAAAGACAATTCCAGGTCCTACTAACTTGCAAAGTACACACAATCTCATTCTACTAGAATTTTAAGATCAGGTGTAATCCAAATTAAGCTTTGTTCATCAAAAAATAAATAAAATTAAGCTTTCACCATAGCATGGATGTGAATCCATAAGCATAATTTAAGCATGTAAAATCATAGGCACGTCACACACACGTGATCTTGCACAAAGTTTTTTCTTATCGTCGAGATCACTGCAATGGGCCGAAATGGTAGCAATTGTAATAAATGTTACAAAATCGCTTCTTTTTTGTGGCATTTTTATTTTGCTAGAAAAAACGCTATAAATAAACTGATGGTCGGAGCTAACATCGAAACAGCGACATTCACTTAGGGTACGTTTGGTACGCTGTAATAGCTCCTGTAATGGAATAGTTATTCATGTGTAATATCCATTCGGTCATTTGATTGCATCTTTGTTATATGAATTAGTTATTACATTGGAATAACTATTCTTTAAATTGAAGAATAGCTATTCCTCTTTAAAATGGATGTAATAGCTATTCCTTAGTGTATATAATAGGTTTTAAAATTAATATATTTCTAAAAATATAAAGTTTCCGTATATATCATCTTTTACAAGTTTTTTATATGTAACAACCAAACTTATGAATAATAATAGTTATTCCATTACAATCTTTTCTATTCCCAGTAATAAAGATTACTATTCCTAATGTAATTTACATTCAGTGTACCAAACGTACCCTTAAGAAAAATAGACAAATGGTCTGATGATCTATTAAAAAAAATACTATTTAAATCATTTTTTAATGTTAAAAAAATTAAAATGAACGAAGATTTTTTAACCGCAATGAACAAAACTAAAATAATATTTCATCAAATTTATAAAGTGTATTTTAAACTTTTAGCTTTTTCTCCAGTAATTTTAAATAAAAATAAATAATTCTTGATTTATAAAAAATGATTAATCTGAAAGTTCAACAAAGATTCAATTAATTTAACTTTTAAAAAAGAACAAAAAATAGATTGACTTATGACACTTAAAAGTGTGACATGGATGAAAGAATTACATTGAAAATATATTTAAGTTAATAGAATAAAAAATAAATTAAAATAAAAACTAAGTATTAATTTTTTAGCTAAAATTTTTAAATAATATGAAGTGTGTGTGTGTGTATATATATATATATATATATATATATATGGGTTGGATTCAAGTTACACCTTATATAACTTTAAGTAATGTTACACTAATCACTATTTTTTAATTGGATGTGAATTTTGACAAATTGACCGTTAGATTACATTATATTTGTATATTCTTCATACTTGAAAAATTTTAAGATCAAAGATCAATGGTCATGTCATCTATCAATTGTATAAATTCAAGTTTTTGTAATTTAAAATAATGCATGAAATATGAGTTTATTGATTGAATGATAAATAATATTTGATTGGACTGAAAATTGACATGCATGTTTAGAACATATAGAACATATAATCCAACGGTGGAATTTTCAAAATATAAATTCATTAACAAGTTATTGGATGGTGAACATTGCTTAGAATTACACCATGTATAACTTGAACCTAATCATATATATATATATATATGTAGTCCCTATTTGGAGATATATATCGTCCCTATTTGGAGGTTTTAAAAAATTAAAGAAATGTTGGTAATTTTGTATTAAAAAGATACCCACTAGATATGTAATAAATATTTATTTGGCCATACTGAAAAGATTGCTTAGAAACTTAAGTTAGATCTCTCTTTCTCTTCTTCCATAAAATCCCTTTCTTTCTTTCTTTCTTTTTTTTTTTCTTTTTTTTTTTCCAGGTAGTATCTGCTAATAATAAATAATTCTTGTTTTGTAATAAATTATTAGTGGAAGCTTAACATAGATTTAATTTTGATTTTTAATCAAGGCATGAAAGGAAAACTGCAAACAAAAGGACATTGAAAACATATTTAAGTTAAGAAAAATGATATGTCTATAATATTTTTACAATATTTTTTTAACAAATCCTAAGTGGCAGGTTGTTATTGGTTATTATTGTTGGGGCAAATAACTAATCTTATGGCACATTTGGTAGACTGTAATAGACATTGTAATGTAATAGATATTCCTATGGCATAACTATTTAGTTGTTTGGTTATGTTTTTATTACAATGAATAGTTATTCTTTATGAATAACTATTTTTCAAAATGAGGAATAATTATTCCTTATCAAAAGTACTGAATATCTATTCATTCACCTTATGTAATAACTTTTTTAAAAAATTTCCTAAAAGCCATTAGTTGTCACATCTTCAAAAGGAAAGAAAATAAATTTTCATTGTTGTTAATTATTAGCTTTATTTTGAACACCATAAAATAAGTGTATTTTAGGAAATTTGACTTAAAAATTATTTAATTACACATTCTTTTTATACTCCACTAAATTGTAGATGCATATTCAGGATTCTATTCTTAAATGGTCTCCAAACTAATGAATAGTAATACTTATTACATTCCAACTTAATGTATTCTTTGTAATACTTATTCTTATTCCTATATAATAATTATTACAGTGTACCAAACGTGCCCTTAGTGTTATGATTTGTTTTGAAAATGTTGTGAACGTATCACCTTTCGTAAATTAAAGGATTGAAATAAAAAAATAATAATCAAAACTCTAAGATGAAAAAGGAAAATAATTTAAAATTAGGGAGTATACTTTATAATTTAGCCTATATAATTTTATATGTTTAAAATAAAGTTATATAAACTCTCTTTTTTTTTCTTTTTTTTTTTTCGAGAAACTAGTTATATAAACTTTAATTGGATTGTGTGAGTTTTTAAATAAGTTTATGAGATAACAAGTTCTTATTCATGCTATCGTTTCAATAAAAAAAAGTTATTTTATATAATTTATTGACAATATAAATAATTTATTTCATAGTAAAAATTATATATGATTTTTAACAATATAAAATTAGTAGATCTGTTTTTTTATAAGTTTATAAAATAAAATATTTCTATCTAATTAACTCAAATATTATAATTGTAACTATGATTTAGTTATTACTTATTAGGATATATTTTTAAAGGGGGAAAAATTTACTCGTGGTGTTTAATATATATATAAAAAGAAGTAATAAATTAATTAAGTGGCTTATATATGAATAATCTCAAATTTGTTCAACAAAAATTGAAACAAACTTGAACGTTCAATGTAATTTGGTTATAATTAAAGTTTGAACTACAGAACTTGTGTACAAATTAAAATTAAATAAATTAATCCTGAATTTTTATCCTCAAAAAATATCCTGAATTTTTAATACTTGTGTAACTGAGCTGAGCTCAGTAATCATTATAATAGACATCCTCTGCAGAGTGCAGAATATAAATGATGTTTGAAACTAGGTCCCATTCAATAATGTTAAAATGTCTCAAAGAGAGTAGCCACACAGCTTAAAACCACCAAAGTTACAAACAAAGGTAAGAGTACAAATAGTTCAGGATGGGAACACTCAAACATTAACTAAATTCAAATTACACACGATATCTTTGTAATTATTTAATTTGGTTTGTTGAAGACGTAGCTGATAATGACGGTGCTGAGAAAGACGATAGAACAAAGCATATTATAGACCCACAACCACACAAATGTTACAAACGGAGATTCTGACACTTATTTTGACGTGATCACCAGTAGCTGTAACTTCTGATTTTAGCACCAAGATATAAAAGAAAACCATCAGTCTTGATGCATGCACTAGATAGAAGTACAACTATTTCATGCAAAGTGAGATTTACCTTACGGGTTAAGCGTATCGCCTTCAGCACAGCTATATATGCAACCTGGTAATGCAATTTGAAATATGAAAAGCATTAGCAATATGCTTCTTAGCATGTGCGGCAAAATCAAGAACTGGTGAACAAAAAGGTAAAACTAAACTAAAAATATATCATTCCAAGAGTCTCACAACTCAACTAACATCTCATGTTCTTTTTAATTTAAACATTCAAGAGTTTAAATTCTCTCCCCAAACTATTGAGTTATAAAAATAATTAAAAAAACATATTAATGATTTTTTTAATAAATAACATGTTATTTATTGAATAATAAAATTAAATTTAAAAAAAAAACATATTATTGATTTTTTTTTTAATAAGTAACATGTTATTGAAAGAAAGAACAGGCCTTTGCCCATATGATCGAAACAATAATCTTACTAATCACGTAAAGTGTTGTGTTGGTTCAAGGTATATGAATATGACAAAAACAAATTATTGTGCAAAGGAGTAGCAACAACAACATATGTCTCAAGGCCAGCAGTCAGCTCTAGGTCTAGAGTTATAACTGAGCCGAGACGAGACAAGTTGCCAAATATGAGTTGATTTCGAGTTCATCACTAAACTAGATTACATGTTTAAGCATTATTCATTTTTTTTGTTAATGAGTTTCTAGATCAACTTATTCTTTTTCTGTTAGGTTTTAGAAGTTGGCAAATTTCATAACTTGTAATCTTGTTTGGGTTGTATTGTTCTATTATGACTTAGAAGAAGGAAAATGGTATAATTTTGATTGCCCTTCGATCATGTCTTAAGATCATTGCATGCCTCTCGACATCACTCTTAACATTGGCTCGCTTGATTAGGATACACGGATCCTATTTTCTAATTTGTTTAATTAAATTGGATAATGACTTGGAACTCATGCTCTAAATACTTAATTATATAAGGGTACATTATAATCGACTCATAGAGAGACGTTTTTGGGAGGATTGTCATGAGCCAAGTTGAGGAATCACTAAACCTTTATTTCACCATAAACTGTGAGTATCAAAAGTAAATGTTAAGCTGGTGTTGCCTTTGGGGAGATCAAGACTAATGCTATGTTTGGAAGTTTTGAGGGAGAGGAGAGTAGAGGAGAGTAGTGGAGAAGAGAGTAAAAGGGAATGGTTGTCCTCCACCTTATTTGGATGTTTTTAAAATTAAGTAAGGGAGAAGGGAATAATTAATCTTTTCATTTGTAATTTTGTTAATATAGTAAGGGCAAATTTGGTAATTTATTTGGTTAAGCATTTTTATGCTCCCCTCTCTCTCCAATTTTGGAGGAATTAAAAGTGAGGAGTTAGAAGTATTTCAAACCCCTCCAAAACCCTCCCCCTCCTTTCTTAAAAAACATTCAAACAAGGTAATACTCTCCTTCCCTCTACTCTACTTCCCCTCCTTCTCCCAACATCCAAATATAGCATAAAGCCACAAGGCCATCCATGTACTTTTGCCCAATGTTTTCAGACCCGGACCGTTCATTGAACCGTAAAAGGGAGAGGTTCAAGGTTTTTGAGGTCGAACCGAGGTCGAACCGGGGTCGAACCGTGATGACGTCATAATTAATTTAATAATTAATTAAAGCCTAAATATAGATATTAAATTTATAAAACTAGCAAAATTGACTAATATATTTATATGTGTAAGGGAAATTTAATGATTTTCAAGCATATAATTAATAATTAAATAAGAAAGTTAACAAAATAAAATAATAACCATAAAAACATTAAAATTTATGATTAATTTTTGAAGTAATGTTAAATATCTTTGAAGGATTTTAATTACAATTTTTTTTTTATTCCTTGTAAGAGATGGATAATTTATTTAAGTAGAATAAAATTGTATTAAGTTGTTTTTATAAAAAAAAAAAAAAAAAAAAATTGCTAAGGGGTTGGACCTCACGGTTCTCACCGGTTCGTGCGGTCCAACCCCGGTTTTGGCGGTTCACGGAATTAACAAAAAATCCGGTTCTTTAGGCTTAAAAAACCGGTTTTCATTACGGTTCCCGGTTCTCACGGTCCGACCTCCCGGTCCGGTCCGGTTCTGAGAACCATGCTTTTGCCATGGAGATCAAAATTTTCAAGGTGGTCATTGAAGTCACAAATGTGATTCGTGAAAGGATTTCAAGATAGAAGAGTCCAAACTACTTAGAGCTAATTATGGGGTCATGCTAGTAAGTTTTCTATTGGCTAATTTGTTAAGTTGATAAAGTGTGCATAAAAAAAAAAAAAAAAAAACACAAGGGGTCTAAATTTACTTTTCTTTTCCATATATAGTAAATATCATGATTAAAATTTTACTCCTTTACCGTCTATCGTAATAAAAAAATAAAGTTGTAGTTGAAATTATATTATTTTAGTTAATTATATAAAACGATTTTCATTTATGAATTTATAAAAATTAGATTCACCATTTTTATGTTGTAAATTTATATATCAATTTTACTACCAAATGAACTATTTATATTACAAATAAATTAAAAGTAATAATTTGATAGCTTATGAATTTTTTTACAACCTTGCACAATCAAATCTCAGTCTATATAAGTATATTTTTATATACATTTATATAAATAAATATATAATATTATACAACTTGAATTGAGTTTCATGTTCACAAGCTTATTCACGAATATACTCTCATGTTTGATCTTGTTTCCTTTAATAGTCAAGCCCAAATTTTGACTTAAACTTAACTTATTTGCAAAATAAGAGAACATAAATAAGCATTTTCTTCAGTCAAACTCAAGCTATTCATAAATAGCTCGGTTCATTTATAGTCCATTCTAGGCCTAAGTTTAAGCCCCCATCACAAAAAAGTCCCCAAATTGATAATATAATTTATATATTAACTAGTTTCTCAAAAAAAAAAAAAAAATCCATAAATAGGTTGTGTAATCTTATCCCCACCTCTAAAAAGCCTCCAAAGTATTGAGTCAATAGAAACCCAACTCAATTGGAACTTTACATTGTTTCACACTTACACAACTATAAACCAAACAATCTCTCTCTCTCTCTCTCTCTCTCAAATTATGCATCACCTAACTTAAACTAAAATAAACTTCATTTGTTAAAAAATTAATAATTTAAAAATTTTTTTTTTGTTAATTTTAGTGCATGAATTATGATATTTAATTCTCCATATGGAATTAATTTTGGTTTGGATAGTATTAACACATCAATTTATATGTTTAATCAGTATTTTCATGGGCAAGTTGAGGCTATTGGGTGATTCTATTATTAAGTGAAGTTACATTAATATGTACCTTTAACGAATATTATTTTTTATTCTCGTCACATTTTAAGTTTAGTATCAATATAGAAAATATAACAAACAAATTTAAATAAAAATCTCAGAAAAGAACAAGAATTCCATCAAAAATTATTTGAAGATAATTCTAACAATAAAAATTATCATAACAATGAAAATTATATAAAAATAATAAATAATTACACTTCCCTCCCTTGAGATTTAAAATAACTACAGTCCATCCAATTAAATCTCATGGGAAAAAACACTTCTCCCTTTGACACCCATTGACCAAACTCTGTTAAATTAATGTTAAAAATTATGTGCACTAATTTGTCATTTGCTTAAGGTAGGTGTCCAAAATTGTCCTCTCTTTCATAATTAAAATCAGTTATTTTAAATTTTTAATTAAAGACAAATTTAAAATATTTTCATATGACTTTTGTTTCTTTTTTCTTTTTTCAACAAGCTGTGGAGACTGAAGAGATTTGTCGTTGCAAGTCTTTTGATGCTTGATAAATTTTGCATTTTGATTCTAAATATAATGGTTATATTTTTACTAATCATAGTTAAAATTTGGTAAAGAGAATCTTATAGAAATTTAGAATATTTTGTTACTAAGAGAGGGGAGAGTAATTACCCCTAAAAATATTAACTTTCAATTTTTTCCCCAAATACATGTACATATGTTAAAAGAATTTTTTCGAAGTGAAGAAAGATAAAACCATACATAAGATCCATTATGTCACAAAAAGATTAAGTTTATTAGTCATTATAAATTTTTTTTTTTTTTTTTAAAGATCTTTACAAAACCTTACTACAAAAACTTAATTAGTAGTTTGCATGTCAAAGCGTAATATTAAAGATTTTTAAATAAAAAAAATATAAAATAGAAAGTTAAATGAATATTAATTCATTGACATTTTAATATTAAAAGCGCCTTTTCTTCTTAGGACTCAAAATTTATTGTCTTATTGAATTAATCATGATACAACTATAGACTATATATGTATTCTGAAGGAGTAATAGACATCTTACCTTGCTAACCGCCACAAAGGGGTCATCATTGCCTCTGAAAATTCCTCCGCACCCTTGCCATGTTCACTGCCGTTGTTACGTAGAGCCAATTTTTCATGTTGTCCAATAATAAGAAGTAGGCATGTCTCCACGAACGCTTCAACAACAGAGAACCACAAACACCCCAAAAACTTATAGCAAATCCAAATCCTGTTCCGACATAAAACCATTTTCCAAATTCATCTTCATCATCTTTATTGCCACAATCAGCTTGGTGACTTTGGTTTGGTACTTCTTCACCTGGACATTTCTGTATAAGTGGAGGCCCACAAAGTGTCGGGTTTCCAATAAAATCAGATGCTTTAAAGCTTTAGAGTTGAGTGCTTGAAGGAATTTTCCCAGATAAGTTGTTGTATGATAGGTCGATGTCACTCAGAAAGTTTAACTCTGACATGCTAGATGGGATTTTGCCTGAGAACTGATTCCTTGATAAATCAAGTGATTGTAACTGCTTCATTTGACCGATTGTTTGAGGGATTTCTCCAACTAAATTGTTTCTCGAAACATTTAGTCCAACCAATTGCAAAAGACTTGAGATTCCATCTGGAAGTTTTCCCATCAATTTGTTGCTTGAAAGGTCAATGGTCTTTAATAATCCAAGAATTTTATCATACTTATACTCCCTTCTTTTCAACATAAGCCTCGCATTATCAACAAATTCTCCTTTATAATGTAAAGTTAAATTACTATACATATTATCAACAAATGTAAAGTAATAAGTATGAAAGATATCACTGGAAGAGCTCCCAATCTGAGTCATGGCAGTGAAATTGTTGAGGCATTGTGGTATAGTTCCAGATATATCATTTAGGGAGAGATCCAAGATATGTAAATCTTTCAACCAACACATATGCAATGGTATACTTCCATCGAGATTATTGGAACGTAGGATAAGAATATTTAACAGTGGCAGGCTCTCCCCAATCCAAGCTGGTACTTGTCCAAAGAATCTATTGTTTCCCAAGTCTACAAAACTCAACGAACTACAATTTTTCATGGACAAGGGTAAATCTCCATAGAAACTATTGTTACTCAGACTCAATGTTTCGAGCTGAGTCAACAAGCCCAAAGAGCTTGGAACTTCCCCAGAGAAATTGTTGCTAGCCAAATTCAAAATGACCAGCTTGCGCCAATGCATAAAACAATTAGGAAGTTGTCCAGATAATCGGTTCTCAGATAAGTCTAGGTAACTCAAGAACCCACTGCTGATTTTACAAAGAGATGAAATTGTCCCTGAAAACCGATTTTTAGAGAGATTCAACATCATGACTTTAGTGGGAAAAAGTGGTAATCGACCCCTTATCTGATTTGCACTCAAATCAATTGCAAGACCATCATTCACAAACTTTGTTAACATATTTGGTAACCGTCCATATATTTGGTTGCAAGAAAGATTTAAATATGCTAATGGAGGAGGCAGGTTTGTGAACCACTCTGCCGGAATGGTATCTGAGATTTGAGCATTGGAGATATCAAGCATGATGATTTTCGTTTGAGTTTGGATCCAACTTGGAAATCTAGGCCCTTACTTGCAAGATTTTAAGATTATGAAATTCAGTTGGAAAGTGGGAACCCACTGGGAGCTGAATTCCAAAGTGAGGGAATTCTTGGATAAGTCCAAATACTTTAATTTGGAAAGATTTGAGAAAAGAGCTTCAGAGATCATGCCTTGCAAACAATTTGAAGTGACAGCCAAATACTCGAGCTTATATAGGTTTCCAATGGTTTTGGGGATGGTCCCACTTATATTGTTTCTTCGAAGATAAATTTGTCTTAACAACGGGAACATTATTCCGAAATTATTGGGCCACAATCCTGAAATTTGATTATCTGCTAAAAGCAAAACCTCTAATGAGTCCTTTGCACATCCAGACAAATTATTGATAAGATCAACCAATTATCCTTTGAGAGTGGTGTTCGACAAATCCAATTCACGTAAAGTACATATATCCCCCAAGGATTTTGGAATGCTGCCGTTTAGTTGATTAAAACCCAGATTCAGACTTTCAAGAGAAGTAAAAGATTTTGAAAAATTGAAACTGGGAAGAGATGAAAAACTCATAGGAGGAAGATCACATGACCACAAGGCCAAGCTTGTTAAATTTGGGAGATGACTCACAACTTCCAGCCAATCATTGGCAGCACTGAGATTTGTATAGCTAAGGTCAAGGTATTCTAATGAAGATAGATGAGAGAGCCATTCGAGATTTTCATTCATTTTCAAATCATTTCTATTAAGATAGAGTTGTTGCAAATGTGAAAGGTTTCCAAGTTGATCTGGAAATGAACCACTGAGATTGGCCGAAGAGAGATCGAGGTATGTTAAGTTACTAAGAGAACAAATGAATTCTGGGACATGGCTTGGATTAAAATCATTACCACTGAGATCAAGAGTAGTCAAATAAGACAACTCAAGTATTGAAGGACTAATCATACCTCGCAAATCATGAACCTCAAGCTTGAGTACATGGCCTGTTTGGTTGTCGCAGTGAACTCCTTTCCAGTTGCAGCAATTCTTTTGTTCATCTTCACTCCGCCATGAAGATAGATTGCCATAATCGTCAACGAGGCCTTTTTTGAACTCAAGGAGTGCTTGTCTTTCCCCCTCTAGGCACCTGATGTTGTTAGCATCTCCAACTCCAGCCCCTGAAATGAATCCAAGGGCTGGACTCAAGTGCACTAAAAGCATTAAAAATGCATGAAGAAGTTTCAGGAACCCTCCACCCGGGAACTTGATCATTGTCATAGCAAATGAGAATAGTGATTAATTTTACAGTGAAAGATGGGATAAGGATGAAAGGCACTCTCCGTTTAAATACCCAATGTTGCAAACGTGTTTTTGGCATAAAAAATTTAGGGTAAATTTCAAACTAAACTCTAATGGCATGTTTGGATATTTAAAAAAGGAGGGGAGTAGAATAGAGGGAGAGAGAGTAATTTAATTACTTTGTTTGGAAATTTTTTAAGGAAGGAGGGGGAGGGGTTTGGAAGGGTTTCAACTCCCTATAACCCCTCATTTTTAATTTTCCAAAATTGGAGAGATTTGGAGAGAGAGTAGAATAGATAAATTATTGTTCAAGTAAATTCCCTAATTTACCATTTCTAACAAATTAATTATAGACCAATGTTGCAAGTCCATTTTCAAATAGGGGTAAATTTGTCTATTTTAATCATTTCCTCTCATCTTCATCCTAATTTTTAAAACATCTAAACAAGGGGAAGGACTAATTACTCCCTTCCTCCTTACTAATTTTAAAAACATCCAAACAAGGCAAAGGGAAACCATTCCCCACTACTCTCCTCCCCACTACTTTCCTCCCCTCTACTCTCTTCCCTCTCTAAACTTCCAAACATTCCATAAAGTTTAAAGGGGTTTGAAATTTATACCCTAAAGTTTTAGAATTTAGATTTTATTCTCTGAAGTTATATTTTGTTTGGATTAGTAACACATCCGTCTATATTTTTCGTTAAGTGCCACATAAACTTATCATACGTGTTTAATTTATCCAATAAAAGAATGTTACATCATTTTTTTAGCCTATATATCTATACTACTATTAAGAGGATTCCTCTATTTCATCTTCAATTTTTAGCATACTAAAATATTCTTGTACAAATTTTAAAATAACATACTCTTTAGTTTAATTTTATTTGCTATAAAAGACAACAAAAAGGTTAAAAGCATAATTTGACATTTGTCCTGCTCGTGATTTTCATGCTATGATCGGAGAGGTGAAGATTATAATATAGAAAGTAAAGGATCAGACAAAATCTGTACTTGCATGACCTGGATTTCTCTTTTTCCTTCCGGAAGGTATATTTTGCTTACAGTAGATCGATGCAGCACATCCTTTTTTCCTGAAAGAATTTTTCTGTTCTATGTTGAATGTTTCCACTAAGAACTCAGAGGTTTCTTTTGAGTGGACCAACACTTTAGTTTGATACCAAAATGTAGACGTTTGTATTGATATATATTTCCACATGGCATAATCTTAAAAATGAAATTTAAGGAACAGAACCTAGGTACTATACCTAAGTCTTGCTCTAAACCAAAACCCAATAGGCTTTAGTTTATCCATCAAAACAGAAAGAAAAAACAAAAGACCTTCCAAGCCTAGTCTACCCCATGTACTTGAGCCCTCCAAGCTCCTACTACCAACTGATTTGATGAAGCCTTGTCTTCTCTAACTCTCCGGATAATACAATTCAGCCCGATTGCATCCACCAAACAAATGGCTTCTTCCAATGCTTCCCAGTAGCACCAAAATCTCACTTTCCACTTAGGATGGGTGTGGTAAGTGTTTGAGCTATCAACCTCTCAAGGATTTGGATATGGAGAGGTAGGAGTTGAGGAAAACCACAATGGATTGTGTAGAGGATTGTGGGTATGACAATTTCTAACTCTCAAGGGTAATGGCTAGGGCTTTCTCTCTGAAAAGTTCTCCTCTCAATATGTGGGTAATGATGGTATATATAGTGTGGGTGAAGACTTGGTGTATCAGATATGACAAAATAGCAAAACAGAATGTTTCACGGATATCTCGCAGGAAGGCCTTACCCACGAAATACTCATGAAAAACAATTGTCACCAGTTGTCATGACTCTTCGCATTCCAATCATATGCTGTGCACATGGCTTCACTTCGCTGGAAGTCTTCTGTCGATCTACCCGTGAAAACTCATTTGATCTTCAATGTTGTCTTGAGTCTTCACACTCTCTCTCCCACATAACCCATATAATGAAATCCCACATAAAACACAGGGTACATAAGATTGTACAAAATTACAATCAAATTTGGCATGAAATTAAAGCCAACACAAAATAGTTGTAAAGGGGTATAAAAAATTTAGTTGTTCTATTTATTATATATATATATATATATATATATATATATATACATATCCAAAAACCTTGTAGCTGAATTGGCAACCCCCCATGCACAAAGTACTTGGAGGTTTAGGGGGGAAAGTGTTCGAGTTACGGGGTTAGCAGCATGTTGTAATTACTTCTCAAAAATATATATATATATATATATATATATATATATATAGAGAGAGAGAGAGAGAGAGAGAGAGAGAGATGATGAGTTAGTCAAGTGGTTTGTGAATAAATTCAAACTTGTTAGACAAAACCAAAAAAAAAGCATCAAATTTGAATAAGCTTAAACCGAAATCATGTACAAAATAAATATAAATCACTCAATTATACATTTTTTATACTTGGCACTGACTTGATCGCTTGTTTACATCACTAGTGGGAAGTTGTAACATCAAGAAGTTGCGTTGAATAATCAATTGCCATATAGACATGTTCTGTAGACTATGAAGGATGTTAGTGGGAAGTTGTAACATCATCAAGTTGCGCTGAATAATCAATTGCAATATAGACATGTTCTTCAGACTATGAATGATGTTAGAAACTAGCATTACATTTGTTCAACTTGAAAAATGACTTATTTTTCTAATTAACTGACTCATTTTCCTGAGTTTGT
This sequence comes from Quercus glauca, assembly GCA_023736055.1. Lineage (NCBI taxonomy): Eukaryota > Viridiplantae > Streptophyta > Magnoliopsida > Fagales > Fagaceae > Quercus > Quercus glauca. Next base: position 14,818,277 of record CM043323.1, on the reverse strand, counting down.
TGGTTGTTGTCACCTTGACAATGAGATAAAATATTTGTGGTGATTTATTTGGTAGACAAATATTAAAGATATTACAAGTTTTACTATATGAAATTTACAAATTGATGTAGTAATGAACGTGATTAGCGGACTTTAACCAGTTAATTAATAAATAAATGTTTAAATTTTTTTATTAGTGACTGGTCTGAAAATGATTTTTTTTCTTTCTTAAGGAATGTAACAATGAATGTGATTGGAGACTTAAATGGTTAAACCACCTAATAAATAGATGAAGGGAAATGAAACATTTTTAAAAGCTTTTTTTATTGGAAAAAGATGCGCCTAATTTTCTCATAAAAGTGATACTAAATTTTTTTAAAAATATTTTATTAACCTTCCTCTATAAATTAGGTAGTTTAATTAGGTAGTTTAAATGTATTTTTTTTTTAAATAAAAATATGGCAAAGCCCATATCAATGAAAATTATAGAACTAAGAGCATTAGCAGCAGTGAAACTAAATAGCTATATAGCTACTTTAGTTTTACCAAAACACAAAAATACATGCTGCAATAGTGGTGCCATAGGTAAAATTTTTTAGCTTCTTGCTATAGTGCACAATGGTTGTGCACTGCAGCAAGAAGCTAAAAAAAAAAAAAAATTTCTCTCTCTTTTTTCATTAAAAAAATATTTACACTTTTTATTCTTTTTCTCTCTCCGGCTTCTCTTCTTTCTTCCTTTTTTCTTCTCATTTTTTTTTCTCTCTCCCTCCATCTACTCTCTACTTCGCCGATCTATTCTGGATCTTCATCTTCATCGCTGATCTGTTTTGGGTTTGTCTTCATTGCTGATCTTCATCTTCATCTTCATCGTTAATCTTCATCTTCATCGCCCACGTCGCTGTCCCATGCCGCCGACCCATCTCGCCCAATCCTCCATCTCATCGCTCACCCAACGCTGACAAGCCTAGTCCTTTATTTAGTTGAAAAGAAAAATAACAGGATGGAAAATATAGTTTGTTGTGCCCCTATTATATAAAACATTATATTTTTATTTTTATATTATTACCCACAAATATATAATTACATTTATAAGCATGTCAATCTATTTTTTTAGGAATATTACACAAAATTATTTCTTATAAAAAAAATCCACACCCAAATTTAATAATTTTTCCCTGTATCAATTTTTTTTTAAATGATTATATATATAAAAGGAAACTTTGCACTTGCACGTATAGGAAAAAAAAAAAAAACACACACACACACACACACACACAGATTTACAACTTTCATCTACGAGCAATGCTAGTGCCACAAAGAACTTCACAAATTTTACCACAATTAATCAAGTGTGCGAGTTGTGAGTAGTGGAAAAAAAATAGTAGGTCTATATTTGTAAAGAAGTATAAAAAATTTAGTCATATTATTTATTATATATATATATATAGAGAGAGAGAGAGAGAGAGAGAGAGAGAGAGAGAGAGAGAGATGATGAGTTAGTCAAGGTGGTTTGCGAATAAATTCAAACTTGTTAGACAAAACCAAAAAAAAAGCATCAAATTTGAAAAAGCTTAAACCGAAATCATGTATAAAATAAATATAAATCACTCAATTATACATTTTTTATACTTGGCATTGACTTGATCACTTGTTTACATCATTAGTGGGAAGTTGTAACATCAACAAGTTGCGCTGAATAATCAATTGCAATATAGACATGTTCTTTAGACTATGAATGATGTTAGTGGGAAGTTGTAACATCATCAAGTTGCGCTGAATAATCAATTGCAATATAGACATGTTCTTCAGACTATGAATGATGTTAGAAACTAGCATTACATTTGTTCAGCTTGAAAAATGACTTATTTTTCTAATTAACTGACTCATTTTCCTGAGTTTGTTGGTTGCTGTCACCTTGACAAGAGATAAAATATTTGTGGTGATTTATTTGGTAGAAAAATGTTAAAGATATTACAAGTTTTACTATATGAAATTTACAAATTGATGTAGTAATGAACGTGATTAGCGGACTTTAACCAGTTAATTAATAAATGAATGTTTAAATTTTTTTTATTAGTGACTGGTCTGAAAATGATTTTTTTTTTTCATTTTTTCTGTTTTTTTTTTCCTAAAGGAATGTAACAATGAATGTGATTGGGAACTTAAATGGTTAAATCACCTAATTAATGGATGAAGGAAAATGAAATATTTTTAAAAACTTTTTTTATGGGGAAAAAATGCGCCTATATTTCTCATAAAAGTGATATTAATTTTTTTTTATAAATATTTTATTAACCTTCCTCTATAAATTAGGTAGTTTGATTAGGTGGTTTAAATGATTTTTAAAAAAAAAAATAAAAATATGGCAAAGCCCATATCAATGAAAAGTACAGAACTAAGAGCATTAGCAGCAATGAAGCTAAATAGCTATATAGCTATTTTAACTTCATTAAAACACAAAAATACATGCTGCAGTAATGGTGCCATAGGTAAAATTTTTTATCTTCTTGCTACAGTGCACATCCATTTATGGCTGTGCACTATAGGAAGAAGCTATATATATATATATATATATATATATATATAAACTTCTCTCTCTTTTTTCATTAAAAAAATATTTTCTCTTTTCTTTCTTTTTCTCTCCATCCGGCTTCTCTTCTTTCTTCCTTTTTCCTTCTTTTTTTTTTTTTTTTCTCTCTCCCTCATCTGCTCTCTGCTTTGCCGATCTATTGTGGATCTTCATCTTCATCGCCAATCTGTTCTGGATCTTTATCTTCATCGCCGATCTATTCTGGGTCTGTCTTCATCGCCAATTTTCATCTTCATCTTCATCTTCATTGTCGATCTTCATCTTCATCGCCCACATCTCCATCCCACGCCGCCATCCCATCTCACCCAAGCCTCCATCTCATAGCTCACCCAATACTGACAAGCCTAGTCCTCCATCTCACCGCCGATCCAAGCTCCATTGCTGACCTAAGCTTCATTATCGATCCAAGCTCCACCGACATTGCCTTTATCGAACTCAAGAGCGCTGCGAATTTTGTGGTTGGATTTCATGGCTGTGGCTGGATTTCGTGGGTTTCTCTGGGTTTTGCGATGGCAGTTTGGCTGGGTTTCATGGTGGCTAGGTTTTGTGGGTCAGTGGTGATATGGCTGTGTTGGTGGTGATTTGTGTTGTGGTTTTTGGCTAATTTGGATTTTTGCAGTGGTTGTGGGTGGTTGTTCTTGGATTGCTAGTTGTTGTTGGGTGGTTGTGGGTGATTGTTCTTGGTTGGCAGTGGTTGTGGATCGGTTTGTGGTGTTTTTTTTTGGTAGTGGGATGTATTATTTTATTGTAGTAGATATATTATTTTATTATCATGTTTATATTATTTTATTGTGTTGAAAGCTAAAATAGATCTACTGCTGCTGGATGTTTTGTAAAGTGAGTAGATAAAATAGATAAAATAACTTTTTGTGGTGCCAAATAGCTAAATTTTTAGCTCCACTGCTTTGGATGCTCTAATCTCGTAAACCATGTTCCGTAAAATAAAATACACAATGTGAGTGGCTTTCCTTTGTTATTTAATCAACGACAATCAGAGTTGAATTGCTATTGACCCTGATCAGTATATTGACCAGAATTACAAATGCTGATTTTCAGCCAAACTGATTATTCTAATATATTGACCATTTGTTTAACTTTGCTCGAGTTTGTGCTCAAAGAAATGGGTTGAGAACTCTTCCACACACTACTGCTATAACAACGGTTTGGCACCCTAATTTTCTCATCTTCTTGACTGGATTAGCTGATAACTCAGTTCAAGTAATGTGTATTCTATAAAAGGCTTCTCACTTCTACATCTCTCTTTTATTCTTGGTCAGTAGGAATGAAGTTTACTCGGTTTGTTTAACATGAGTTTCACGTTGGTGTGCATTTGAGCTTTGAATTGTATGGATGTTGTTATATAATTGGTTGCACAGGGTGTCTATAGTTTATTAGCCATTCATTGATGTAGTTATTTAATAATCTATTTTGTTTATATTTGCTAAAGTATCTGAGAGAGAGAGAGAGAGAGAGAGAGAGAGAGAGAGAGAGAGAGAGAGAGAGAGAGAGAGAGAGAGAGAGAGAGGGTGGTGTTCTTTCCTAATTTTTTTGTGTAGTAGAAATTTCAATATGCTGTTGGCTTCATTCATTGTTTTAAAAACTTTTAGTTAATAGCTCTCTTCTATCTCTCTCATTAATAATTATTCTCACTTCCATTTTGATTATTTGTTTAGACTCCTGTAAACTTAGATTGTTTAACTTAATTAATTAACTAAGTTGTTACTTAAGTTAATTATTCAGATCGAGGTTAAATAAAAACAATTATATCACTAAGTGCGGAAAAATAAAGAAGATAAGCGATATGATGACCTAGGAAAACTAATGAAACCGTTTAGTTTCAAGGTAAAAAATCTAGAGAGGATTTAACCTAAACAATTCACAAGGCAACAAATTAACTATATAAAATGGAAGTTTTACAATAGATTTTCCCCTAAATCTAAGCTACCTCTTGTAGTACTTACTCACGTGATTACATGAAGCTTCGAATCCACAGACTCTTCTATTTGATTTTGTTGCACACAAACACCCCCATTTGTGACTTTAAAATCCCACTCAAAACTTTAGACCATTAGTAGTAGTTAATCTTGTATGCAGCAACTTAACTCCACCGGTTCTTGTGTTTGAATCTTCTTTTTGACAGATGCTTCTTAAGTTAGAAGGTTATAGAACTTGTCAAATCTCACAGGAGTAACTTACAAGACTTCCCAAGGCTTCTGAAGCATGAATTAGGGTTTTCCTTTTAAATCTAGCAGTGTTGGACTCAAACCCTAGATGTTTCGTGGGCTTTCGGGCTTGATTTAAAATCTGTAGAAAACGATTTTCAATTGGTCGAACCTTTCTCTAGATCAGTCAAGCCTTGCAGTTTCTACATTCTTTTTTCTACAACTTGACTATTTTTGAATCTTGACTTGAATCAACTTAAACAATATCTAACACTGTTCTAAGACATAAATATCTTAAACTAGATATGTTTTTGTATTCGGTTTACCAATGTTCATAAACTTAATTCCTAAATATTTAATGCTAAATATTTAGAACCTAACACACTTTTTTTTTTTTGGGTAATTTTTGATAAAAAAAATAATTCTTGATTTGTAGGAAATGACAGAAACCTCAATAAAGATGCAATTTATATTTTGTATCAAAGCGAAACTACATTGTTTTATGAGGCTTAACAGTGATATAGATAAATTAAAAGAATTAAAAAGTTGAACCGAAAGTTAAAACTAGTGTTTTCTTAGCAAGTTCTGCAAAGTTTTTCTTGACTTGTTTGACACTTTTACCGTTTAAACTACTCCCCACCCAAGCGACAACACTTGGAAAATTTGCATTTGGACGCAAAAGATAAAAGTAGCCAAGGTATCAAAAAGAAAGGAAGAAAAAAGGCAAGGGAGACCGTATAGGAAAAAAAATTAATTGAAAGGAAAAAGTTGAACCCAAAGTTGAAAGTTGTGGTTTTCTTCGGTTGCCAATTTTCCTTTATCATGATTGATTGATGGAGCATAATGTGGAATATAAAAAATATTATACAGAATGCAATTTTCTTTACATGTGAACATACATGTGCCTTGAATATGTAGACTTAAATAGTTGACCTAACAGGGACAAAGGATCTTGATTGAGACCAAAATAATGGACAATTATTTTTTTTTTAGCACAAATCATGGACAATTATGTTGTCCGTAATTTTGTGTCCATGATTTTAGTCTCAATCAATGATAAGATTACGTTAGAATTACAGATGCTAACAGTTAAGGCATACTAAACTAAAGAAAGTATAGGGGCACAATAAAACTTCACAACATCTCCCATAAAACTTTCATTTTGAGTTGTGATGCATTCCAATATAATTTTATTTTAACATATAATAGATTAACACATCAGCTTGCTATGAAAATATTGTGAAATTTTGTTGTGTTCGTAAAAACAAATCGACTAACAAAAGGGCATGTGACTCCATTTTGCTACAAAAGCATCAATCAAATTAGACTAAGACAAAAGAATTGGGATTTACCTTTTTTGACGATTTGGCAGTTTTGTGATTATGAGTTGGGACGCAGCAAGTGGTGAATGCGTGGACATTGGGATAAAGTGATAGCCCTAAAGGACTTGCTTAGGGATTCTTTAGTTGAATTGTAAGATTTTTTTTTATTTTTTTTTCATTAAAAGACTTAATGCTGTCTATATAGAGTTCATCCTAATTATTTAATTATTACATATTTAGTTTTATGTTTTTTATATGATAATGAGAATGATAGATAAAGACCTATCCTCTTAGGAGTTTATTTATAAACAGAATTTGGTAAATAGACTTTTTTGATGAATGATAGTTGAAAATTAACTATATGTGATACTCCTTGATGGAAAGGGAATAAATAACAAACCAATTTTAAAATTGAGGGGATCCCTAGTCTAACCTTGAAAAAGCCTGCTGTGCTCTACCAAATGTAATTTGAAGAGAGGTCCAAAATTTGTATATCTTTCAGAGAAAGCACAAATGCAATGGTATGCTTCCATAGGACTTATTGGAACGTAGGATTAGAACAATTAACTATGGCAGATCTTACCAAACCATATATAATGGTACTTTTCCAAAGAATCTTTTCTCTCCTTGTTCTATAATCATCAAGGAACTGAAATTTCTCAAAGGCAAAGGTAAGTAATATGCAGAACCAACATTTCAAGCTCAGACAGTGAATCGAAAGAGCTTAGAACTTCCCCCTAGAAATTTTTGCCAGCAAACTAAAAATAGCTAGGTTAGGCTAATGCATAAGACAATTAGCAAGTCGTTTGGATAATAGGTTATCTGATAGGTCTAGGCATTTTAGTAACCCACCATTAATATTAGGGTAAATTGCAAATTACACTCCTAATGTTTGAGGGTGATTGGATTTTACACCCTGAAATTTTAAATTTTGAATTTTACCCTCAATGTTTGGGGGAGTTTGGATTTTGTAAAGTTGTGATTTACAACTATTTTGTGTTGGCTTTAATTCCGTACCAAATTTGATTGTAATTTCTTCAATAATTTTTCCTTGTATGTATGTGGGTTTCTAATTGTAAGGAATGAGTGTGAGAGAATGTGAAGACTCAAGCTTCAAAGAATGAACAAGTGGTTTTCACAAATGTCTCGCGAGAAGCTGACCCGCAAAAGAGCCTCGTGTAGAGCACATGACTAGAAGATGAAGAGTCATGCCAAGCTGGAGATTTTCGCAAGTGTCTCACGGGAAAGGCCATCCTGTGAAGTACTTGTGAAACTCTCTATTTGGCAAAAAAGTTATGATTTGTTTTACCAAGTCTTTACCCACACTATATATACCCTCATTACCCACAAATTGAAAGAAGTGCTTTTCAAAGAGAAAACCCTAGAAAATATACTTGAGAGTTAGAGATTATTCTACCCACAACCATCTACACATTTTCTTGTGGTTTTCCTCAACTCCTACCTCTTCATCTCCATATCCTTGAGAGGTTTCTAACCCAAACACTAACCACACATATTCTAAGTGTAAAGTGAGAACTTGGTGCTGTTGAGAAGCATTGGAAGGAGCCATTCATTGGCAGATGCAATCAGGCTGAATTGCGAGATCTGGAAAGTTAGAGAAGACAAGGCTCCAAGAAGTCAATTGGTAGCAGGAGCTTAGAGGGCTTAAGTACATGGGGTAGATTAGGCTTGGAGGGTCTTTTGTTATTCGTGTACTCCAATTTTATTCTCTAGTGGATCGATTTCGACTTGGAGGGTCGCAGAGAGGTTTTTCGCCGAGTTCTTCGGTTTTCTTTTCGATAACACGTCTCAATGTTATCTTGTGTTTGCATCTCTTCCCTACTCTTAAGCTTTCCTTTTATTGTTGGTAATGGATAAATATGGCTTAGGGTAGTGATAACGGTTGTTTGTGCTTCTTTACTCTTGTTCCGCACTTAGTATAAGTTAGAGTAAAAGCTATCTAGCCATAATTTTAATTTGGGGGGTCTAAACAAGCTCTTGTGTATTTACACAAATCCGAGCTTTCAGATTTTACACCTTAATGTTTCAGAATTTGGATTTTAGCTCTTACATTTTAGGGGTGTTTGGATTTTACCCTCTAAAGTTTAGGGGTATTTGGATTTTACACTCTAAAGTTTCATAATTTTTAGGTGTAAAATCTAGACACTCACAAACTTTAAGGGGTAAAATCCAAATTCTGAAACGTCAGGGTGTAAAATCCAAACACCCCAAACTTTAGGAGGTAAAATCTAAATTCTAAAATTTCAGTGTGTGAAATCCAATCACTCCCAAACTTTAAAGGTGCAATTTGCAACTTACCCTTAATATTACAAACAAACAAAATTGACTAGGAAAATTGATTTTTAGAGAGGATCAATATAGAGAGATTAGTGGGAAAAAGTGGTCGTGGACCCTCAAGCTAAATGGGCTAGTGAGTGAGTGAGTGAGTGGGATTAAAAACTGAGACGGAGAGGGAGAGTGTGAGAGCGAGATTGAGAGTGAGAGGGAAATTGAGAGTTAGACCGAGTGAGATTGAAAAAATTTACAGAGTACTCAAGTTCTATGAACCCGAGTTTGATGGAGTAAGTAACCGAGCCAAACCCGAGTTCATTGAACTCGAGTATAGTGGACTACAAAACCCAAGCCAGACTCACGTTTGGGGAGCTCAAGTACTGTGTATGTAAAATTACACAGTACTCGAGTCTTGGGAAATCGAGTTTAGTCCACATAGTACTCGAGTCTGAGACCATCGAATACCAGGTGGCATTTTTTAATGCTCAAAATCCAACTCAGCCAGTGCCATGCTGGCAAACTCACTAGGAACTCGAGTTCATTGAACTTGAGTACTATTTATAACTCGATTTTATGAAGCTCGAGTACTAAAAAAGTGGTAGATTGCTAAATATTTCCGAAACAGTGCTAGATTGCCACAAACTTTGTAAAAACGTGGTATTTGGCTATTTTCACCTTCCTTTTGTGTAAATCACATTTGCAAATTGAGAAAGCAATAACGTGGGCATGTAGAACTTTTGCTTAATTGGTGAGAGACAGCTCGAAAGGAGTCAATTAATTTGTCTACAGAAATGTTGTACTTCCTGCTATGCTGCCTTTGCCCCCACTTCATCTTCTTTTTTTTCTTTTTCTTTTTTTTTTCTTTTTTTTTTTTACTTTGGCTGATTATTTTAACATCCGTTGTTGCATTTGTAAAACTTGCATAGTACAATTGATAGTAACTTTAACATTTTCTAAATTTTAATTGTGATATCATAGGTTAATTAATTTCAACCATGTAGTTTTATGAATCAATGAGTTAAATAGTTTAATTTAATTATACTTGTGGAAAGATAAAATCTTCTTCATTCCATCTGTCATATCATGCAATCACATGGTTGAAATCATACCTAAACTTTGCTTGACATTCGATTATATATGTTGGGAACAGCTAGTGTGGTAAGGGAGACTTTTAGAAGAAAGATTGGTAGGCTGGTAGCTATATTTATATTTTCAAGTGCAGCTACATCGAATACAAATCCTCTGTATTATATTTTGTGTTCCACTTTATATATGTCATGTGTTTATTGTTTTTTCATTTTAAACTTTGGTTATTTTATAAGGAAAGTTAAACAAATACATGGCAAATTGTGATTGGTGGAACATAAAATAGTACACAAAAAATGGTACAGAGAATTTGTAAACAACTCATAATATTGACGGACAAAATGGGCTTTTGCCCTTTTTAGGCAAATTAATTAGCCTTATACCCCTTTTCCCAAACTAAATAGGGAAATGCCCCTCTTTTGAAAATCAAGTTTCTCAAAATCGATTTAGGTCCTATAGCGGCGTTTTTAAGGAGCCTATAGTGACGTTTTTAGGACCTATAGTGGCGTTTTGTAACTCGATTTATATGAAATCGAGTTATAGGTAAAAAAAATTTAAAAAATTGCCTATAACTCGATTTAATGGAAGTCGAGTTAAAAAACGTCACTATAGGTCTTGAAAACGTCACTATAGGTCCTTAAAAACGCCGCTATAGGGTTTCAGATTTTTTTTTTTTTTATAACTCGATTTTGAGAAAATCGAGTTTTAAAAGAGGGGCATTTCCCTATTTAGTTTGGGAAGGGGGGCATTTTCCTATTTAATTTTCCTAAAAAGGGCAGAAGCCCATTTTGTCCTAATATTGACAAAGGTAAAAGAATTAGTCTAGAGACACTAGATAGAGCTTTCATGCAAAATCACATTGAAAAATTAGTGTCACCCTAAATAAATTTATTAAAAGAAAGAAGAGGGCAAATCACAACCTTAAATGCTTTCTTAGGAAAAGTTGCCACGACATTCGTCCCACCCTAGGTTTATCTATAAAAATGCCAATCCCAATGAGAAGATTTGCCTTAAGTGCCACCAAAAAGAGACTACAATATTATATGTTTTAAGGGATTGCAAATGGGCTAAATTACGTGAAATTAAACATTGATGATAGCAGATAAGGGGAGATGGTTATTCGGATTTTCCCTCCACATCGGTATATACACCAACAGACTGTGCAAAATTATGGGCTATTCCGATTCGTTATGCACTCCATATAGGGCATATGGGATTTGGGCCATAAACATATTATCATTGAATTTGACTCAATCATTGCCATAAACTTGATTACTAATCGAAAAGATCCTTCTATGGATCTTTCTACGTATTGGTTCATGATGAAATAGAGTTTATTCTCTTGTAATTGTAGTCCTTAATAGATTTCAATAGTTTGTATGGCTTTGTAAGGTGTTTATGCCAATAAGTTACTTTCCTTATATTCTATGACTTTGATTAATCTTGTTTATACAAGTTACATTTAGATTTCACTAAGAACTTAGTCTTCTTAGTCTGTTGTTTTATAAAAAATTAAAAAAAAAAATTAATGTCATTATTTTATTAAGTGTATAAAATATTTCTTGTTTGCAATGAAACTTAGAATAATCTTGAATTACTTAGATTCCTGTGATTTAATGGCATTAGATTTCACTAAGAACTTAGTCTTCTTAGTTTATTGTTTTATGAGAAAAGGAAAAAATTTAATTCATTATTTTGGTATTAATGGTAATTTTTCTTTTTGTTATAACTTTTGAGTCTTGATTTAAAAGTCAAAATAAGGTCTGCTCAATTTTTGACATGATTGCAACAAATATTTTCTTCCTTTTTAGCACTAGGTTCAGCAATCAAACACTTGGCATGCATCTTAAAAGATTTATTTTCACATTTAAGACTATCAACAAGTTTGTTAAACAAAACAAGTTTAGCATCCAAGTCCATATTCAAATATTCAAACTCTTTCATCTTTTCAAAAGAATTTTCAGCAAGTTTCTTATATTTCTCAACCAATTTGTTAGATTCATTGAACTTAGCAATCAAATCATCCTTTTCACTAGTGAACTTGCTCAAATTCTCATGAAACTTCTTAAACTTTTTCTTCAAGAGTTTGACATTTGGAATATTAACAACACCCATAGATTCATGTAACATGTCATCACAATCATGAGAATAAACACTCATAGAGGCATTTTCAAAAACACATGGCATGTTACAATCAACAACATCCATAGAAGCATACAAAGCAATATCCATGACAAAACATAAGGGGTCAAGGATCACACTTAGGTAATGAAACCAAAACAAGTGTACCCACTCTGATACCAATGGAAAGCTCGGATTTGTGCTAAAACACACGAGCTAGTTTAGACCCCAAATTTTAAATTATGGCTAGATTGTTTTTACTCTTACTTAATCAAAATGTGAAACAAGAGTAAATGTGTGCAATGAACCGATAACTACTTTAGTGCATAAACATGAACAAAAAAACAATAAATGTAAAGCACAAGAGTAAGGGAAGAAATATGTAACTACAAGATAACACCAAAACATGTTATTGAAGAAGAAACCAAAGAACTCGGAGAAAAATCTCTCCATGACCCTCCAAGTCAAAATCGATCTACTAGTAAATAAGTTGGAGTACACAAATAACAAAAGCTCTTTTGTGGTGTATTAGCAACTATATATAAGTAAACAGTAATACTTATTAGAACACACACGAAAATAGTAATACTAATATTTTAAACCAGGTTTATAATATATTACATAACCAAAGTACAACTATAAAAGGGGTCTAACCTTTGTAGTTGTTGACTGGGGTTATAAACAGCACACACTAAACACACACAACCAATGTAGAATAAACATCATTTTTTTTTTAAAGTAAATAGTAATACTTATTTAATATCTCTTATTTTGTTAATTTATATTATTAACAATTACGGTCCATTTTCCACCAATTTTTTTTTTTTTTTGGTTTACATTTAGGTTATTTTGTTTATATATAACTTTTTTAAAACCTTACATTTTCTATAGTAATACTAGTATTTTAAACCCGGTTTATAATATATTACATAACCAAAGTACAACTATAAAAGGGGTCTAACTTTTGTAGTTGTTGACTGGCGTTATAAACAGCAGATACTAAACACACACAACCAATGTAGAATAAACATCATTTTTTTTAAAAGTAAATAGTAATACTTATTTAATATCTCTTATTTTGTTGATTTATATTATTAATAATTACGGTCCATTTTCCACCAATTTTTTTTTTTTTTTTTTTTGGTTTACATTTAGGTTATTTTGTTTATATATAACTTTTTTAAAACCTTACTTTTTCTCTTCATCCAAAAAAAAAAAAAAAAAAAATCCTTACATTTTCTCACTTTTTAAGGTACATGAATATTTTAGCTCACTTTTAGCAAAAATCAGTCAAGAATAGAGTGGTTGTACTAGTTTTATTTTTGTGCATTGATTAAATTTTAATTTAAATATATTTCTTAATTATTTTTGAATGATCAATACTTTTTGGTTGAGTGTAAGTCTGGAATGTCTGCTACGATTGCAATGGTGGAGACAAACAAAGCCAGGTAAAAGGAATGTTAAGACCCTAAAAAAATAAAAAATAAAAAGAATATTTCTTTCCAAATAAAGATATTGAAGATTTCTTCACATCTTATTACGCGTGGTGTGTGTATCACGTTAATTGAAATCATGTATTCAAAACATGATTTCAATTAAATTGTAAAATTGTGCTATCAAGACACGGCTACACAATTTCAAAATTAAAACTAAAAGTGCTTAACTCGCGATTTCTAAGGTTATGTGTATGGATGTGTGAAACAAGCTGTACGGAACAAACATTAACCTTTTTGGTTTATGATTTCAGGTCGAAGGCGCTAGCTAGTGTGATAAGCTATAATGTATCAAGCAACACTCAATATTCAATAACAACAGACGTGTTATTAGCACCATTCAACAATGTTCAAATGCCTCAAAGAGAGGAGCCACAAAGCCACAAATAACCGCAACAAAGTTAATAATACAAATAGGCAAATAGCCCAAGATGGTTACACTCAAACATTAACTAAATACAAATTACACATGATCTCTTTGTAGATTAAGTTGCATTATTGAAGACGTAGCTGATCATGATGGCACTGATCAGAGAGAATACGATAAAACAAATGATACAAACAGCTCCTGACACTTTTATTTGCGTGAGCAGCAGAAGCAGCATGCAACTCCTGATCTGAGCGCCAACGAAAAAGAAAGCTATAAGTCCAGATTCAATAGATATAGAACTACTTCAAGGAAAGTGAAATTTACCATCCATGTTAAGCTTATCCGCTTCAGCACAGCTATGCAACCTGATCATGCAATTTTAAATGTGAAAAGCATCACTAATTAGTGCTTCTTGAATCTTGGCATGAGCGACATAATCAAGAAATAGTTAAAAATAAATAAATAACTAAAATTGAAAGACGTATGTCATCATACCTTGCTAAGCTCTACAGAGAAGGTGGTGCCTCTGAAACTTCCTCCGCAATCTTGCCATATTCATTGCAATTGTTACATAGACCCAATCCTTCATGTTCTTGAATAACAAGAAATAGGCATGTCTCCATGAATCCTTTAGCAACAAAGAACTGCAAACGCCCAAAAAACTTACAACAAATCCAAATTCTGTTGCACCATAAAACCATTTCCAGAACTCATCTCCATATTCTTCTCTAGCTTTACTTTGGTTTGGTGTTTGTTCACCTGACCTGCACTTCTGTGAAAGTGGAGGCCCACAAAGTCCTGGGTTTCCAGCAAAACAAGATGCATTTAAGCTTTGCAATTGAGTGCTTGAAGGAATTTTCCCAGACAAATGATTGTCTGATAGATCTAGGTGGTTCAGAAAGGTTAACTCTGACATGCTTGATGGGATTTTGCCTGAAAACTGATTGCTTGACAAATTAAGTGTTTCTAGGTTCTTCAACTTGCCGATCATTTGAGGGATTTCTCCAATTAAGTTTTCGATACATGCAATCCAACCAATTGTAAAAGACTTGAGATTTGGCTTGGAAGTTTCCCGGTCAACTTGTTGCTTGAAAGGTTGATGATTTTGAGTAGCCCAAGATTTTTTTTGTACTCATCGTCCCTTCCTTTCCATGCAATCCTCGCACTATCAACATAATTTTTTTCGAACAGGAGATGTTCATCATATGAGTAATTATAAACACTACTGATGATATCAGTGGAAGAGTCCCCATTTTGAGCTATGGCAGTGAAATTATCGATGCATTGTGGTATACTTCCAGTTCCAGATATATCGTTTATAGAGAGGTCCAAGATTCGTGAGTATTTCAACCAACATAGATTTAATGGTATACTTCCATAGAATTTGTTGGAATGTAGGATTAGAATAATCAACTGCGGCAGATTTTCCCCAATCCTTGCTGGTACTTTCCCGAAGAATCTATTATTTTCATACTATATGAATGTCAATAAACTGCAATTTTTTATGGACAAAGGTAGATCTCCAGAAAAACTGTTATAACTCAGACTCAGTGTTTTAAGCTGTGATAGCAAGCCTAAAGCGCTTGGAACCTCCCCATAGAAATTGTTGCCAGCCAAATTCAAAATGACTAGGTTAGGCCAATGCATAAAATAATTAGGAAGTTGTCCAGATAATAGGTTATTGGATAGGTCTAGGTGTTTCAACAAACCCCCATTGATTTTACAAATAGACGAAATTGACGCTGAAAACCGATTTTTTGAGTGATTCAAGATTGAGAGATTAGTTGGAAGAAGGGCAGTGGACCTTTAAACGGTTAGCACTCAAATTAATTTCATCAAGATACAAACACTTTGTTGACAGATCTGGTAACCTACCATCAATATGGTTGCTAGAAAAAACATACAAAACCTCAAGGTTAAATAGGTTTCCAATGCTTTTGGGCACAGTCCCATTTATATTGTTGTGTTCAAGATATATTTCTTTTAATGATGGAAATATTGGCCCACTGAAATCGGCATTAGAGAGATCGAGGTATTTTAAGTTAATGAGAGAACCGATGAACTCTGGGATATGACTTTGATTAAAATTATTCCTACTAAGATCCAACAAAGTCAAATGTGTCAACGCAAGTAGTGAAGGACTAATAATACCTTGCAAATGTTCGACTCTATTGTTTTATAAGCTCCAAGATGAAGCTCTAGAACATGGCTTGTTTGGCGGCAATTAACTCCTTTCCAATTACAGCAATTCTTATTTTTGAACTCAGGGAGTGCTTATCTTTCCCCCTCTAGACAGATGATGTTGTTAGCATCACCAACTCCAACCCCTGAAATGAATCCAAGTGCTGAACTCAAGTGCACTAAAAACATTAAAAATGCATGAAGAGGTTTGAGAAACCTTCCCCCCTTGAACGTGATTATTGTCATGGCCAATGAGAATATTGATTACTTTTTTAGTGAAAGATGCGATAACGATGAGAGGCACTCTCCATTAAAATACCCAAAGCTGCAAGCACATTTTTCGCATAAAAATTTATATTCAAGTGGTGCAATGTTTCTGATCACGAATGATGTCATTTTATCTTTAACATTTCAATGACACCTACCTAGTTCAATGGACGCCTAGAAATTACCAAATAATAATAATAATAATAATAATAATAATGGACACCTAGAACTTTGGGTTGATGCAGAACTTTTTCTACGCTACCTTAGTGGAAATTATGCTTGTGCCACATAAAGTGGCATAACTTGTGCCACAACTCACCCACATGGCAAGTTGTGAGTGGTAAGGAGTGATAGTAGATTCATGTGAAGACACTCTATCACTCACAACTCGTCATGTGGGCAAGTTGTAGCACAAGTTGTACCACTTTATGTGGCACTAGCATAGCTCCCTTGGTGGACTTTTGAATTATGATCAGTTATTTTAAGTTCCTTGTTCCTCGTGGATGGACCATTGGGATAGTAACTTATGCATTTTGATCCGCGATTCCATTAAATGATTTCTATCCATTTAAAATTGTTGAGAGAGATTAACAAGTTAATTTCTGTTTAACGTTCATAGTCGCATTTATAAACTTTCTATACTACATTTTTTTTTATAAGATTCTTTTTGCAATTGATTAGTAACTTACTCATTTTCCAAGTCTTAATTATGATATTTTAGGTTACACTTACACTATTAAATTCAATAATGTGTATGAAATTTCCCTCTAGAAACTTGAACTCTGGCCCTTACTCTTCCTCTTTACAAGAATTTGTGGTTGTGGAATGACTATCAAGCTAAAGATGCGCGGTGATCCATCTCATGGTTAATTTTAATTGGGAAACCTTTTGTACAACATCTAAAAAACCATACCTAAAATTTTCACGCGGGTTTTTCATTATTCTTGAACTTGAATACTTCATTGATTCCATTAAAAATGAAAATCCTAAAAAATTTCACTATGGAGATGATAAAAAAATAATTTTATTATATGAATTATTATCATCGAGCATAATTTTGATGAGAGATACTACATTATTTTTTTACTATACATTTTTGTACATGTCTCATATAAGAAGTACACGACTTTTATATATTTATTAAAATTTAGAGGATGATAAATTCTCTTAGAAAGTTAATTTGCATATATATGTGTGTAGGCTTGTCTTAACTAATATATTAGTATCATGACTTGGCCCCTAAACTAAAATTTCTAGCTCCACCCCTGGATCGAGAGGAGCCAAACCATCGGTAAACACCAGTGAAAATACATAGCCCGTAAAAATGGTGCAGAGAGAGAAGGCGATAAAACAAAGCATAGAGACTATTACACCAGACCTGCATATATTACAAGTGCAGCAACCCGTAATATTGACACCAAGGTAGAAGAAAAGCATTATCACCAAGACACCAACCTCTTTATTCAAGTTCTTGATGCCACTAACAACGCAGTTGCACCTGGATAAGGACAAGTAACGATCTAATTTCAGCAAAAGAAGAGCTCTCAAAACTTTGATGAACCTACCTCATTAACTGCTATTGCTATCTATAGCAATATAGGAGTAGCTTTTAACTCCAACCAACAACCAATTCATTATGAAAAATATCTTCTTCATTTGCTATGAAATTATAAAATGTGAACAATACTTGGGTATTAATTTTTCCCCGACGAGGATAAGATGATAGAAGCTATTCAGATACTACGATAATCCCAAGAACAACTTTTATAACAAATAGAGCATTACCTTTTCAAAAATAAATGTAAAGAAATAGAGTACTACACTACTACCAAATAGAGCATTACCGAAAAAAGAATATACAATACGAAGTACAAAGAGAATGACATCAATATTTTTTAGAAAAGTGCTATGTCAACAATATTTTTCACGACAAATTATAAGTGGTAAATTATTACTAATTCAAATTTGAATCCACAACTTAAATTAATTTTTTGTCCTCCCATAATAATCAATAACAACCTACTAATTAGAATTTATTGTGAAAATATTGTGTACATAACATTTTTCATAATTTTTTTTATCCCATATGATTGCGATCTATAGTCTTTTATTTCAAACTTGCAATCCTATACTGTTTTGGATCCATTGTGTCACTTCATTGCATCTTTTACGTATCTGGGACTTAGCTATGGAATGAGATTTGATATGTATGGACTGTCTTTTAGAAAAACTTAGTGGAACTCTAATTTAAGAACACACAGTGGACTACTCGCCAACATGAATTGAATAAAACTGCCACTAATATAAGATTATCCAGGCCGGCTCTTCTGGTTGATAATTTAGATTTTTAAAATAGACGAAAAGAATCATTGTGCACTCTTAGTGCAATTGTTATTCTACAAGTATAAATGCTTGTAGGATGCAGGAGCAAAAGCCAGAGTTTAAGACTCTAGGAAGAAACTTCACACACATACACACTTAAATTAAGTTAGAATAAAATTTATATCTTATATCAAAAAGATTGAATTTAAATCAATTTATAGAATTAGAAGACATTATAAAAATATTAATTTAATTGTTTAGAATAATTTTATATATATATATATATATATATATTCTAAATTAACTCTATATAATTAGTTTATATAAAAATTGAAACATCAAATTTAAGTATCACACTGATAATTCCCAGATATACATGATTTGCAAGAATGGACATAATTTTTTACCAAAAATGTGAGTTAAAATTCTCATATTGTATAGGAATTGAAATGTTTTTGAGAATTGCACTGTAAATTTTGTAAAACATAAACCAGATTTCATTTCAATGTCCGGTTAACGAGTGCTCTTAGAGTTTTGTTAATAGATAGTTTGAGGAATGTTTTGATATCACTTTTACGGAGAATATTTTTAAAATTTTCAAAAAAATTAAGTTATTTTTTTCCATGAAATATTTCTAAAATCAATGCTATTAGAATATCCGTTAACTTTTTTTTTTTTTCATGAATTCACAAAAATTAACAATTTCAGCCTCAAACTCTACCAAATGAAAACACCCATATTTATTTGTATTTCCTATCGAAGAATCATGGATCACGGAACGCAAATGTAGTCTTCTGCAATATGATATTGCATTTTTGGTATAGATATTATAGTACAATGGTTTATTATAAAAGAATTTGTTCAACTTCAATCAATCTAGCATAAGAATGACAATGGAATAATATACCTATTGTTTCTTTTTTTTTTTTTCTATGAAACGTCGTCCACCTTTCTCAAATGTACCAAAAGCATTTTTTTTTTAAAAGATCATCCCAACCACCCACCACCATGAATGAAGCAACTTTTAACTCGCTAAATGGTCAGCCATGACCAAAAAACGAAAAATAAAATGGATTTAAAAAATAAATAAAATAAAGTTGGATTGTCGATATTATTAGCTTCGCTCTCTCATTTTCTAATTAATAAAACAAAAACAAGTCAGTCAATGGTTTTATATATATATATATATATATATGAAAAAGTCAGTCAATATTAATTTGCTATCAATTCCATGGGATTCAACATGTTAGTCAATGTTACCTAATTCCATGGGAGGTATTGTTAGGGGACCACCGGGCTTTGGATCGACAGGTCTGATCGGTTTGGTCAGGTCATCTTACCAATTGGACCCCTAATATTCATTTTGAGATCGTTGTGGCATGACAGAGATGAATGTTTGGACAAGCTTTAATTTTAGCTTATATTTTTTATTATAGTTTACGATAATTTTTAAAAATATTTATTCTAATTTATTTTTAAGTGTAAAAAAAATTAAAATGAAAAGAATCCCAAAGGTCTGGAATTTGTCAAGAAAGACTACCATTGAAGGTGAAACTTCACCATTTTTAGCATAATCTAATTCGACATATGGACTTCAAAAAATTGCTATATATATTTTTATTCTTCCAATGGTAAGTTATATAATATCAATAGGTTACCAATTTTTTTTATATAGTAGTTGTGAGATTTAATACAAAATTGTGACTCAAGCTCATGATTTTAAAACTGCTACAATATTCTGATTAGTTTGAGGAACCCAATATTTTTCTATGAACACAATTTTGGCTAAATGACTCGCTAAATCCTTTGTTAAATAATAAGAAAATGTTTAACAAAGTAAAACTAGTTTAAGGTGGGAGACTGGGAGACTGGGAGACTAGGAGATGTAATATAACAAGTTACAATTAGTTATTATGATTTTTTTTTTTTTAAGATAAATAGTGGAGAAGGGGATGGTGGAGTTCGAATGACATATTACACTGCAAAAAATACTATTACTATTAGGCTATTATTTCAATCCCAAGTTGCACTCAATTATTGAAAGCAATAGACAAGTTGCACTAAAAGTATATTTTTCTTTTGTGTTTAGAGCAGGCATTGTATCAGCCCATCTCTTAGCCGAATGAGCTGCCATTTTGAGCTGAAATGGGCCGGGCCAACACCCATCCCTAATCTATCGCTCTTTATATTTAAGGCTTTGAATTGAGATGGCACTAGGCCCAATCTCTAAATAAAGTATCTATTTAGCACCCCAAAAAAAGCCTCAAAGAGAGGAGCCACAAGGCCCATAAGGCCTACAACGCTAATAACGACCAATAAAATTACAAAGTTAATTAATAGTACAATTACAAATAATCCAAGATGGATGATAACACTAAAAAATTATAACAAAATTCAAATTACACCTGATCTTGTTGTAAATTAATTTTCATTATTGAAGACGTAGCTAAGGTTGGCGCTGATCAGAGATAATGCGATTAAACAAAGCATATAAACCTATATCCAAAATTTTATACAAATATTGCATGTTTAAAGGGATTGCAAATGTGCTAAACTGTTGTGGAATATATTTCAGATTCCTCCCCCAACCAATTTCTTCTCCTCCAACATTCAGGACTGGTTACATTACATGACATCCTTGGCTATCTTACAAATTTGGCCAGCCTTAGCCGCTCTAAATGTTTTGATGACTTTGAACCTGTGGAATATATCTGGTTAGCTAGAAGCCTAGAAACAACCATATATACCTTGGTTCATGATTATATAGGGATTATTCTCTTGTAATTGTAATCCTTAATAGATTTCATTAGTTTGTAGGGCTTTGTAAGGTGTTTAAGCCAATAAGTTACTTTCCTTATATTCTATGACTTTGATTAATCAAGTTTCATTTAGTTTGATTCTTAATACGTAATCCTCAATTTATTAGGTGTTAAAAATATTTGCTTAGGCTTTGATCCAGTTTACAGTACAAATTAATTAATCCATCTATCTGTTCACTGTTTAGATTACTTAGGAATCGATATTTACCGTTTACATTAATGAAACTTAGAATAATCATGTACTACTTAGCTTCCTATGATTCAATGGCATTAGAATTCACTTAGAACTTAGTCCTTTTAGTCTCTATTGTTTTATCAAAAAAAAAACCTAATATGTCATTATTTTATTTGAGTGTATAGAAGAGTGAACTTGTGACTTGTGAGTGAGAGAGCTAAGAGATGGAGAGAGGAAGAACTGAGAAAGTTAAGAGAGCAGAAGTTGATCAAGTGTTAGGAGTGAGAGAGCGGAAGAAATTGTAAAATGTTTTACTGATTTTGTAAGTATAAAATATTTTATAGTTTTTGCCTTTGATATTTCCTTTGACTGAAAATATTTTACACTTGCCTAATTATTTTACTGCAAAACAAACATAGTAAAATGTGAAAATATTTTTTCTGAAAATATTTTATATCAAAACAAACAGAGTGTTAAACATAGGAAAAAACAGAGCAATAATTAATAATAAATACACCTATATTTTCAAAGTCTTGACACTTTTTAGACTCTTATTATATTAAACCATTGTACACTTCACCTAAAGTTTATCAAGTCTAGATGGCAGATAATGCACATGCGATGAAACTATTTTTTAATTGTAAAAATTAAAAAGGATGGAAAAATTTATGCCTTTTGTATCATTTCATTTGGCAATTTAACAAACGTAAAATGTATCATTTGGAAAGATTATGCATACCAAAATTTTTTTTTTTCTTGTAAAAATGAAAACTCTATTACCAATTTGTTGTAGAAAAAGACCTCTGATATGGAATGCACCTATTCTTTCTTTTCTTTTCCTATGAAACCACTTCTTCCACCTTTCTCAAATGTACCAAAAGCATTAAGAGTCGATCCCAGCCATCCACCACCATGAATGACGCAACTTTTAACTTGCTAAATGGTCTACCCAAAAAGAAAAAGAAAAAGGATTTTTTTTTAAAATAAAATAAAATATAAAGTTGGATTGTCGATATTATTAACTTTGCTCTCCTTTTCTTATTAATAAAAAAAAAAAAAAAACAAGTCAATAATCAATGTTAATTTTCCATGGAATCAAACACACGCTAGTTAATTTTACCTAATTCAAACAAAAAATAGACGCTAGAGTGCAGATATGATAATATATAAACATAAACATTCCAATGTTAACCCAGACTTTGACGTTTCTAAGAAACGAAGGGAAAAGCAGAACAATGGACATTGACGTTTCTAAGAAACATAGGGAAAAACAGAGCAATAATTAATAATAAATACACTTATATTTTCAAAGTCTTGACATTTTTTAGACTCTTATTTATATTAAACCATTCTACACTTCACCTGAAGTTTATCAAGTCTAGATGGCAGATAATGCACATGTAATGAAACTATTTTTTAACTGTGAAAATTAAAAAGGACGGAAAAATTTATGCCTTTTG
Source organism: Quercus glauca (assembly GCA_023736055.1). Taxonomy (NCBI): domain Eukaryota; kingdom Viridiplantae; phylum Streptophyta; class Magnoliopsida; order Fagales; family Fagaceae; genus Quercus; species Quercus glauca. The sequence continues at coordinate 14,795,638 of CM043323.1, read as the reverse complement.
TATCATTTCATTTGGCAATTTAACAAACCTAAAATGTATCATTTGGAAAGATTATGCATATCAAATTTTTTAGTTTTTTAGTTTTTTTTTTTTATAAAAATGAAAACTCTATTACCAATTTGTTGTAGGAAAAGGCTTCTATTATGGACTTATCTATTATATTTATAAAAACTGAAATAATTGAATTGATCTCCCTTGAGATTTTTTGTTATCCTATTCTCATCCCCTCTAATTTCAAATAAAACAGTCACATCTCCTAAATTTACAAACTATTTACATAGACCTCTCTATATGGCTGGAAAATAAAAATAAAAATAAAAAATAAAAAACCATAAATTTTTTTCTTAAAAGCTCTTTTCTGCATGTATTAGCTTTTCATTAACCATCAAAATTTTTACATACAACATTAGCTTATCATGTAAAAAATGACAATAACATATCAAGTAATTAAGATTTTTTTTATTTTTTTATTATTATTTTCAAAACTAAAATTATGGTAGATTAATAAAATATTTTAATAAATTTAATTTTCTCTTAAATTTCTTGCAACCAATAGAATTTAATTTATTTAAATTTGTTAATTAAGTTTTATGTACAGTAGAATTAACTTTATAATTTTAATATAATTATAATACGGTGCTAACTCTTCTATCATACACAAGTGTACATGTACTGTACAGAGTTAAGCAGCTGCAATGGCAGTACCATATATATATGGGGTAGGAAAGGAGGCATTTGGGGTATGAATTGAAACAAGAATCCACTGTGGGTGACAATTGCAATCTCCTTCTCTTTACGTGTCCACAAACTGTACCAGTTGATGGGAAAAAAGTCAGAAATTTTTTCTGGCGTTGTTATGACCATACTTGCAACCAGATAGAAGTCGCCAAAGCATTTCTAATGTCTACCCAATTCATATTCAACCTCGAAAAGAAGGTGAAAAATATATAAATGAACCATGTGGAAAAACTTGGTCATTACAATCAATAACTAAAGAGCATTATTATTATTATTATTATTTTACTTCTTTATAAGGACAAATAAGCCATTTCATCAAATACATCTGAAAACACTAATATATTTTTAATTTTTAAAATAACCCAGATATGCTAGACAGGATTTCTTCTGAAAATTGATTATATAAGGCTTGGAAACCACTGTAGCAAGTGCCAACCCCAACCGTGATTATTAAGTTTAATGTTGGGGCCCAATTAATTAAAATATATTCTGAAAATACTTGGTTATTTATGGATTTTAGTTCAAGAAATTTATTGAAAGCAATTCCAACTTTCCAAGTCCTGCCACACAGAAACTGATTTCAATAAAGAAAAAGAAAAGGAAATAACACACAATCTCATTCTACTAGAATTTTAAGATGAAGAGTAATCCAAATTAAGCTTCCACCGTAGCATGGATATGGATCCATGAACATAAGAAAAGCATGTAAAATCATAGGCACATCACACATGTAATCTTGCACAAATAGCCACTGCATTAAACAATTGGGGACGCCTCCAAATAGCCTGTTGTTTGAGAGATAAAGGTAACTCAATGATCTCACCACAGCCGTGAATAGAAAAGAAATTAGTCCCCTAAACTTATTGTTTTAGAGATTTAATGTTGATATATTAGAAGAAACTAGTGGCAGTAGGCCCTCAAAATTGTTTGAGCTCAAATCAAAGGCAGAAGTAGGAATCGCTAAAAATTTAATTGATAGATTTGGTAACTTGCCCTTAATTTGGTTGGATTTAAATAGAATAAATCAGAAGGTTGGTCCCAAAACCACAAAGGGACGGTATCTGAAATTCCGGTACCAGAGATATCAAGGTTGGTGAGCCTTCTTTGATTTTTCAACCATTTTGGGAAATCAGGACCCAATTTGCAAGATGACAAATATATGGTATCCAATTGTAATCCTTGGTAGATTTCGTTAGTTTGTAGGACTTTGTAAGGTGTTTATGCCAATAAGTTACTTTCTTTATAATCTATGACTGATTAATCTTGTTTATACAAGTTTCATTTATTTTGATCCTTAAGGCATAGTCCTCTAACCCATCTATCTATTCACTGTTTAGATTACTTAGGAATCAATATTTATTTTTTGCAATGGAACTTAGAATAATCATGTATTACTTTAAAGTAATACATGATTATTCTAAAAACTTTTGAAATGCCATCCTTGGGTGATAATTAAGTTTAATATTGGGGCCCAATTAATTAAAATATATTCTGAAGATACTTGGTTATTTATGGATTTTAGTTCAAGAAATTTATTGAAAGCAATTCCAAGTCCTGCCATACAAACTGTTTTAAAAAAAGTTACACATAATCTCATTTTACTAGAATTTTAAGATCAAGTGTAATCCAAATTAAGCTTCCACCGTAGCGTGGATGTGGATCCATGAACATAAGAAAGCATGTAAAATCATAGGCACGTCACACACGTAACCCTGGACAAAGTTTTTTTTTTTTTTTTTTTCTTATTGTCGGGACCTACACAAGGTAAAATAACAAACATTAGTTTGAAAAATTAAAACCAATTCAAGAAAAGAAATAATTAGAGATATATCTAAATCGAAAAATCTTCTCAAACCTTTAGTGACAAAGCAGTTGCCTTATTAGGTCTGAAACGTCCTTTGCAATCTTGCAATATTCAGTATCATTGTCACGTAGAATCAATCATTCAAGTTGCTCAACAACCGGAAATATAGATGTCTCCAAGAATGGTTCAACGTTAAAAAGCCACAAACTCCCCAAAAACCCACCATGAATCCAAGTCCCATGCCCATATAAAGACATTTCTAAAATTCATCTTCATCTTCTTGATAGTTTGTATTGCCACCTTTAGTTGACTCAGCATTTGGTACCACATCTCCTGGACACTTCGGTGTAAGTGGAGGGCCATAGAGTGCAAGATTAACAATGAATCCAAAAGGGTTAGCGATTTGGATTTAAGGGCCTGTTGGAATTCTTCCTGACAATTTGTTATATGACAAGTTCAAGAAACTTAAAAAATTCAAATCAGTAATGCTAGCTGGAATTGAACCAAAAAGTTGATTTCTTGACAAATCTAGGGATTCTACCTGTTCCAAATGATCAATCTCTTGAGGAATTAATCCTATCGATGCGTTTCCTGCTAAGTTCAATGTTTTCAATTCTGTAAGGCTGAAAATCTCTACTGGAATTTCTCCAGTTAATTTATTACTTGAGAGATCAATACTTTTCATCTGTCCAAAATTCTTTCCATAGACATAAGAGTGTCCTTTCCAACTAACATTTTTATTGAAAACATAATTGACCCCATCCCCATTCGAAAATGTAACTTGAGTGCCATCCAAATATGCTATATTAGCTATATTAGTCGGCTTATTATTTGTATTTTTAAAAGCCATGGCAGTCAAATTATTAAGGCATCGAGGAATATTTCCAGAAATGTTGTTTTGAGACAAGTCAAGGAATTGAATATGTGCTAACCGGCATAGTTGTAGCGGTATGCATCCATGAAACTTTTTGGAGTGAAGATTAAGAATGACCAAAGACAACAAGCTTTCTCCCATCCAAGCTGGAAGTTTTCCCGAAAATGAATTGTCTCTCAGATTTAAAAATGACAAAATTGTGCAATATTGTAATGACCCTGATAATTTTCCCAAAAAGCTGTTGTTGCTCAAATCTAATACCCTAAGTTCCATCAAAGAGCCCAAAGAGCTGGGAATTTCTCCAGAAAAATTATTACTGGCCAAATTTAGAACTATTACTGCTTGCCATTGCATGAAACAATCAGGGAGGGCTCCAAATAGCTGGTTGTCTGAGAGATCAAGGTATGACAAAGATTTCACTGCATCGGCCAAGCATAGAAAAGAATCTAAAAACCCCGAAAACTTATTGTTGGAGAGATTTAAGATGGTCAGACTAGGACCATTGATTACCTGTGGGTCATTATAATCTTCTGAGCCGTATACATTTGGCAACCCGTTCCTATTTTGATTGTAGGAAAGATTTAAATAAAATAATACCAAAGTTTGCTTCCAAAACCACGAAGGGATGGTATCTGAAATTCCGCTGTGGGAGATATCGAGGTGGTGAAAGTACTTTTGAGTACTTAACCATTTTAGGAAATCAGGACCCAAGTTACAATATGACAAATCTATGGTCTGCAATTGGAAAGGGGGCACCCAATCATTGCTGAATTTTAAAGTCAAAGAATTATTTGATAATGACAAAATCTCTAAATCGAAAAGATTTGGAAAACACCCTCAAAAAAAAAGAAAAGATTTGAAAAATGTTGTTCAGAGATTTCACCTTCCAAAAGATTGGAACCAAGACGCAAACTCCGTAGCATAGATAGGTTTCCGATGCTTTTAGGCACTAACCCCTTCAATTGATTCCCATCTAAATGCAACCATCCGTTATGGATGAGCTCTACCAGTTGTCCACTTAGGGTACGTTTGGTACGCTGTAATAGGTTCTGTAATGGAATAGTTATTTATGTGTAATATCAATTCGGTCATTTTGTTGCATCTTTATTACATAGATTAGTCATTACATTGAAATAACTATTCTTTAAATTGAAGAATAGCTATTCCTCTTTAAAATGGATATAATAGCTATTCCTTAGTAAATTAATATATTTTCAAAAATATAAAATTTCCTTATACATCATCTTTTACAAGCTTTCCTTATGTAACAACCAAACTTATGAATAGTAATAGTTATTCCACTACAATATTTTTTATTCCCAGTAATAAAGATTACTATTCCTAATGTAATTTACATTCAGTGTACCAAACGTACCCTTAGTTTGTTATTCTCTATAGACAAATGCGCTAAAGCACACATTGTTGGGAGATAAACACCTTGGGATTAATATAACATATAGAGACACACTTTAATCCAAAAGGTCTAAGCCCAATGAGTATGTGCTCAATTATGTTATATTAATTACTCATTCTTCCCATCTTTATTCAATGTGGGACTTCACTCACACGTATAATCCAACAATCTCCTCCTCACGTGTGAGTGCCGTCTATGGGTTTCAAGACCTCCCCTTGACTAATGGGCTTTTCACTTCATCAACGCGTCATCCATGGGTCTCTTGTATGCCATCCATGGAAATCACGTGTCAACCCCGCACGCACATCCATGTGAACCTCGTATCACACCATTATTTAACACCATTAGCAATATTCCAGGATCTTTGTGTATGAGTCATTTAGGCTTTCTCTGTCCCCGCTGGGTAGGGACCATGAACACCTCACCACGTTCGCCGCACACCACCATAGGCTCTGATAGCACTTGTTGGGGAGATAAACACCTTGGGGAGCTTCTTTGAGTAATTAATATAACATATGAAACACACTTTAACCCAAAAGGCCTAAGCCCAATGGGTATGTGCTCAATTATGTTATATTAACTACTCATTCTTTCCATCTTTATTCAATGTGGGACTTCATTCACACGTGTAATCCAACACACATATTGCCAAAGAATTTTGGAATTCCTTCTTCAAGTTGATTATAATCAAGAATGAGAGTTTGAAGAGAATTCATGTTACTAGAAACATCTGGAATTGAACCTCCTAACTGGTTATAAGAAAGGTCAATCTTATATACAAGCTCGTACTATTGTTGAACAACCACGAAAATATTGATTGAGTGACATGGTTATTAGAAAGATGAAGAGCAGTGAGAGATTTAGAAAAGTTGATTTGGGGAAGAGACGAGAGGTCAGTGATGGGAGGAAGATCACAACTCGCCAATTCCAATCTTGATAGTTTAGGGAGATGACTCACAACTTCCAACCAATCATTGGCTACACTGAGATTTATGGAACTTAGGTCAAGCTCTTCTATTAAAGACAGACGGGAGAGCCATTCGAGATTTTCAACAATTTTCAAATCATTATTATTCAGATAGAGATTTTGCAAGAGTGAGAGGTTTCCAAGTTGAAGTGGAATTGGCCCATTGAGATTGGCCTCAGAGAGATCAAGGGAATTTAAGTTAACGAGAGAACCGATAAACTTTGGAATATGGCTTTGATTAAAATCATTGTTACTGAGATCCAGAGAAGTCAAATAAGGCAATTCAAGCAATGAAGGACTAATCATACCTCGCAAACCATATGAACCAAGGTATAGCTCAAGTACATGGCCTGTTTGGTCGTCGCAGTAAACCCCATCCCAATTGCAGCAATTCTTTTCATCTTCACTCCCCCAAGAAGAGAGATTGACCTGGTAGCCTTCAACAAAGCCTTTTTTGAACTCAAGGAGGGCTTGTCTCTCCTTCTCTATGCACTTAACGTTGTCATCTCCAACACCTGAAGTGAATCCAAGGGCTGGTTTCAAATGTAGTAAAAGCGTTAAAAACGCATAGAGAAGTTTTAGGGACCTTCCACTACCCATGACCTTTATCATCGCCTATGAAAAACAATTAAACTTGGGATCAAGAAGAGAGGAAGCACAACTAAAACATTCAGTGCAGCAACTCTGATTTTTTTTTTCCCCCCTCAGTTACTTAAGCTCACAGAAGCCCCAGCATAATTAATTATTTATAGCAATATCTGCATGGAAAAAAATAAACTAAAAAAAAAAGCTTAAACAGAGGGCGCGAATTGCAAAAACAGGGGTTCAAAATCAAGCTGACTCTTAAAGTCTTTGATTTGAATTTAAAATGACTGAAGTTTGAAAAATGATCTCATTCTTTTGTTAGCGTTCCGTTAATTGGGTTGACGGAAAATACATGTTCTTCTTGCAAGCTCATAAGGCCAACCAGACTTTCCAATCCCCATACCAATATAAAAGGAAAAAGAAGGAAGAAAAAGAGGAAAAAGTCAAACCGAAAGTTGATAGTGTTTTCTTAGCAAGTTCTGCAAATTTTTCATTGACTTGTTTTACACTTGTACCGTTAAAACAATTCCCCACCCGAGCGACAGCACTTGGACACAAAAGATAAAAGTAGCCAAGGGATAAAAGGGAAAGGAAGAAAAAGAGCAAGGGAGACCGAATAGAAAAAAATTTGAAAGAAAAATGTTGAACCCAAAGTTGAAAGTTGTGTTTCTCTTCACATGCCAATTCCCCTTTATCATGATTAATGGAGTATAAAGTAGAACATAAAAAATAGGATAAAAGATTTATATTCAAAACTGCATATAGTATACTGTATATATTCTGTATAATTTCCTTTAAATGTGAACGTGTATACAATTATACATGAGCCTTGAATATATAGACTTAAATAGTTGTCCTAACGGGGACAAGGGATCTTGTTTGAGACTAAAATCATGGAGAATTATGTTGTCCAAGATTTTGTGTCTATGATTTTAGTCTCAATCAAGGATAAGATTAGGTTAGAATCAATGTTATATAGATGCTAACAGATAAGGCATACTAAAACCAAAGAAAGTTTAGAAGCACATGCAATAAAATCTCACAATATTTCCATAACACTTTTATTTTGAGTTGTGATACATTTTAATATAATATTTTTATTTTATTTTATTTTAACATATAGTAGATTGACACCTTATCTTGCTGTAAAAATGTTGTGAAATTTTGTCTGTAAAAAAATCTCGACTAACAAGGGCATGCGACTTCATTTTGCTACAAAAGCAGTAAAGGACCAATCAAATTAGACTAAGACAGGAGATTTGGAATTTTACATTTTTTTGACGATTCAGCTGTATTGTGATTATGAGTTGGGCCGCAACAAGTGGTGAATGCGTGGGCATTGGGAAAAAGTGATAGCCCTAAAGGGCTTGCTTAGGGATTCTTTGGTTGAATTGTAAGATTTTTTTTCATTAAAAGACTTAATGTTGTCTACATAGTGTTTATCCTAATTATTTAATTATTACATATTTAGTTTTATTTTTTTATTTGATAATGGGAATCATAGATAAAGACCTATTCTATCAGGAGTTTATTTATAAACAGAATTTGGTAAATAGACTTTTTTGATGAACTGATAGTTGAAAATTAACTGTATGTGATACTCCTTGATGGAAAGGGTATAAATAGAGAACTAATGTCATTTGAACAGAGGTCCAAAATTGGTGAATCTTTCGAAGAAAGCACAAATGCAATGGTATGCTTCCATTAACATAGGACTTATTGGAACGTAGGATTTGAACAATTAACTATGGCAAAGCTTCCCCAAACCATGCTGGTACTTTTCCAAAGAATTTTTTCTTTCATAGGTCAAGGAATTGCAATTTCTCAAAGATAAAAGGTAAGTTATATGCATATCCAACATTTCTAGCTCAGACAGTGAACCCAAAGAGCTTGGAACTTCCCATAGAAATTGTTGCCAGCAAACTCAAAATAGCTAGGTTAGGCTAATGCATAAAACAATTAGCAAGCCGTTTGGATAATAGGTTATCTGATATAGGTCTAGGCATTTTAACAACCAACCATTAATTTTACAAACAGAAAAAATTGACTAGGAAAATCGATTTTTGGAGAGGTTCAATATAGAGAGATTAGTGGGAAAAAGTGGTCGTGGACCCTCTAGCTAAATGGTTAGCACTCAAATTAATTGCTAGCGCATTGTAATTTATCGGTTAGTAGAAAGTACTACAATTGCCACCAAATGGTGCAACGTTAGAGTTTAGAAACTATTTTACAAAATTTTTTACAAACTACTAATATGATGAGTGATTATTAAGAGAAAATTTTTTTTAAAAAAATAAAAAAATAAAAAAGAATAAGAAAGTAATGGCAATGGTAGGGCTAGATAAAAATGAGTAAAAAATTATCATAATCAATAGTGGTAGAAGTATTTATGTATATAGCATTACTCTTTTTGTCCCAAAAAATTACATTTTGGTCCCAACTCTGTATGTTTCAGTTTCACCATTAAACAACTCCTAGTCCCCATCCAGAATCCCAATATCATGAGGTGAATAGTTTTATTTATTAAAATAAATTGAAAATCCCAGCGACATCATTTGGACAATTTAGGCACATGAGAGATGAAAGTAGGAATATAAAAGGAAAAAGAGGAAAAAGTTGAACCGGAAGTTGAAGCTAGTGTTTTCTTAGCAAGTTCTGCAAAGATTTTCTTGACTAGTTTGACACTTTTACCGTTTAAACTACTCCCCACCCAAGCGACAGCACTTGGAAAATTTGCATTTGGACGCAAAAGATAAAAGTAGCCAAGGGATCAAAAAGAAAGGAAGAAAAAAGGCAAGGGAGACCGTATAGGAAAAAATAATAATTGAAAGGAAAATGTTGAACCCAAAGTTGAAAGTTGTGTTTCTCTTCGGTTGCCAATTTTCCTTTATTATGATTGATTTTTTTTTTTTTTTAGAATACTAAGTAATTTAAACACGCACACATGAGGAGAGGGGAGAGGAGAGAACGTTTTTACTATGATTGATTGATGGTGTTAGAAAATCTGGTTTTGCATCTCATACAAAACACACAGCGGAAGCAACAAACATGGATCTACTTCATTCATGAGAGATAACATGTAACCTTGAATTTTTCTCAAAGAATAAAAAGCGTATCTTGATGCGGTGAAATTCAAAACCAAGACTTGAGAATACCTCTAATCTTCATTTCAATTCCACATAGTGCCCAAGAAGTGTGGTCTCTCAATCAGTTTTATTGTACGTTAATTCGCAAAGAAAGTTTTTTTTTTTCTCCTGTAGAGAAAAATTGTTTTCTTTTCTTTTCATCATATGTACATTCTAACTACCTTGATAGTTACTTTATTTAATAACTCGTATTAAATAAAAACTAATTATCTAATTGGGTTAGCCTTTTGGGCCTACCAAATTGGGCTTTAGTTTGTGGCTTAAGATGGGACCAAAGGGAACAAATAAGACTCTAGCTCCAATGGGCCTTGGGCTTTTCTGTCAACTCTTGATAAGTCCAAAGTTATCATTAATTATATTTAATACCACTATATAAATATAATTGCACTCTAAGCCTTATTAATAAATTATATCCCAAGACTCTAATAATATCATTTAACCCCTCCATGAAATATCCATAGTGAACAAAGTCATAATAAACTGTCACTTTGTAAACAACTAATTTATCCTTGAGTATCTGGTTTAATCTTTTAGTTATTCACAGTTATTGAAATCCAATTTCAATAAATATAAGTTTTAGTAACTCCTTACTAAATTGGGCGCCCTGAATAACCAGTTTCCATTAAACTTATCTCAAGAGGATATTTCGTGTCTCTATAAAAAGAGATTATGGATTCCATCTTGAGAATATGTGTTCGCTCAACACTACGTGTGGTTACCCAACATACTGAGGTTTTGACCATAAATATTAGATCTCACTCTTGATATATCAAAGTAACCTATATATCAAATGTGAACATGGATGTGAATATGAAAAAATAAATAAATAGAGGCTGTAGGTTAAGATCTTGAAGGGTTTGTCTTTAAGTGGCTTAGCGTAGAGGAATGGGTACCCAATGATTCGGTAGAAAACAAAGCGTGAACCAACTCAAGAGAAACCTTTTAGACTATGAAAGTAATGGTCCTTAATTTATTAAATTTATATATATTGCAATAATTCTTTTCTATTAAAATTATATATATATATATATATATATAATATATATTGTTAGGTTCTAAGGTCTTAGGATTTTATGTATTTAGAACTCTAATTTGTAATGTTGGCAAACCATGATCAAAACAATGTATTTAGTCTAGTTTAGGCTTGCTCAAAGTTGGTTAAATATTGTAAAGTTGGAATCGAGTGACTGCAGAAGCATTGGGGCTTCTCGGCCTGGCTCGATCGATCGAAGGTTAGACTCGATCGATCGAAAGTCAGCCCAGATGCGTTTTTCTGCAGAATTCCAACTCAGCCCAAACTCTTTAAACGTTTAGGGTTTTATGTTTTTTCCCTAGGTATATAAGGCAAACCCTAGCTACGTTTTTCTGAGTTGCACAAGTTGTATTATTGCTCATACATTGCGGTTTTGTGTAAATCTCTTGTGAGATCTAGAGGAGCTTTCCTTTACACAAAGCTTAGGGTTTTCAAGATTGAGATTACATCAACATCTTGATGATCAACTTGGTTGCTGCCATTGAAGCTTAAAAGAATATCAAGCGTGGGTGCTTGTAGCTGATTGAAGGAATACAAAGAAAGAAGTAGTCCGTGGACTCGGAGCCTGCGCGTGGTCGTGTCAGGAAGTTACTACTGGTGGGTAGCATTAGGAAGTCAAGCGGGGAGCTTGTAAGTCCTTTTGTAAGAACTTCAATTCTTTCTTAGTGGATTCCGTTTTGCCTTGAGGATCGGTGGGTAAAATCCTCCCCAGGTTTTTTACCGGTTTGGTTTTCCTGGGTGATCATATTACTGTGTTATTTATTTTCCACTGCTTTATATACTTTATATGCATGATATGATTTTGTGATTGTTTTAACCTAGAATTGCTTAATTTGACTAAGTAACAACTTGGCTAATTAATCTAGGCTACGCAATCTGGTTATAGTTTAAGGGGTCTAAACCGTTCAAGTGGTATCAGAGCGGGTTGCTCTTTTGTTTGAGATTTTCATCTCTGAGCTGATCCTTGACCCCGGTTGTCATGGAGCATGGACACTCTCTGTTTGTTCCTCCTCACTTTGATGGGAACAATTATGCTTACTGGAAAGTAAGGATGAAAGCATTCCTGAAATCCATTGATGAGAGGGTGTGGAATTCCGTTGAATATGGATGGGAGAAGCCCACTACTCCTGTGAGTGAGTGGCAAACTTCTGAGAAAGAAGCAGCAGGCTTCAATAGCAAAGCTATGAATGCCATCTTCAATGTTGTTTCAATGGAGGAATTTAAGAGGATCTCTAATGTTGAGGTTGCTCATACTGCTTGGAAAATCCTCCAAACTGTGCATGAAGGCACAAAGGCTGTTAAAATTAACAAATTGCAGCAATTAACTTCTAGGTTTGAAAACATTAGAATGTCTGATGATGAAACCTTTTATGAGTTTTATGCTAAACTTAATGATATTGTTAATTCTGCTTATAATTTGGATGAAGTCTATGATCAACCTAAAGTTGTTAGGAAGATTCTTAGATCCTTGACTGAAGACTTTAGACCCAAAGTGACAGCCATTACTGAAAGTAAGGATGTTGACTCCATCCCTATGAATGAGCTTGTAGGATCTCTTCAGTCCTATGAGTCTGACTTACCCAAGACTGTCAAATCCAAATCAATGGCACTTAAGTCTGTTGATGATGTTGAAGCTGGTGGATTTGATGATGAGCTCTCTCCCACGGAGATAGCTTACCTTGCCAAGAACTTTAGAAATTTTCTCAGAAACACTAATAGAAAGGCAAGGAACACCAACACTGCTGAACCTAGAAACTTTAGGAAGAATGATCCCACTAAGGTTAACAATTTTGAAAAACCTAGAGAACAAGTAGGTCAATCTTCTAATAACTCTTTGGGTACTCAGTGTTATGGTTGTCAAGGGTATGGACATGTCAAATCTGAATGTCCTACTTTCTTGAGAAATAAGGGTAAAGCTATGGCTGTAACCCTTAGTGATAATGAGGTTTCTGATGATGAGTCCAGTTGTGACGAGGATGGAAACTTCATTGCTTTCACTGCTACTGGTACAGTAGATAAAAGCATATCTGTTGAGGAGAACCCTGCTGATGGGGAACTCTCTGAAGATGCAGATCTTCAAGAGGCCTATAACAAACTTTGCAAAATTGCTGCAAAGGATGCTATGAAAGTTGATCTAGGCCTGAAGAAAATTGATGCTCTTGAGCTTGAAAAGAAAAATCTGCTTGTAAAATTGTTTGATGCTAATGATCTTTTGAATAATGTTAAATCTGAAAACATGCTTTTGCTTGATAAAGTTAGAACTTTAGAACATGATTTATCTGTTGCTAAATCTGCTAGTTCTAAACTTGATCACATGCTGAATGTTCAAAAGTATCATTCTGATAAAGCTAGGTTAGGATATGTTGAAAGCATCTTTGATTCTGGACCCCATTCCACTGTCTTTGTTCCTTCTTCTTCTTCTTCTGAACCTCTTGTGAGTGAGGTTGTGAGTGAAACTATTAAACCCCCTGTGAGTAAGGTTGTTAAACCTGTAGAAGTTTCACCACCAAAGAAGATTAGGGTAGACTTAAGAGAATCCAAACCTAAGGAGCCTACCAAACCTAAGGACAAGATGCATGATAAACCTGCTTGGGTTTGTCATTATTGTGGTAAGTCTGGACATATCCGTCCTAACTGTTACAAGCTTCAAGCTGATAAGAGAGCAAAAAGACCAAAAGTGCCTGTGCCTCAAGCACAAGATCCTATGGCACTAATTGGTGAATTGGTAAAGGCGTTAAACCTTTATTCCAATTCTGGAGTTGGGAATCACTCTAATGTGAATAAGAACTCCAATGCTCGGGGTGCATCTAAAAAGTTTTGGATGCAAAAGACTCGAACTAATTGGGTCTGTCTGTCATGGTCCTTGTGCTTCATTGCTCTTTTCTGTTGTGACCATTGTTATTTGGTTTTTGTGTTTTTCTTTTGTTCTAGGACTTGCATTGCATTACATACATGTATTTCATTCTAGGATTTATTTGTTTTCTCTTTTAATTATTAAAAAAAAAAAAAAAAGGAGAAAGCAAAATCTGTGTTGAACACTATTTTTCTTGACTTTTGAAAACAAGGATGGTCATTCTTTTTACACATGTCATGTCTTGTGTACCTTGTTTAACTTTGATGAGCTTATTTACTGCACTTAACTAGTTGAAACTTTGTAGTGCATGTTGTGTGGGAAAGATGTGTGTGGTTCTTAATCACTTTGCCTTAATCATGAAGTCACTTGTTTTTTACTGTCGGACTTGATCCTTTTGAGAAAGGCATAAATAACCATCTCACCACTGTTCACTAGCCAATCATGAACACCTTAGTGCATATCATAAGATTTAGTGCTCGAGAAAGTGTAGCACATGCACAAAAAGAACATAATGTGTAGCCTCAAATTAAATTAAAAACTGGTGTGTACTATTAGGCTTGATGCCAATTCACTTAATTCAAACCGGTGTGTACTATTAGGCTGAATGCCATTCCACATAAATAAGAGGCAAAAATGAAAGAAACTTACATGATTGCAAGCTTTTGTTCTAGGAGATGTGGGAGTTATAGGATGTAACTCTTTAGGTGATAGTCTCTTTTAAATTCAATGTGATGAATTGTGTAGACTTTGTGTTTGATTACTACTCACATATCACCTCACATGTATCTCAAGTCTTTGCTAGTTTCACACACTACACAAGTTACTCTTTGTTAAACACTGTACATGCTAGTGTGTGTGTCTTTGGTCTGACCAACCAAGTTTAAAAAATATCTTGAGATTTGTGCACAACATACTTGTTGCTTGAGAAAATTAATTTGGAAGATGATTGAAAATTGTGTTTGAGAAAAGTGGGTTTAAAAATTTTGGGTTTTTGAAGATGCATTCCATCTCATACTCATGCATTTTGTATTCATTGTTCAAATGCTTTGAGGAGTTGTTTCAAAATTGGGTTTGCAATTTTTCAAAACTGTGTTTTTCCCCAAAATTCAGTGTGCCTCTGTCCATTTCGATCGATCCAACCTGATTTTCGATCGATCGAAAAAGTGCCTCAGAATGTGCTAAAATGACTGTCACATTCGATCGATCGAATGTAATTTTCGATCGATCGAATATCGTGAATAAGCTTTTTAAAAAGAAGAAATCTGACTTTTTCAAAGTATTCAAACTTTTTCAAAACTTTTCTTTTTCTCTCTCCGACGAGGCAAGACCAAATCTTCGATTTTTTGTCGTTTTCTTCCGGATTTTTTGCAAAGAATCTCTCTCCTCAAGCCGGTATGTCTATTTTACCCTTCCTTTTCAAATTATTTTCATGATTTCATGCATTTTTCATGCATTTTAGAGGAGATTTTCGGAACTTTTCTTCTTGGGATTTTTGTTGATTCGGACCATATTGTTTGCAATTGATCAATGGGTTTTGTTGGGGACACCCTATAGACATGTTCTTGATTGATTAATTTGATCAATTTTGTGTTTTGTGGAAAACTTAAATTTCTAGGGTTTATAATTGATCCGAATTGGGGCTTTTTGTGAAATTGAGTTTAATTGATGAAATTGGCTTGTGTAATTGATGCAATTGGTTATTATAAACTGTTTTTAATAGTCTGTAATGATTGATTCATTAATTTGGTACAAAAATTTTCAAGTGGTTCTCAATTTTTTAGGGTTTTTGTTAAGAAACTCTATGTTCAAGCCAATTTTGTGAAATTGAACTTAATCTGATCCTGGTTACTGCATTAGTTCATGCATCATAACATTGTTCATGTTCATGCATCATATAGATTTTTATTCTATATTTTTTTTGTGCTAACTTGCAGTCTGCCCTTGGTTTTGTGTTTGTTCTTTTTGGTTTTCTCTTGTGTCTCTGTCCTTTTCCTTAGCACCATGCCTAGGAAGACTAGAGCACGTAGGACTCTTCCCACTCCTACTCCTTCCCCTCCTTCCTTTGATAGTGAGCGGTTCCCCCGTGAGAAAAACCAAGAAATCTTTGAGACTTTGAACCTTAAGAGAAAGGTTTGGGCTGAGCGTTCTGTTCTATTAGATGAGTTAGATCCTGCCATTAGGGCAAACTTTGAGCGTAGGGGTTGGTTGCCTTTGTTAGCTGTGTCTGACCCTCCACCTCCGGTTCTCTTGATTAGAGAGTTCTTCTCAAACCTCTCTGTCCACATCTATGATTCCAACACTCTTGTTAGGAGTTGGATACGAGGTGTAGAGTACACCATTACTCCTCAGGTAGTGGCTGATGCTCTAGAGGTACCGTTGGTTAGGCATCCTGTCTATCCCTATGATGAGTCACCCGAGTTGAGTGATGTCATGTCTTACATCACTG
The DNA here is from genome assembly GCA_023736055.1 of Quercus glauca. NCBI lineage: Eukaryota > Viridiplantae > Streptophyta > Magnoliopsida > Fagales > Fagaceae > Quercus > Quercus glauca. The sequence continues at coordinate 14,779,777 of CM043323.1, read as the reverse complement.
GATCATCTATCCAGTGGGGTTCTGATCCTAGGATCACCACCGCTGAGCTTCCCGAGACTACCTATCTATTCTTTAGGATAGCCTGTCACTCACTCTGGCCCATTTCTCATCTGCACACCATTCCTCTTGAGAGGTGTGTTTTTCTGTACACTCTTGTTACTGATGCTCCTATTAGTTTTTCCCATCTTTTTCTTCGTTCTTTGAACGAAGTTTATAGGAGTTCATCTACTGCTCATGCCCTTGTCCATCCTATTTTCATTCATAGGATTTTACTCTATCTAGGTTTAAAGGATTTCCCTGCTTCTGAGCCTGTTCATGTTATAGGTCCTATAGGTGCGTCTTTTCTTAGACAGAGGGCCGCTTATCTTGGAGCTGGTTCTAAACACCCTAGGTCTGATCCCTCTAGTAGCGCTCCTCCTCCTCCTTCTTCTTCTACAGGTCTTGATAGTAAGGCTGTTCCAGATCCTGTAGGTGCTGCTGCTGTTCCTCCACCTCCTGTTGCTGACTTCGATGTTCGTCGTACTCTGGAGACTGTCATGACCGTTCAGGCGGCTCATGGTCAGCTTTTGGTGGATCTGTTCGACGAGATTCGTGCTCTGAGAGCGGATTTGGCGCATCTTCGTTCTTCCTCACCACCTCCTTTTGATGATGGCCTTTGATGCCCTTTGGCATTCCGTCACAAAAAGGGGGAGTAGAGTTTTTGACTTGTAGAGGTGTTTTTTGTTGATAGGGGGAGATTTTTGTGTTAGGGGGAGATATTTTTTGAGCATGAGATATTGTTTTGTGGAGTCTATTAGATTGTATCTAGGTGCTTCACTTTGTATATCATTTTTGGGGATATTCATGTTAGGGGGAGTAACATTGATTGATATATTGATATACATGTTTTCTTTTGATTCTTGTTGTCTTATGATTCACTGCTTATTGATTTATATTTATGAGTTGATTCATTGATATATATCTTTATTTTGTGTTGTGTGAATCTTACAAGAATATTATACCTGTTTATATACTATTTCCTGCCACACATGCGTTTATGTGTTTGTTGAGTATTTCAGGAATATACAGGTTGATTCAACAAAGCTGCTGTCTACACTTGCAACCGATGGATAGTAGTTAGGTTGAACTTTTGTTTATGAGCATTATTTTGTAAAGGGCTTTTTACTTGTAAACTTTGAGCTTTTAATTTATGTTTTGTCACGGATTGCCAAAGGGGGAGTTTGTTAGGTTCTAAGGTCTTAGGATTTTATGTATTTAGAACTCTAATTTGTAATGTTGGCAAACCATGATCAAAACAATGTATTTAGTCTAGTTTAGGCTTGCTCAAAGTTGGTTAAATATTGTAAAGTTGGAATCGAGTGACTGCAGAAGCATTGGGGCTTCTCGGCCTGGCTCGATCGATCGAAGGTTAGACTCGATCGATCGAAAGTCGGCCCAGATGCGTTTTTCTGCAGAATTCCAACTCAGCCCAAACTTTTTAAACGTTTAGGGTTTTATGTTTTTGCCCTAGGTATATAAGGCAAACCCTAGCTACGTTTTTCTGAGTTGCACAAGTTGTATTGTTGCTCATACATTGCGGTTTTGTGTAAATCTCTTGTGAGATCTAGAGGAGCTTTCCTTTACACAAAGCTTAGGGTTTTCAAGATTGAGATTACATCAACATCTTGATGATCAACTTGGTTGCTGCCATTGAAGCTTAAAAGAATATCAAGTGTGGGTGCTTGTAGCTGATTGAAGGAATACAAAGAAAGAAGTAGTCCGTGGACTCGGAGCCTGCGCGTGGTCGTGTCAGGAAGTTACTACTGGTGGGTAGCATTAGGAAGTCAAGCGGGGAGCTTGTAAGTCCTTTTGTAAGAACTTCAATTCTTTCTTAGTGGATTCCGTTTTGCTTTGAGGATCGGTGGGTAAAATCCTCCCCAGGTTTTTTACCGGTTTGGTTTTCCTAGGTGATCATATCACTGTGTTATTTATTTTCCGCTGCTTTATATACTTTATATGCATGATATGATTTTGTGATTGTTTTAACCTAGAATTGCTTAATTTGACTAAGTAACAACTTGGCTAATTAATCTAGGCTACGCAATCTGGTTATAGTTTAAGGGGTCTAAACCGTTCATATATATATTCAATATTTCTTTTCTTGTATCTGTAGTAACTAGTAAGGCTTGAGGTTACCAATATATCCTTCGATTGATTAAAAAAACCAATGAAATAAACTAATTTCACAGTAAAAAACCTGGGTGGAAACCTTCCCAAAAAGCAATCCAATATAGTAAAGAGAAGTTCCAGATCTAGTACAAAACATTTGTCCCTAGACTCTACAATCCCCATAGATGAACTTACAGTAAAAACCTTCTACCGCTTCAGAACCTCTGAATTCTTCAATATATGAACGCCACCCTTTTGCACGAATTCCAGTACATGACTAACCAATGATGCACAGTTTCTAGTACGTGACTAACTCACCAACTTAAAGAAGATGTTGGCCACAAAGTTCTTCACTTCATCAACAATAAAAATCAAGAAGCACTTGGTTACAAAACCCTGAGGCGCAAAGACGTAGTAGCTTCTTTTAGAGAGAATAAGGCATCGGTTACCTTTTGCATGTGTTCTCCTTGTACTCTCTTATGTGACGGCCTTTAAAATAAGCTTTATATATGTCTAGGATTATGAGAAAAGAAACCCTATACATACATGTCAACATGGGCCAAAAATCAGATTTGAAAATTCTGATTTCGTAATTCTCGATAGATATAGTTGTCAAACTATCTGTCGAGATTCATTAATCCTCGATAGATATTGTCCGTCAACAGCTGTCGAGAATCTATCCAGCTTTAATGAATAGTTTTTCTTTACTTGTTTCTTGATCCAATCTTCATGGCTTTAATACTAATTTTAGACGTGGCAAAACGGGCGGGTCGGGTCTGGTCAATCGAGTCACGGGTCAAAACGTGTCATTTTTAAACGGGTCAAACGGGTTGCGGGTCAAATAGGTCACGGGACGGGTCGAGTTGACCCGTACTTTTCAAACAAGTTTTTTTTTTTGAAATAGATGCAATTTGTCAATTGTTTTTAAGTTCCTTAACTGTGATTAGATTCTCATTTGTGATACTGTTACCACTTACCAATTACCACTAAACACTTAATTCCTAAATTTGGTGCAACTCTTGTTTCAGCTTTCTAGAAGTTAATCTTGGTATAATCTTCGATCTGTTTAAATAGGAAGAGAAAATGAAGGTGGCAAGTAAAGAATGATAAACTATAATGGAATACATAACATATTAAGTGAAGAAGAATAAGTAAATATCTTATAAGAATTATACCTCAATCTCAATCTACTCAATGTTGGTAGACATGGCAAAACGGGTGGGTTGGGTCAGGTTCGGGTCGGGTCAATCTGGTCGCGAGTCAAAACGAGTCATTTTTAAACGAGTCAAATAGGTTACGGGTTAAACAGATTGCGGGTCAAACGGGTCGGGTCAGAACTTCTAACCCGTTTTGCCATGTCTAAATACTATACTTGAACTCTTTTTCTTTGAAGTATTAAACACATCATAGATCTATCCAATTACAAGTAAAGTGCGTTTTGTCAAAGGATTAGCCAATTCTATATGACATATGTTCTTAACATGATTCACATATGTCTTAACACAAATGATCCGTCTCATATGCAAACGAGAAAGGATATAGAAATGGTATTATTCATATTAAAATTACTAACATAACCTAAAATGGGAAGAACATAATGACCTGCTTGCTTTGCAAAATTTCACTTACATGCCATTATCTCTTCTCGATACAAAACGGAAAGCAGGATTTCTTAATGGAAATGTAACTTCGTTGAACAAGATGGTTTGAGAGTTCACTCTTATGAATTTTGATACAGCTTACAAATGAAGATACTTAACTTGGCATTAGCAGTACAAAGTCCAAACACTAGTCTAATGACAGACGATTATTTCAGCCAATTGTAGAAACTTCAACAATAAATTGCTACTTAAAAGCAGGTTGGACCGTTGGAGCTGTTCTAGCAAATTGAAAATGCTTTCACTTGGTGTAGAGAACATCCTCCCATGGGTGGCGATATAGCGGCTGTTTCAATCTCTTCTGGTCAAAGGTGTGCCTGTTTTTGAACAAGGAGCAATCAGTGAGATAGAACTATAAGGCCTTTAAAAGAAAATCCAAATGTTTCGGAAGTACATGCTAACCCCCCCCCCCCCCCCCCCACCCTTGCGTAGTCATCTAAATCACCACTATAGTTTGTACCATAGTGCTGGTGTTTTTTTTTTTTTTTTTTTTTCTCCTCTTTGCTCACCTTTTGTTTTTGGTCCTAGTAGGCCACATTCAGGTGCATAATGGAAACTAGATACTCAGAGTTTTGGAAGTGTACATTCTAGTCACTAACTAGTCATTATGTATTAGTAAAAATAGGACCATCTAGTCTCTTATGGGACCATATAATGTTGGACGATATCACCCTTGTGGATAAAAAGGCTAGATGGGTCAGTATTCCAACTGCCAATTTGTCAATATCAAGGACTTGATTGTACCTTAATAAGCAACACAAAACATAACCCAAAGGACTGGATAAGAAAATATTTAGCGTAATCTAACTCACCCAATCAAACCAATGGAGCGTGCCAGCACGAAGAGTCCATTCAGATAGCCAATCTCAACAATCTCATCAATCTCTTGCTTGGTGAACATTCCACTGCCTACAAGGAGATCCAAGAAAAGGGATCCAATTGCACCGTCTACATTGAGCACCAGGTTGTTTGCCTTGGAGAGAGTGTAGGTTTCAACCTGCACAGCATATTCCATGTACTTCACAGAAGGAAAATTTGTGCGTGCAAACAGTTGTAGCAGCTCTACTCTCTTATCTCTGTTGTCATCTCTCTTAATCCTTTCCACAGCAAATAAGAGTTTCAAACGGTCAGATTTGCAATATAGCCATTAAAAACATAATTTTTATAAAAATTTCCATGGTTTCTAGTCTTGCATAATCTGAAAACATACTGACAGTAAAAATCTCTTCATACCTGTGCCCAATTCCTGGTACACGAATGCCCTTCTTTTTCATGCTTTCAACGAACTCATAAGGTGTCAAATTCTAGCAAACACAGTAGGGGTATAGCATATCAAAATCTCCAAATCATCATAGTATTTGCAAACCATCTAATAAAAAAAAGAGTTTCCCTCATAGTGCCATCAAGTCTCACCCTGTCATAAGCATCCTTGAAGTATCGAGCAGCATCATCGATGGCACCACCAAATCGGGGACCAATTGTAAGTAAACCTGTTTAACAAGTTCATCATTCACTATTCCATAATCAATTCAGCTCACAAGAGCAAGTCCATTCAATAATTTTAAGTAATAAGTTCAGATGGCAAACTACATACCTGAGACTAGGCTCGAAACAAGGTCTTTTCCAGCTCTTGCTGTTACTATAGTGTTGTGAGCACCAGAGACACAAGGACCATGGTCGGCACATAACATGATACATATCTGACCAATTCCATATGTATTAGAGAAAGGACAAGTAAACGCATGTTCTTTCAGAAGAAGTGTTTATTTAAATGGAAAACAAGCAGGACACTCAGCTAAATCAAGTAAAAACTTTAAACAAATACAAGTTTACAAACAAAAACAATCTTGTTGGAGTTACTCTTGTTATTTTATATTAGCATGGAGATATTTATGTAATCTTGCCATATCACTCTAATATAAATATGTGTTACAGTAAGGAACTAACCGATCAAGCCCTAAACCTTTTTTCTCTTCTCTCTCTCTTAACCCTAATTTTTCATATTCCCACTAATCTTTACGGTCATTAGCAACCTACCTCAATAAATTTTGTGCAGTAATGGGGAAGGCTGCGTTTGAACCACAAAAGAGAGATAACATCACCAACACCATAACCTTGTTCAACAATGGAAGACATAGGTACACCAGCATAGCATGTCTCCTCACCTGCAAATTGATTGAAAAAAGAATTTAGTGCAAATGATATCTAAGCTATAAAACACATGAATGCTAAATTAGAATATTATGGGTTTGAAAGGTACCCCTGTCATCAGAGATTGTGGAAATAATATGAGTTGGAGCACGAACTTTCCCACTCTTAATGGCTGTGTTAAGATCCTCAGGGATTTGTGGAGGTGTAACTTCCTTTACTATTGTAATATTCCCTCCTTCAACCTATCAGGGAAAAAAAATACAATTACAGTTAGTTTTTCCTTTTTTTAGAAGCCAATTACAGCTAGTTGAAGAGCCCAAGAGAATTCATGTAAACCTTTTTCCTTTGGTTTTATTATACAAATAAACTAACCAGTTTCTCAAAAGTTTCCTTAATCGCAGTTTCTAAAGCTTCATATGACGTGGGAACAACAGCTCCAGCTTCTCTTAGTGCTTGATTTTTGCCTTGTGCAGACTCCATGTCACCACCACTTTTAGCACCCTGAATTTAGACAATACCAAAAATATTTTCATTTAGAAATGATGCCCTCCTTATGCTACAGAATACTTGCATTAACCAGAGATGAGTAAAAGACATTTGAGGTAGTTGCTTACAGCATGACCAAATTGTACTTCAGATTTGAAGAGTCGTGCACAAGTTCCACTAACCCAAGCAACCACTGGTTTAGTTACTTTTCCCTGCATCAGGGCTTCAACTAAGGAATATTCATCTTGCCCACCAATCTCCCCAAGTACAACTATCATTTTAATCTGAGGAAGCCATAGCCCCAAAAACTCAGATAGATGTACAACAAAAAATGTAAATTGTCCAACATAAGAAAACTTGGTTACAGTGTCATAAATTTTGTCAGCTTTCATGCTAGTCAAAGTACAGAATTTACAAATTTTCACAATAGAAAATTGCATACACGTGATATTGAGAACATAAATTTTTGGTCTAAAAAATATGGACTTATCATGCAGAATGTGAATAGCAAGACAATTCAAATATGTAGATGGCTTCATTGCTTGTCACAAAGGAAAACTGCACATACAGTGGGAAACAGTTGGCAGGGCACCAAAAAGGAAATAAATAAAAGCAATAACATACCTGTGGGATGTTGTTAAACCGCAAAACATGATCGGATAGAGTGGAGCCTGGGAACACATCTCCTCCAATTGAAATACCTAAAGCAGTTCCAATAACACATTCAAGTTTAAATTACAACCTAAATCCACAGAGATTAAGGCCAAAATTAAGAAAAAATTAAACGATATAGCTAGCATATGCATACCTTCATAAAGTCCATCAGTAACACGGGCAATAGTACTATATAATTCATTAGACATCCCACCCTATAATTGTAAGAAATTGTTTAAGCATTAACACCCACATGACATTCTAGGCAAACACAACAGTGTTCAGTGCTAGAAAACCAAATTGAACAAGTCCAGAGGAAGTTTTAGCCATGTAAAAATGACATTAAATCTCACTTTGCATTCAAAGATTAAATAAAATTTCAGAAAATTTAAAGATTACACAAGTGGAAGCTTTGTGCACTGGGACAACCTTTTTAAAGATTGCACAAGTCCATCTGCCAAATAAAGTAGTAAATTGTGCTTCATAGATTAGAGTATGTTCAAGACCCAGCTATAAAAACTGCTCAACCCTATATTTCCTACAAAATCCTTGTTCTATACTATTTTTTACATCTCTACTAACATCTGAATTAAGAGGATAAAGAGCATAAATGTAGTTAAAGTATTGTATTTTAAGTTGATGAGTACACACAGATATGAACAAACCTCATCAGACACAGGATTCAGAAGGTGAAGAATGAACTTGAGAATTAATTTGACCCATCATGCAACTAGTTTAACACATAAAAGCACATTATGCTGTTCTAGATTTCTTATAAGAAAACCATGGAGCAGTCTGAAAGTTGTACATATTACTGGGAAGTTTCTAAGGAATCTAGGGTAGAGTTGTCCATAATGTGAGAACTATACATGCTAGGAAGAGACAAAAGGCTGGATTGACTACATACAGATTTGGAGACAAAACCAATGGATCCAGGCCTGTACAGCTTGCATTGAATTATATTATCAATGGTTCCAGCAGTGTCTCCTATCTTAAAAGCTCCGGCTTGAATTCCTCCAACAGTTGCTGGGCCAATAACAACCTACAGCAGCAGCATTAAAATTAGCATTGCTTGGTTATTCTCTTTATCTGGTTAAATATCCAACATTCCTCTCACCTTATTGTTTGCCAGTGCATATGCAATCAATTGCTTAGTGTCTAACTCAGGAACACCTTCAGCAATGATAGCCACAACTCGAATGGTTGGTTGCTTCAATGCAGCCATAGATGAAGCAGCGGCACTGCATATACATCAATATATGATTAATTATAAAATACAATTAAAGAAGTCTGGCACTTCAAAATATAGTTAATCCAATAAGTGCTAACCTTCTAAATGATGCAAAGTTGATAAAGACATCAGCAGTGGGATGTGCGGCACAAGCTGCGTCAATGCTGCGAAAGAAATTGACATGAAGGTGAGAGAATTTAACTCAGAAATTCAAGTTCATTGTTCAGAAACCACAATTAAGCTTTATTGTATTCTCTAACATGTAATGAAAATGTGATGGATATAAACAGCAGTATCAAGTATGTTCAATGTATCGAAAGTTTTTTTTTCTAAGTAATAAGATTTATGGATATCAAAAAAGGACACCCTAGTACACAGGGAGTGTACAGGGGTCAAATACAGAAATTACAAGAATTAAGAAAATCAAAGATAGAAGAGAATGATTGGTTTCACGAGGCAAACAACCAATCCAAAAAAGTTCTAAAGAAAAATAACTTGAGGTCAGGAATGGATCTCTCATAATCTTCAAAACTCCTATTGCATTGAAAGTTTAGTTTGCATACTGCAATTTTGTGATTTATGGTCAACATTTTAGGCATTTTGCATGCAACGTCAAATACTTAGGACTAATACAAGTAAACTTCATTTGTGTCCCATATGTGTAGATAAAAATGTACTCCATTATTTATAATGAGTCATATCTATGCATAAATTATCAATACCAAGTAGTTCCTTACATCAATTATTTTATGTGAGCGATATGTTATGCATAAGTAGTCATCTATCCTAAATCCAAAATTTGATAATAATTGAAAAATGATTTAACATAGAAACAGAAAGCAAGAAACATGACATACGCTGAGTGCACAGGGATAGCAATTTCCTCTTGACCAAAAAAAAGTTTCTGAAATCCATCGCCACCAGGGTTAATGATTCCAGCAACTGATGGTGTTTCCCTCCCTAAAGATACAAGTATGAACACTCTATTAACACCAAAATCCAATAATACCAACAAAGATGGAAAACTAATCCATGACACTAACGAAAATTCAATCTCTATATCATTATATCCTCATTAAAATAAATAAACCTTTGCAAAACAAAAGAGAGAAGGGATTTGATGCACACCGCAAAGGAAGTCAAAATCAAGCATCCGCTGAATCGGAAGTTGCTTGTAATTGTTAAATAAAGCTTGTGTGGTGTGAGAGAATAGCTGTCCGGTGGCCATGGCGTAGAGTCAAAGAGGCCTTTACACACCTAAGAACAGGATATATACTTTAGGAAAGTCAATCAAATATAGGAGCATTAGAAGTTACCACAATTATATCTAAAATTGCTGCAAACAGTTTAGATCACACTTGTATTTAACTCTTTATCAACTGCAATCTTCATTTGGTGTATGAAACATTATTTAAATTACTCTAGGATATTCATAAGCTAGCACCTTATTATCCATCTCTAATCCATTGACCATATTCTTGAATAAAGACCAACTAGATTCGAATAAGTTCTGTTACTAAACAACAATATAGTATAGAACTTTGTAACAATAAAGTAAAAAAAAAAAAAGGGGGGGGGGGGGGGGGGAGGGGGGGTAATTACACATAACCCACCTGTGGTTTGGGCGAAAATCACTTTACCTACCCATGGTTTGAAAAGTATCACTTAACCCACCTGTGATATGTTCCGTTTGTTTTCCGTAACCCACCTCTATTAAAATCAGGAGTAAATATGTATTTTTGCCCAAATTTTATGTCTCTCTCCTCCCAAAACAAAAAATAGAGCAAAAATGCAAGAAAAACAAGATCAAAAAGTGGTATTTGTCTCTCTCTCCATTCACACAAATTTTGAACATGAAGAACGTACCCAAAAAAATAAAAAGCCTAAGCCCCATTGCCTCTTTCACTCCCATTTTCTCAAAACCCAAACAATTCACAAACTAATTTTCATACTCTTTTCCTTTCTCAACAATTAAATAAACCAAACCACACATCAAAACAACAAAACAAATTACACTCCACCTTAAGTTTCAACTCTCAAAGTCCCACATTGCAAAACAATCTAAAAGCCCAATCCCCCCAAATACCCATTTTTCTCTTCTTTTATTTCCCCCATTTTCCCACCACCCAAACACAACACAAACTAATCTTCATGAGCCTCCTCTATGAGCTCCTCGACCTGGCCTCAACCGAGCTTCTTCTCGATGAGCTTCTTCTCTGTCTCTCTCAGTTCAGAAGTTTGAAGGCTGTAGCGACAGTAGAAGCAAGGGATGACGGCAGCAGGGGTAGGAAGACGGTGAGGGCAATGGCGGCTTGAAGATTTTTCATTTTTAGGTTTCTGTTACACTTGTCGTGGTCGTCGATGGTGGGCTTTGCTCGCCATGGGTTGTGGGCCGTGGGTGGTGGGCTTTGCTCGCCGGTAGTTGCTGGGTGTTTGGGTGGCTTTGGATGTTGGTTTGGTGGTTGTTTGGGTGTTGGTTTGATTGGTGGATGTTTGAGGCAATGGGTCTTTGGGTGGCGGTTTTGGGTGACTTCAGATTGGCCTCTACCTCCCTCTCTCACGCCTTGAAAAGTATGGGTCAAGGGTCGTGCAGCCGTGTCCCCTTCACCTTCGATGGTTTTGCTTCTTTCACCTTGAACTTGAGAACTGAGATGTCATAGAACTAGAGATTTGGATTCAGTGAGGATTGAGACCCAAAATATGTTTGGTTTAGTTTTTTTTTTTTTTTTTTTTTTTTTTGCTATGGTATTGATTTTTGGATGGATACTGATTGTGGTGGTGATGGAGGTTGGTTTTGGTTGTGGAGGAGAGGCTGGAAATTATTGGTCTATTCTGATTTGTATTGGTTCTTTTTCATTTTCTGTTTGTGATAGAGTTAGCCAAAGGGTTGAGGGAGGCAATGGGGCTTAGGCTTTTTATTTTTTTGGTATGTTCTTCTTGTTCAAAATTTGTGTGAATGGAGAGAGAGATAAATACCACTTTTTGATCTTGTTTCTCTTGCATTTTTGCTCTATTTTTTGTTTTGAGAGGAGAGATACATAAAATTTGAGCAAAAATACCTATTTACCCTTGATTTTAACAGAAGTGAGTTACGAAAAACAAACGGAACATACCACAGGTGAGTTAAGTAATACTTTTCAAATCATGGGTAGACAAAGTGATTTTCGTCCAAACCACAAGTGAGTTATGTGTAATTACCCAAAAAAATAAAAAAATAAAAATCCCTGCGTCAAATAAATCTATAAGACAAATCTAAAGTTAACTCAACTGGTAAAGTCTATATCCTCGAATAGGTTCAAATCTCATCGTATCTATCCAAAAAAAAAATACAAAAATACAAATGGGAAAGAAAGTGCACCTAATTTTAAACCATAACCAGCCCAGATCCCAATTTTTGATTCAATAAGCGAAACACACAATGTGTGTTAACGAAACCCAATATAGAATCCAACAACCTTAGCTCATACGAAACACTATTAGAAACAATTCCAAAACAACAACTAGATCTCGCGCTTTTATAAGTAAATACTAAATAGTAACAAACTTTTGAAACCTCCAAACAGCTCACTAACAAACAAAACAGAGCATTTTTGCTCTCAACCTCGAAAAAGTCGACTAATCTAAGCTATTGGAGTTGAAATACAAACAGGAATTGGAATCCACGAGAAAATGGAAAAGAAAAAAACCCAGATCCGGAATAAGAATTGCAGTAGTTAAAGTTGGGTCAATGAGATGGGAAAATGGGATGTACCTGGCAGAGAAGAAAAGGGGGGTGAGTGAAAGGCCTCGTTGGAATTGGTTTGGAAAGGCGGTGGTGGTTGAATCAATGAGATGGGAAAATGCTGGAAAAACAGAGGGATGGGTGGATGAGTTTATCTATACTACTATTTAAAGAACTTCCTCTATTTGGACCGGATTTTTTTTTCCCAATATACCCACACATTCCTATGTTTAGGTAGAGACAAAATTAAAAGATAATTTGGTAAAACTATGTCTTTTAACTTTTGCAAAAACATTGCCTACAAAATATGACCACTCTCTATTCTGGTATTTGAAATGCTCCAACTACCCATGTTCCTTCCATTGCTAAACTCACGTTTGCAAACAAAAAAAAAAAACTTGCTCCAAGGTTTTTTTTTTTTTTTTTTTTATTTTACAAGATAGAATTATACTATAGCCTAATCTAAGTGTATATATGTGTAAAGCTCCCTCCTGGAGACTTGAACCCCGGCCATTGCCCCCCACACCCCATAAGCACTTATACTTGTGAAGTGACCATCGCACCAAGAGTGTGCGGTGATTGCTCCCAGTTAATTGTTTATGTTCACGTTCATTCTCCTCCCTCACCCTCAAAAATAGGCCCTACAACTATCCAATCCTCATCCCTACCCTCAAGTCCTTTTTTTTTTCTTTTTTATAGTTTTATATATACCAACCACGATTTTTGCATTTTGGTAACAGGTGACAGCCACTCAAAACAAGATTCACAAGGTATTTACTCAACACTCGAAGAGATTGCCCGCTGTGTCTACCACCATCACAGCAACATGGACACTTAAAGAAATCTTGAAACGCCAGTCAGTGAGTCCTACTGAGAGGTTTGAAGGTGCAGGTCTTGCCACTGAATCGTGTTCCATTACTCAAAAAAAAAAAAATTTGTGTACCATTATATATTAGGTAGCTTTTCTCCTTAAATGTTTGGTTGAGGTTGTTCTTACTTTTTTAATACTTTTATTACTTTTGATTTTTTTATATTATAAATTATTACTTTTGTAAATACTTATTTCCTTTTATTTAAGTTGTTCTTTATGCGTGCATTTTGAACTTATGTTTGGTTAAAGTTGTTTTTTAGGCCGTTTATGGTGTTGTGTGGTGATTGATGAAATCTTGGGAAATTGCTGTCATTTGAAAAGATTTAGCATTTGTAGCACCCTGTACCACAAAAGATGATATTACCAAGCAAATAATGCACACATAAATCTTTGGCTTTGGCATTATAAAATACATCCGTAACAAATTCAACTGAAAAAAAATTTTATAATTATCATCCAACATTCATCCATATTAAAGAAAAAATTAAAAGTCTTCATGGTTTCGGTCCAGTATTGATCAATTTGTTTTGGAAGTTATTGAATACAAAGCATGATTTGATAAACTTTTCCTGTCATGAACCAAGCTTCTTAGATTGATTTTTTCAAGTTGGATTTTGTAGAATATAAGTGCACAACATCTCATTGGAATCTACAACAATTGAGTTTTTGAGGAGATTTTCTTACCATTGGTCCGTATTTTATATAACTGTAATTATCTAATCAAAATTAGTGTTAAAATTTGATGTCTAATTTTCTGGACTACTTACAATTTTATCTTAGCTTCATTTGATCAATGTCTTTGGATGAAGGAGTATAATTCAGCGATTTGCAAATGACAGCAACCATGTTTCTCTATCAAATTCCTTCCAAGGATATTCTCACCATTTCTTTTAGCTAGACTTTTTTTAATTGATAGGAAAATTTTGTCTCCATCACATATGATATTAAAGTTCAATATTGTCGCTTACAATATATTTAAAACTAGCATCTGAGCACGCGCTCATGATTGCTATAACAAATGCAAATTATTAATGTTTACCCAAAAAAATAGAAAAGTCTCTAAGCACGCGCGTGAGAGCGTGCTCAAAGGCTAGTATAGAAAATGAGAGTTAAGAGAGAGAGTGGAGCTACCACAACATGAGGTGAGTTGCGCACGTGGCGCTTGTTAGTTAGCTCATGACTATGACTGAATTTTTATTACAACAACCCTTTTTTTACTTATCAAATTACAACAACTGGTATGTTAGTATGTATACTAAATTAGTATTTAGGGAGTTTTTCCTATTTGTATTTATACTTTTTGATACTTAGAATATCCTAAAATTCAAATGTCAAAAAGTTTAAACTATAGAATTAGACATATAAAATCACTAATTTTAAAACTCCTAAATTTTAGATAAATTATTAATAAATAAATAAAACAGCTTTCTCATCCACATTTCTCCTCTCCACATTTCAAATTTAAAACTCCTAAATTTGAGCCTCTTTTATCTCTCCCCTTTTTAATATTGAAATTTATATATTTTTTTTTATAATTTCCTAAAAAATGTGTTCTTAACGCTCCGTTTGTTTCGATGTAAAATATTTTCACATGTTACAATGTTTGTTTTAAAGTAAAATATTTGGTCAAAAGTAAAATATTTTCAGTCAACTAAACCAACTAAGGCAAATTTGTGTAAAACATTTTACAATTGAAATATCGGTAAAATATTTTACATTTATTGCACTCTCTCAGTCCCGATGCACTGCCTCTCTCTCACTTTTACACTTTCTCAGATTTCTCTCCACAACCCAGCCCACCCTCAGCCCTTCTCTCTTAACCATCACCGGTTCCACCATCTTCATCACCACCCATCACCGGTTCCACCCTATTCGGCACCACCCATCACCAGCTCCATGTCGCCGGCGCCACCACCAGTTCTTAAGTTTTCTCGGCATCACTGTCAATCTTGTTCCTTCTTCAAGATTATCTAGCTAGGTTTCTAGAGGATGGGTTGTGGTGGGACTTGCTTTTAGTGGGTCGGAGGTGGATCCAGTGATCAAGATTGTACAGTTTTTGGTTGATGGATTTTGGGTCTCAGTTATTTGAAAGATTTTAGGTCTCAGTTGTTTGATCTAGTGGCTTAATGGACGGCGTGGGTGGGGTTGTTTTTCAAGGGTCTTAATCTTTCTTTTTAGTGGCAGATTTCAATTGTTTCTCTTTTTTCTTTTTTCTTTTTCTTTTTTTCTTTTTTGGGTAATTCAGCAAAATGAAGATAAAAATGCGAATTATAAACTATATAGTCGGAAATTACAAAAGCAAATTATAAATTTTTGTGATGTACCACCTCCACATTCCGGAGTTGTAATTTCTGATGCTATCTATAAGTCTTTGCTTGATTGGGGGCTTGAAAACAAGGTGTGTACAATAACCTTGGACAATGCTAACAACAATGATGTAGCTGTAAGAATTTTTAAAGATGCTATCAAAAGGAAGCTCATGTTGGGTGGCAAGATCTTTCATGTACGTTGCTGTGCACATATCATTAATTTGTTGGTCCAAGATGGGTTGAGTGAGACTGAAACGATGATTGAAAATGTCCGTTAAAGTGTGAGTATCTAGCTGCATCAGAAGCTCGTCTTATAAAGTTTGGTGAGATTGCAAAGCAATTGCAATTACCATCCAAGAAGTTGATCATAGATTGTCCCACACGTTGGAATGCAACATATGCAATGTTGGCTGCTGCCTTGGAGTTTAGAGAGGTGTTCCCTAGGTACAAAGATAGATATGCGGGGTATAATTGGCTGCCTAGTATGGAAGATTGGGATAGGACAGAACATGTGTGCAATTTTTTAACAGTTTTTGAAGAAGTCACAAATGTCATATCAAGAAGTGAATATCCAACTGCAAATATATTCCTTCCTAAGGTTTGGAAGAAAAAAGAAGTTTTAAATGAGAAGTCACTTGATGAAAATTATTACATTAGAGCTATGGCATGTAAGATGAAGTTAAAGTTTGACAAATATTGGGGTGAATGCAACTTTGTAATGGCCATAGCTGCTGTGTTAGATCCTCAGTTCAAAATGACTTTGATAAACTTTTCCTTTCCTAAGATCTATCAAGGGTTTGAAGTAGCTAGAAACATTAATCATGTTCATGATTCCTTATATGAACTTTATAATGAATATGTTGTGGACTATACTTCAAGCAATGCTGGACAAAGTGCATCTAAATCCACTGAAGGTAGTAGTAGTGTTGGTGGCAATAATTCAAAGTTTAAAACTAGAGGTAGAATGGAGTTTGATCAATTTGTTAGAAATGCTAATGACATACAACCAGCAAAATCATATTTGGATGTGTACATGGAAGAAGGTGTCTTTTTATGCTCGGATGATTCAAACTTAAACTTTGATGCTTTGGAGTGGTGGAAGGCTAACAACCTAAAATTTCGTATTCTCTCAAAAATGGCATTTGACATACTTTCCATCCCCATCACCACAGTAGCTTCAGAATTTGCATTCTCTACAAGAGGTAGAGTAATTCATGTGTATCAAGCTTCTTTATCAACAAAAATTGTACAAGCTTTACTTTTTGGCGGAGAATAGGTTCGACCTCTTTACAAAATTAAGAAACAATCAAAAGTAAGTGTTCGTCACATTTATTAATTCTTTTCCGAAAAACAACTTAATTTATTTTAATTTTTGTCTATTGTAACAAAGACTTGGAATCTAAAGCTTCTAATGTTTTTTGTACGGTGAACTGGGGTCTACTAGCATCACGGAGATAGCCATACCTTTTCCAAAATGATGCTATCTTAAGTGTATTGTTTAGTATGTGTATGTGTCTTTTTATTTTCATTAAATGTTTTTTTATAGTTCTTTCTTTTTATAATGTTCTTGAAAGCTTATATTTGCTTTTACATGTAGTTGGAAGGATAATGAGTTGAAGGATTTTTTGTTGTGGATGTTAGTTTTTTGTGTTTGCAAGAGGGTGTAATTGGTATGTGCTTTGTTATTTGATAATGGTCTTTTATATCTATGATTTTCTTATATTTGCAAAGGGTATGTTATGTTGATATGATACATATTGATAATACAACTATAATAATGTAAAGTTGATTTTCTCTTCATTTACTGAATATTGACCATAATTATCATCTTCCCCTATAATTTCTAATGTCTTTTTATTATTTTTGGTTGTTTTGTATGCAGGTTGTTGGTTTTCTGATCTGGTGCATATTAAAGACCTTTCGGTGGAATATATTCCTAGATTTGTGAATGATAGATGGTCTTTTGTTTTAAAAAAACTAAATATTCTTTTTGTTAATGGCATGGTGTTTAGCATATGATAACTTAGCATACGGTGATATGGATACTTTGAAATGTCATGTCAAGAAGGTCTTTTTTTTTTGTTTGAAGATTATAGCTGCGCAGATGACAAATGTGGATTTAAGAATTGTATTTTGAACAAATATTAAAGCTAGAGACAAGGAAGTATACATGGATAGATTTAATTATGTAAAGCTTTAATTTGAGCAATTGCTAATCACAGGTGGAATTAGAAGCCTAAACAGATGAGTATATTATTTTCTTATTTTTGTTTATTTGATTGTTGGAGATTTGAGCACTTAATAATGCAATTTTGTTAGATCCCAAGCAAAAAAGCTTGACTTGAGCTCAAGTTTGAGCTTGATGTCAAGCTCGAGCTTGGCTTGATTAATTTATCAAGCCAAGCCAAGCTAAGCTCAAGCTTTTGGGTTTTCCCACAAGCTCGAGTTCAAACATTATATTTAGGCTTGTCTCGAGCTTGAGCCGAGCTTGAGCCAAGCTTGAGCATTTGATTTTTACTGAAGAGCCAAGCTCAAACAGGCACTACTCGCTTGAGCTTGGCTCGTTTACAGCCCTAGTTTAACCAAAAAGGAAGAGAAGGTATGAATGCCAACTAGTGAATGGCCCTTGAATGAAGCGTAAACTACTACTTAAAATTGTTGAATGGACTTGCTCCTATGAGCTAAACTGATTATGGAATAGTGAATGATGAACTTGTTAAACAGGTTTGCTTACAATTGGTCCCCGATTTGGTGTTGCCATCGATGATGCTGCTCGATACTTCAAGGATGCTTATGACAGGGTGAGACTTGATGGCACTATGAGGGAAACTCTTTTTTTTATTAGATGGTTTGCAAATACTATGATGATTTGGAGATTTTGATATGCTATACCCCTGTTGTGTTTGCCAGAATTTGACACCTTATGAGTTCGTTGAAAGCATGAAAAATCAGGGCATTCGTGTACCAGGAATTGGGCACAGGTATGGAGAGATTTTTACTATCAGTATGTTTTCAAATTATTCAAGACTAGAAATCATGGAAATTTTTATAAAAATTATGCTTTTAATGGCTATTTTGCAAATCTAACTGTTTGAAACTCTTATTTGCTGTGGAAAGGATTAAGAGAGATGACAACAGAGATAAGAAAGTAGAGCTGCTACAACTATTTGCATGCACAAATTTTCCTTTTGTGAAGTACATGGAATATGATGTGCAAGTTGAAACCTACACTCTCTCCAAGGCAAACAACCTGGTGCTCAATGTAGACGGTGCAATTGGGTCCCTTTTCTTGGATCTCCTTGCAGGCAGTGGAATGTTCACCAAGCAAGAGATTGATGAGATTGTCGAGATTGGCTATCTGAATGGACTCTTCGTGCTGGCATGCTCCATTGGTCTGACTGGGTGAGTTAGATTACACTAAATATTTTCTTATCCAGTCCTTTGGGTTATGTTTTGTGTTGCTTATTAAGGTACAATCAAATCCTTGATATTGACACATTGGCAGTTGGAATACTGACCCATCTAGCCTTTTTATCCACAAGGGTGATATCGTCCAACATTATATGGTCCCATAAGAGCATTCTCATCAGCTCTTCTATAAAAAATGTCATTTTGACACACCAAAAACCTACTTTACTATTTTACCACATCATGTTACAACATTTCATTTATCAGATGTTTTATTCTTCACTTCTATATATTAAAATAATATTTATAACATATTAAAATAATATATTAAACTCCTCCCCAGTTCCCATCATCATCATCATCAACAACAACAACAACAACGGCACAACCACCACTGCCTGTGCCACCACTGCCGCAACAATGGCCACCAACAACCACTGCTGCAACAATACCGACAGCCACCACTGGCACAAACCCACTTCCACCAACACCACCTTATTAAAAAAAAAAAAATCCACAACAACCCAAAAAATAACCACCACAATCAACCCACAACCACTACAACTAATCACTCAATATCAGATCAGCCTAAATTGCAGCAAAAAAAAAAAAAAAAAAAAAACCCCACAACCAGAGAGAGGCAGAGTGAAAGGCGAACAGAGGGGAGAGAGAAGAGGGATCTACCACCGCCCACCATAACCAAAATCCAAAATCAACCCACAACCGCCGCCACCCACCAACATTAGCCCATCACAACCCATGAAAGTCAACCCACAACCACTCGGTGCCGAATCCACCATCACATCACAACAAAACCAAAAAAAAGAAAAAAAAAGAAAAAAAAAAAAAAAGAAACCACTGCCATAGAGATCGGCCTGGCTTGAAGCTCTGGCCATAGGTTGTTGTGGATGTGGTGGGTCGGTTTGTGGTGGTTGGGATGGGTCGGTGTGGCTATGTTGGTGGTCGGGTTCGTGGGTCATGGCTAGGTGGCGGCTTGGTGAGGTCTGCTACTTGGTGAGATCGACGGCAGCTTGATGAGGACGGCGATGTGCTCTAGAGAAAGGAAGAAAGGAGAAGCTGAGAGTGAGAATGAGTGAGGAAGAGAGACTCAGGCAGATGGGAAAGAGAAAAGTAAGAATTAAAAAAGGAATAAAGTGATGAGAGAGGAGAAAGAAAAGATAATAAAAAAATAATAAAATTTATAGAATTGTTGTCCGTACGCTTCTATATTTGAGGCAGAACTGTTCACTCATGCCAAATATTTTGGCATTTAGAACACCTCATGAGAGTGGTTTTTTGGTGTTTGGTGTGTCAAATGCCAAATATTTGGCATTTGACACACCTGATGAGAATGCTCTTAGACTAGATGGTCCTATTTTTACTAATACATACATGACTTGTTGGTGACTAGAATGTACACTTCCAAAACTTTGAGTATCTAGTTTCCATTATGCACCTGAATGCGGCCTACGAGGACCAAAAACAAAAGGTGAGCAAAGAGGAGAAAAAATAAAAGAAAAAAACACCAGCACTATGGTACAAACTATAGTGATGATTCAGATGACTACGCAAGGGTGGGGGAGGGGGGGGGGGGGGGGGGGGGGTCGGCATGTACTTCCCAAATATGTGGATTTTCTTTTAAAGGCCTTATAGTTCTATCTCACTAATTGCTCCTTATTCAAAAACAGGCACACCTTTGACCAGAAGAGATTGAAACAGCCGCTATACCGCCACCCATGGGAGGATGTTCTCTACACCAAGTGAAAGCATTTTCAATTTGCTGAAACAGCTCCAACGGTCCAACCTGCTTTTAAGTAGCAATTTATTGTTGAAGTTTCTACAATTGGCTGAAATGATTGTCTGTCGTTAGACTAGTGTTTGTACTTTGTACTACTAATGTCAAGTTAAGTATCTTCGTTTGTAAGCTGTATCAAAATTCATAAGAGTGAACTCTCAAACCATCTTGTTCAACGAAGTCACATTTCCATTTAGAAATCCTGCTTTCTTTTTTGTATCAAGAAGAGATAATGGCATGTAAGTGAAATTTTGCAGAGCATGCAGGTCATTATTTTCTTCCATTTTGGGTTATGTTTGTAATTTTAATATGAATAATACCATTCTATATCATTTCTCGTCCGCATATGAGACAGATCATTTGTGTTAGGACATATGTGAATCATGTTAAGAACATATGTAATATAGAATTGGCTAATTCTTTGACAAAACGCGCTTTCCTTCACTTCCAAAATGGACAATACGTAGAAAAAAAAAAAAAAAAAAAAAAAAAAAAAAAAAAAAAAAGCCAAACATTTTTTTGGGGTCAAGCCAACCTTTCGATCCACCTACCACACACACACACCGACAACCCCACTGGGCCCAATCCTCGTTTCTCAATTCTCTCTCTCAAATGGAACCGTTACAACCAAAAAGCAACTTTCAATATAGAGTAATGATAGGGACATATAAAAATGCACAATTTTATACCATAATTCTATATATTTTTATGTATCTATAACATTACTCTTGAATGTATAGTCAGAAAGCTACTTCTATTTTTTTTTTAATTATAAACTTGACTTATAAACTGAAATCTTAATGAATATGAATATGATACCTATAATCCATAATAATATATAATAAAAAAACGTTTAACTTTTGGTCTATTTATAAGATTTTGTCATATAAGCTTTAACTATCATTATTTTATTCTATTTATTTTTTAATTAATTTTAAATTATATTCCATATTTAAATATTCAATTAAAACCTTACCAAATTATATAAAAAATCATAATAAATACATAATACCTATGAATAATTATCATAATTATTAAATTTCATATGTAAACAAAAAATAAAAGAGAAAAAAAAAATCACATATTATTAATTTTTCCATGCATTGCACATGTTATTAACTAGTGGCATTATTTTTAGCATTTGAGAATTATTTTTAAAATAAAAAGATTGAACATGTGACACCAAACTATTGATTACACACAAGATATGAAATATTCTTTTAAAGATTTTGTTAATGGATGTTGTAAAGGAATTTGTTAGTGAACACTTTTAGAAAAGTTTTTATGGGAAAAAAGTGGTATCAAAACTTTCTTAAAATATTAGTTTATTAGCAAATGCCTTAAGGGAAGTTTGAGAGAGAGAAAAAAAAAAACCTTATCTTAAAGCCTAATATATATATATATATATACACACACACACACTAGCCTCTTCGCTTTGAGGCTTTATTTATTTATTTTGGGTTTAATGTCATAATTTTTCATATATTCCAATTTGAGGTTTACACGTTTTTCTACTAATATTACATACCTCTTTGAAAAGAAAAATGGTGATGAAGTGAGAAAAAAAATTTTGTGAAGATCAAAGGAACTGTGGAAAGAGACTCGGGAAAGAGATAAAGAATAAGAGATTACAATAAAAGATTAGTAAAAAATTTCAAAAACAAAAATATGCAAACTTAAAAAATAATGATATCAACAATATAAAAGGAAACAAACATTTCTGAAATTAGAGATGGTGATGAAGTGAGTAAAAAATTAAGGCAATCCAAAAGCTAGTGCAAAGAAACTAAAAAAGTGACGTGTGAGATATATCTAATAGAGACAGTGTGTGTTAATTTTTAGTAAAAAGATGTGTCAAACGTAGTTTTTTTTTTTTTTTTTTTTGAGGAAATGTGTCAAACGTAGTTATTGGCTTGTTTCTAACTGTTTATAATTTTTCTTTTAATAAATCACATACAATGCATCTCATGGATTATGATAATGTCTCATTAGTTTATTTATCAATAGTCTCATATAATTAAACAATTTAATGATTTATGGCATGCCAATAAATTAGATTTTAGGGCATAAACCCCAACAAATGGAGCATAATGTGGAATATAAAAAATAGTATATAGAATGCAATTTTCTTTACATGAGAACATACATGTGCCTTGAATATGTAGACTTAAATAGTTGACCTAGCAAGGACAAAGGATCATGATTGAGACCAAAATAATGGACAATTATTTTCTTTTTTAGCACAAATCATGGACAATTATGTTGTAAATAATTTTGTGTCCATGATTTTAGTCTCAATCAATGATAAGATTACGTTAGAATCAATGTTATACGGATGCTAACATTTAAGGCATACTAAAACTAAAGAAAGTATAGGGGCACAATAAAATTTCACAACATCTCCCATAACAATTTTGTTTTGAGTTGTGATGCATTCCAATATAATTTTATTTTAACATATAATAGATTAACACATCAGCTTGCTATGAAAATGATGTGAAATTTTGTTGTGTTTGTAAAAACAAATCGACTAACAAAAGGGCATGTGACTCCATTTTGCTACGAAAGCATCAATCAAATTAGACTAAGACAAAAGAATTGGGATTTACCTTTTTTGACGATTTGGCAGTTTTGTGATTATGAGCTGGGACGCAGCAAGTGGTGAATGCGTGGACATTGGGATAAAGTGATAGCCCTAAAGGGATTGCTTAGGGATTCTTTAGTTGAATTGTAAGATTTTTTTTTTCATTAAAAGAATTAATGCTGTCTATATAGAGTTTATCCTAATTATTTAATTATTAGATATTTAGTTTTATGTTTTTTATATGATAATGAGAATGATAGATAAAGACCTATCCTCTAAGGAGTTTATTTATAAACAGAATTTGGTAAATAGACTTTTTTGATGAACTAATAGTTGAAAATTAACTATATGTGATACTCCTTGATGGAAAGGGAATAAATAACAAACCAATTTTAAAATTGAGGGGATATCCCTAGTCTAACCTTGAAAAAGCCTGCTGTGCTCTCTCCCATATGTTATTTGAAGAGAGGTCCAAAATTTGTAAATCTTTCAGAGAAAGCACAAATTCAATGGTATGCTTCCATAGGACTTATTGGAACGTAGGATTAGAACAATTAACTATGGCAGATCTTCCCAAACCATACTGGTACTTTTCCAAAGAATCTTTTCTCTCCTTGTTCTATAATCATCAAGGAACTGAAATTTCTCAAAGGCAAAGGTAAGTAATAAACAGATCCAACATTTCAAGCTCAGACAGTGAACCCAAAGAGCTTGGAACTTCCCCATAGAAATTGTTTCTAGCAAACTCAAAATAGCTAGGTTAGGCTAATGCATAAAACAATTAGCAAGTCGTTTGGATAATAGGTTATCTGATAGGTCTAGGCATTTCAACAACCCACCATTAATATTACAAACAAACAGAATTGACTAGGAAAATCGATTTTTGGAGAGGTTCAATATAGAGAGATTTGTGGGAAAAAGTGGTCGTGGACCCTCTAGCTAAATGGTTAGCACTCAAATTAATTGCTAGAGCATTGTAATTTATCGGTTAGTAGAAAGTACTACTACTGCCACTAAATAGTGCAATGTTTCTGGTTACAAATACTTGGACGACGTATGAAATTATCTGCAATGTACAATTGATAGTAACTTTAACATTTTCTAAATTTTAATTGTGATATCTTAGGTTAATTAATTTCAACCATGTAGTTTTATGAATCAATGAGTTACATAGTTTAATTTAATTATACTTGTGGGAAGATAAAATCTTCTTTGTTCCATCTGTCATGTAATGCAATCACATGGTCGAAACCATACCTAAACTTTGCTTGACATTCGATTATATATGTTGGGAACAGCTAGTGTGGTAAGGGAGACTTTTAGAAGAAAGATTGGTAGCTATATTTAGGCCTGTCCATGGGTCGGTCCAGGTCGGGTTTATGCCCAACCCGAAACTAACCCGACCAGATCGGGTCCCCTAAACCTGGACCCGCCGCCGACCCGTCGACGGCAGCGATTCGGGTGACCGGATGCCAGCGGTTCGCCGGTTGGGTATCGGTCGGTTTTGAATTTTGCAGAAATTGTCGCCGGATTTTATTTATGCTCAAAATTGTCTCTGGATTTTGCAGTTATCGTCGCCGGTTTTGCAGAAATCATCGCCGGATTTTATTTATGCTCAAAATCGCCGCCGGATTTTGCAGAAATCATCGTTGGATTCGCCGAAATCTCTGGTTTTTGCTGGATCTGACCAGATCTCAACGAGATTAGGCTGGATCTTGAAGAGATCTCGGCAAATCTCAATGAGATCAGGCCAAATCTCGAAGAGATCCGGTGAGATCTCAGTGTAAAAATGACGGAGAACAGATAGTAACCCTTTTCTGATGTGTTTCCCGGTCGGGTCGGTTGAAATCGGTTTTTTATGCTCAAACCTGTCAACCGACCCGCCAGTCTCGGGTTTTATGGGCGGAGACCCGCAGCCGACCATCGCCAGCGTCGGGTCGGTATGTTTTCAGGCCGGGTCGATCGGGTTGGGCGGGTTTCGGGTCTGCCTGGACACCCCTAGCTATATTTATATTTTCAAGTGCAGCTACATCGAATACAAACCCTCTGTATCACATTTTGTATTCCACTTTATGTTCTACCAACCACAACTTGTCATGTGTTTTTTTTTTTTTTTTTTCCATTTTAAACTTCAGTTATTTTATAAGAAAAGTTAGACAAATACATGGCAAGTTGTGATTAGTGGAACATAAAGTAGAACACAAAAAATGGTACAAAAGATTTGTAAGCAACTCGTAATATTGACACTAGGTAAAAGAATTAGTCTAGAGACACTAGATAGAGCTTTCATGCAAAATCACATTGAAAAATTAGTGTTACCCTAAATAAATTTATTAAAAAAAAAAAAGGCAAATCACAACCTTAAATGCTTTCTTAGGAAAAGTTGCCACGACCGTCTTCCCACCCTAGGGTTTATCTATAAAAATGCCAATCCCAATGAGAAGATTTGCCTTATGTGCCACCAAAAGAGACTACAATATTGCATGTTTTAAGGGATTGCAAATGGGCTAAATTATGTGAAATTAAACATAGATGATAGCAGATAAGGGGAGATGGTTATTCGGATTTTCCCTCCATATCGGTATATACACCAACAAACTATTGAAAATTATGGGCTATTCCGATTCGTCATGCACTCCATAGGGCATATGGGATTTGGGCCATAAACATATTATTATTGAATTTGATTCAATCATTGCCATAAACTTGATTACTAATCGAAAAGATCCTTCTATGGATCTTTCTACGTATTGGTTCATGATGAAAGAGAGTTTATTCTCTTGTAATTGTAGTCCTTAATAGATTTCAATAGTTTGCAGGGCTTTGTAAGGTGTTTATGCCAATAAGTTACTTTCCTTATATTCTATAACTTTGATTAATCTTGTTTATACAAGTTACATTTAGATTTCACTAAGAACTTAGTCTTCTTAGTCTATTGTTTTAGGGAAAAAAAAAAAATTAATGTCATTATTTTATTAAGTGTATAAAATATTTCCTGTTTGCAATGAAACTTAGAATAATCTTGAATTACTTAGATTCCTGTGATTTAATGGCATTAGATTTCACTAAGAACTTAGTCTTCTTAGTTTATTGTTTTATGAGAAAAAGAAAAAATTAAAGTCATTATTTTAGTATTAATGGTAATTTTTCTTTTTGTTATAACTTTTGAGTCTTGATTTAAAAGTCAAAATAAAGTCCGCTCAATTCTTGACATTTTCTAAATAACTAGGGTTCAAATCCCCTCATCAATTATTGTAAAAATTAATAAAACTCTCTAAATGGTTAAAATAAATAAAAAAATAAAAAAAAAACCTCTCTAAATGGTTAACTGCTACCAAGAAGAAAGAGAGGGATTTTTTTTTTTTTTTTCTATTTTGAAATAAAGTTGGATTTTTTTATTTTTTTTTGGTTTGTAATTCAATAGTTGGAAGTAAGATAAGGCTCTTGGCAAAGTTAGATTTTGACATTGTCAAATTTGCTCTACTTTTCTCCAGTATATCGTAGTCAAAGGCATTGGGAACAAGTAATTATTAGGTACTCTTAGAGTACGATGAAATTGTACTCCCTCCTCTCACATTCAGGATAAATCTCACTAATTAAATTCATGATAAAGTTCACCATGAACGTGAGATGAGAAAACACCATATCATCGAGTATCTGATAATTTTCCCTTAGAAACCTTAATACCCTCACCCACCTCATCAATTTACACCAATGTCATTTTGCCATGACGCTCAACACCTCAATCAATGCTACCTAATTCAAATAAAGAACAATAATGTTTTCGCAAACTCAATGCTGTACGCTCCATATACATTAGATCCACAATTTCACACGTGATGTCCACATTTAAAACGTAAAATGATTAGTATACGGATTATATACAATAATGAGTGATAATCATTACTC
The DNA here is from genome assembly GCA_023736055.1 of Quercus glauca. Classification (NCBI taxonomy): domain Eukaryota; kingdom Viridiplantae; phylum Streptophyta; class Magnoliopsida; order Fagales; family Fagaceae; genus Quercus; species Quercus glauca. The sequence goes on along the minus strand of CM043323.1, from coordinate 14,752,852 downwards.
CTTAGAAAATAGACGCAAGACGGAATGCATGTGATAACATGGACAAATCACATCCCGAAGTGCAAAAAATTCATCAAATGATCAATCTACAAAATCTTTTCTCCATCCACTCTTCTACACTTCCAAAAATCTTACAACAAAATTCAGTTTCAGTTCTAAGGGAATGCACTCTTCACCTGGACAAATAAATAAATAAATAAATTACAAAATCTTTTCACGAAATGTAGAAATTGAGATTACAGATAACTCTAAACAATATATTCTATAAAATTTAAAGTGGGTCAACAATAACCCCGCCCCCATTTATATTTCAAAGAAGCTGAGATCCGCAAACTTAAAATAAATTTTTCCGCTGGAGTGATTATAGTGAGATAAAGATATATAATTTTTTTTTTATCATAGAGAATAAGATATCTTTAAGATATATAAACTGATTATGGTCCTAAAAAGAAAATAAAAATACACAAACAGATAAAATATGGGATTCTACTAATTTAAAATTATTCTGGCTGAAATCGAAAAAATTAGAATAAGTTGGGATCATAGGTAATTGAAAAGTTGATTTCCAATATCCAATTAGACAGATATGGCAGAAGTTTAGAGAAACTGTACAAGTTTTAAGAATGAGAGGAACCTGGCCACGCTTCCATCTCAGTCATCATCCTCAAGATCAAGTACCATTCTCAACTTCCTTCTCATTACATTACTCTTTGGAGATGCACTAGGAGCTAATTCATCAATTGCATCTTCCAATTCCTCATCCACTACCTGATCTGACAAATTATCTAAATCGTTCACAGGTGCAACATCCAAACGATTTCCACTGCCAATCCTTCTTATTAGATTACTCTGTGGAAATGAACTGGGAGCCACTGCATCCCCAAAAGCTGCCGAAATATCAACTTCTTGTTGTGACAAATTATCTAAATGATTCACAGGGGCAACGTTCAACAAACTTCCACTGCCAATGCTAGTCACTTCAGCTTCAGCAATGCCATTCAGACTGCCATAATTAAAAGAAACATTCACATCGACTCCTGCAGGTTCCGCCTTACTGCACTGGTTGTTAACATCCCTGAAAATACATAAGATTAGTTCTATGTTCAAGTTAATAAATATTATCAGAATATTTGAACAAACAAGAAGCTAAGCTGAAGCTATACTTTTCTTCACAAACCATTACTTAATGCAACCAACATCAAGTAAATAACAGAGGTTATTCTTTATTAGTACAAATTCCCTTTGAAAAGAAGCCAGCTTGATAAACACAACCCTGCTTTCTAAACAATAAGGATATCAATTTGTAAAATTCTAAGTAGTACTGCTAACATGGGTGTCCAAAGCTCTTTGAGCACTTGACTAATCCCACATACTAGATAATTATAGGGAGGAATCTATTGGGAGTGGCCCCAAGATGCAAACTAGGAGTTTTGAACCCAGAGTCTCATGTATCTCATGAGGCCTTGAGAATTTAATTTGGCATAATTCCTGCAAGTCTTTGTAGTAAACTGTCTGAAACTCATGATTTAATCAAAATAAAAATTTAAGAGGCTCAAATGACCCAGCTTTATATCACTTTTTTTGTTCACTTTATTTCCTCCATCGAATTAGTCCTTTCAATGGATATATACTCTAAAATTGACAAAGCAGAAAGCTTTTGCTAGTCTTACAACAATTTTGGAAGAGTGCTATTCCTTTTCCACCTGAAATATGCAGTCAAGCTCCAACAAGAATTAGATTGAAAAAGTTTTTTAAGGTCCTCCTTATTCGAGTTTGTTTGATATGCTCATAAGAGCCACATTTGGTCTGGGAGGTCACTCATGGTTTGTTTGAAGCCTGAGTTCTCAGGTTGTGATGTTTTCTTCTCTTTTATTTGTTTTTCTCGTTAGTCACTGTTGTGCCTTTGGTTAATTGTTTCCTAGCCTCTTGCAACGTGTAAGGTCCTTTCTAGGCCAGGTTCCAATGTCCCTCCAGTTGTAAGACTTGTTTCTTTGGGTGCTTCAGGGGATGTCCTGAAGAAGCATGTTTGAGAGCTTTGTTGTGTGTCTTGATTTTATTTTTTTATTTTTGGCAGTAAACTTACTATTTACCCATAAAAAAAAATGGGTCAATTGAAAGTTATTTACATCCAGGAATCCCAGAGAAGTGGGCATAACAGATGCCAAAAAAGGTTTCTGCAAAACTGAAAATCATAATGATGCCATTTCAGCACAAGAAAATATATAACAATTTCCAAAGGACTAGGAAGTATTTTCCAGACTTTAAGCCTATTATCAATTTGTCATTCATCTCGAAGTATGCAAATACTTCAAACATAGTACATCAGCATCACAAATAGATCCACTAAACATTCAACAGCATCGATCTCCCTCGTTTCCAACATGTTCAATTGTAGGAGCAACTACTTGGAAATGGAAAAAAGTGAGATTAACATTTCAAGTTCAACCTGAATATTCAGCATTATATGGATTGTAGAATAAATTGAATAATGTAGTAACTAGCAAGAAGAATCGTGGAGGATGAGCAACATACTGTATTTCGACAACTTCAGTAGGTCTATTTCCAGGATCATTTTGAATTTTTGTTCCCTGAATTGAGATGGCTGTGAGCTTCTCATCCTTTGACTGAGGAAACGGCCTTCTAGTTTTCCTGTATCCAATAGATTAATTAATTATAAACAAAGGACAGAAAGAAAACATAACAGGAAAAGTTGTTGCCACTCAGTGATATGATTAGATTTAACACACGGATACTCCAATTTAGAGTTACGGAGTAAATGAATATATAGATAATTATGTTCCAAACAGTACTATCTTCAAAAAAGAAACCACAAAGGATACAGGTATAAAATTATGAAAATTAATGACATGTTTAGAGTGCTGCAGCTATTTAGCATTTAAGCAGTTATAATACAATGAAAGGATTCCATTATGATTTCCAATGTTTTCTACATAATGCAAAGGAACATTTAGATCATTCAAAAGTAACAGAATTCCAATCAACATGATGCAGCATAATTAAGGTGTCGTGTGCTATGCAGATATTACTAATATCATCACCTGATATCAACTTGAGTCTCAGTCCAATTAATGTGTCCCATTTTCAAATACATGAGACTTGTTCCCAGTCCACGGGAAAAAGGCAAATGATGGATCCAATAATATAGATACCATGCATATATTCAAAAAATTGTGTACCATTTACATATAAGAAGAGCTGTTCCCAGGCTAAGGACAATTCCAAGAAAAAGTTTTATGATAGGACAAACAATGAAACCACTAACATAGACTCCATGCATAAAATTGATAATATAAGTTTAAAAGAATTCATCATAAATATGGATGAGACAATAGAACTGGCAGTGCAAGGTTCATGTTGATGGCCACAAATAGCAGCAGTGCTACGGACCACAAAAATCAATGTAATATTAAAGCCAAGAGACATTTTAGATGTAAACAAATAACGAAGCAGATTAGTTGGAATTTTTTTTCTTGGTTCTACAGTGGACTAGGCAAGAGAATTCTTGATTTTCAGAAATATATTTGACACCATATATGCAAATTTAATAAACAAAAGTGAAATTTATCATTATTTGGGTAAGTACCAGTCACAAAAATAAATAAACTTTAAACTATGAAAGATAAGAGAATAAGAAACAATATGACAGGCAGTTCTGCTTTTGCTTACCAAGCAAAATTTAAACAAAAGTGGAGATAACAACTATGCCATTTTTAAGGAAAAACACTGAATATTTCAAATACAGTTCATAGATTCCTTTCAAATAAACAATGATTCCCAGATATGAGTCCATTATAAGGAAAGGTAACAGCTTGCAGATATAAATACCCAATATAATATATACACAATCAAGCTCCAACAACTATAAATATTTATTCTTTGTGATGAGAGAGAGAGAGAGAGAGAGATTTACTTAAGAACAGAGCTTAGGAGTTCATCATCCGAATCATCTTCGGGCAATAATCCTTCAACTTGTTCTGGTAATTGCTCACCAAATAGCCTCTCATTCTCCTTTTTGCACCTACAGTTTTTTAATATATATATATAGATCAGTAGCATCAGGAAATCCAGCAATATTTGATAAGAGATGTCAAATTCATCTGAACTTAGAAAAATGAAAATGAAAATTCATATATGTAGGGAAAAAGTCAGAGAAAATACAAATATAATGAAGGGATGATTTTGGCAATTGCACATGTCCATCAGTAAGAGAAAACCAAATATCTGACATTAAACCAGCCATGCCCTATGGTTTGACTGATGGGAAATTTTAAAAAATAAACATATAAATGAAAAAGACAAAGAGGAAGGTTCAGAAATGTGGAGATAAATCATGATGCCTGGATGGATGAGCAGTATGATAAAAAGATCAATTCAAAGATCAACAGAATTACAGACTTGAAACTACAACCACAAGAAACAAAAAAAAAATTGTAAAAACATCTTGAGATGTTAAGCAAGAAAATAACAACTTGTGTCAATGGAATGTGAAAATGCCCAATTTTGTATTAAGAATTATAATACCAACATGGTGGAGAAGTTAAAAGAAATGTGAAAGCAACCTACAATAACTAAATGATGACTAAGCTAAGTCAAGAACATGACACAGCAACATACTTCTCAAATGAGTATCCCACCTATTCACAATCTCACATTGATAGGGTTCCCCAAAATTAAAGCTTGACGCATGCCACCAAACCCATTAAAAGGAATGTACGGAACTGTTTGGAATACTTACTGAACTTAATACCAAAAAGAATTATTTTAATAACTGGGATAAGTATACAGGGGTGCACATCAAGAAACCCTAATGTTTCAATCTAAGAAGAGCAAAAAAATCCAAATATGAATAGCACAGGATACTGCCTATGAATATAATATTACCTATTCAATAACGATAATAATGTTTCATCGTCAGGGTCATGTGCTTTGTCTGTGAACAAGCTATTAGAATTCTCATTTTTTATAAGCATGTTGGCTTCAAACTTCTTCTGTTGAGGAACTCGTAAACCAAGTTGCTTAAGCTTATGAGAAACTTGAACAGCTGTGAATTTATTATCTGCATCCAATGCATTTGCAATCATGTAGCTACACCTCTTATGCTCTTTGAATCTGTGAGGATCAAGCAAAGCCCAAACTTTTTTTATTTAAAAATTCAAATAATAACAAAATAACATATTACATCACATCTTTATCAACTTTTTAGCATATTTGATGTAAAAGGAGACTTAATCTAATATTGTAACCAGAAACCAAGCTACGCAACACTCACTTCTCATATAGAGCTCTGATCATATCTTCCTGATCTTCACTAAAAGCAGAAACTCTTTTCCTTTTGTGCCTATAGAAATATAGTAAGGGAGGTATCAGAGAATTTTCCAAAATAGAAGGGAAAATGAATAAACAAAGATTTCGGACTAAAAACATTAACACTAGAAGCTTTTATGTGGATAATGCTTTGCATTATCAGCCACTGCTTTAGAATACAATCTTATACAACGCATATATTATCTATAACATTCATAAAGTACAAATTTCTTAGTACTTACAAAGGCCTCAATAAACTTCCCTCCATATCATCTGAGTTATGGAGATTACTAACTTTTTCCACCGCTTTTCCATCTCCATCATGGTCATCATCATAGCGCATCTTTTTCCTTGGTGCAACTTTCAGTCCTAGCTGTCTAAGCTTATTAGAAATTTGTGCTGGTGAAACTTTACCATCAGGTTCTAGAACTTCAGCAATAAGACGACTACAATGCCGATCATCTTTGAATCTAAAAAGGCCACATTTTTTCAGAAAAGACTTGAGCAAAAAGTTTAGAAATCAGAAGAAAAATGAAACAATACACAATCAATAATACCCATCAAACGTTTTGCATGCTTCAAATAGTATCAGGTATAATTACAATAATCTAAGTGCTGTTTTAGGAACAACATTTGTAAGATATAAAACAGCTAAATTAAAGCACACTTACTTCTCATAGAGATCCTTAATTTTTCTCTCCATTTCGCCATCGAGAGAAAGTCTTTTCTTTCTTCTAGGATCCCTTTCAGATTCATGTTCCATGGACTGCCCCCTACTGCAACAACCAAATGCACCAAGGAGTTTTTAATGTAAATGTATACCTTTTACACTTTCAATCAAGATAAACTTTTTTTTCTTAAATGAAGAGGAACTTCAATAAATTAGAAGTACAAAATAGCATCTCTGAACAAGACTATAAATGGATGGTTTGAGATTCTAGGGACATACTTTGCCATACACTGTTTCACAACTTGCACATGTTAAGTGGTGATTGGATTACTTTTTACCAAGTACCAGTGGTGGACCCATGTGTAAGTGACATGATCCAATCACAGGTTAACACATGCAAGTTGTAATAAAAGTTGTGGCAAAGTGTGCGCTCTTAGAAGAATTGATTCTAGAATAATTTGGTTTGGCATCATTGTAAATATGCAGTGTAAGAACAGAAAAATGAAAAGGTCAAGAAAAAGATAAAGACTAAACAAATACTCAAGTTCCCAAAAAAATTCTTACTTCTGATATCCTTGCTCATGAGAGATCACAACATCAGCTTCATCTTCACCAAGTGCATCTGCAATGCTTCTACCGGTCCATCCTTTGGCCTGTGATGAACCGAGTTCTGCATCCTCTGGAATATTTTCCCAGTTTCTACTGTCTTTCTTCAAAGAGCCAATCTCATGCAACATATATTCAGCATTAATGTAATGGCTTTCTTTGCGCGTCTTCCAGAAGAGAATTTCCACAAAAAGAATGGGTTGAATTTTCATTTTTCTTAGCATCCTTCTGACAAAACTTCTCAGGAAATCAACAATGTTTGCATAATCTTTTGATGGACAGGACTTCTGCTCAACTAGGATACTATGGAATGTGATCAGGATTGATAACTGCCAAAATATGTGCATAAGAAGCAAATAAGATACAAATTCATAAATAATTGGAAAAAAAAAAAAATTCGTTTTTGGTTGGGGGGGGGGGGGGGGGGGAGAGAGAGAGAGAGAAAATATGGACGTCCTAGTTTTCCTTGAGAAGATAAATCCTAATATATTTCACCAGATTAATAAACCTTACTTTTAGATATTTATTTTTATCAACTTCTTCCTAAAGAAGTTGAACTACTTTTACAAAGTGGTCAATGCAAAATTAACCATTTATTTTTTATGAAGTTTTCTGTATGTTTATCCCTAAGATCTAAACACATGCTATATATATATATATATATATATATTAAATTATCATATATATTTAAAAAAGATTGTTCTTAGCAAAGTCATTTTTAACCTACTAATGAAAATTATTAAATTTGGACATTATTTGAATTTTTTATTTTACCTAGGACCTTGAGTTTTTAGATAAGAATAAAAACTCACAAGTACAGATAAGGAAAATTTTTACTCTAAAATAAGCAAGGTTCATCATATCTGTTGGGATGATTTACTTCACATTTTCTTATTAACAAAGAAACTAATTCTTCTTGTCTATAACTATTTTATATTTTAATTTTATGATGGAGTAAAGTTTTGCTTCAATTTTTTAAGAAGTTATCACTTCTCGTCATATTGTTGGGGTAAGATATCTATAATAAGCATTACAAAGGGTAGAGTTGGCATAGGTGATTTTAACAGGGAGCAATTAAGCTTTAATTGCACAGTACTTAATGGTCCTAGGAAATATAAGTTATTGTCTTTTGAAAAATAGAACATCCATGCTTTTTCCTTTTCTTCTGAAAAGTAAGTAAATCATGAAGTTTTACCTGATACAGCATCGGAGAGAGCTCCAAGTCATCAGTAATCCTCCGCAACATGCAAATTATGTAGTGATTTGTAGTGGCAGAATTGCTCTTATAAAACTTTAGTAACCAACATAATTTATGAATAATGTTGTTGTTTGCAAAAGCAGATATCAAAGTTGACACCTTAAAATCAACTTCATCAGTTGCATTTAGCTGCTCATCATCAGAAGAATCACCTGTGCCATAACAAGGATCATCATTAGCCTGATCAGCACTTTCATTATCCATATGTGGCACACTGCTTTTAAGGTTCCCTGTCTCCGACATGGATATATCAGGTTCATCAGCCTGAGCAGAGAACATGATGTTTTCTTTCCCATCAGAATTTGTGTTAGTTAGACTTCCCTTCTGTGCTATGCTCATATCTGCTGATTGCTCACTATTAGAGATGCCAATCTCATTCTGAACAGTGACATGATCACCCTGTACGTTTCCTGCTTCCTTGTCACTCGATGATTTGTTCTTTCTCTTTCTCCTTGATTTTCTAGAAACCTAAAAAAGGAGAAACGGTTTTAACAGAGATCCCCACAACAAAGGCTTCCTTAGACTGATAAACAGAACATTGATAATACATAACCTCATTAATTAAAAAGAAAATCAAAGATGTTAATAGAGAAGTGTTTTTTCCTAAAGATTGCAAATGGAAAAAAATGGATGCATGTTTCTCACAAGGAAAGTTTTCAAGCCAAAAGATGCATGCAGAAATTCAAACAAATTAAAGAACAGATTGTCGGAAGAAATCCCAATTTTCATAGAAGAGTATAAATGCATGGGAGAAGCATTGCGTAGAATTACATGACAATTCACTAAATATAAAAAGAAAATGCACTAGTTTCCATCAGCACAAAAAAAAAAACCAGGAAAATACAAATCAACTTTTACTGATAACAAATATAAGTTAAATGAGGAAAAAAACACCCCGTGTAGGCAATTGGAATGCATATGACATATTCTAATTATCATTAAGATAAGTCTGTTAGAAAAATGATAAGGGGAATGAGTTAACTTTGTAAGTCTGTAACATTATTGTTTTTGGAATAGGTGTATCAACTTTGTGAAATAAAATTATAAAATTTTCAATTCATGGCAGACATGAGTTAACTTGAGGAACAAATTTTAGAAATTTCAATGTATGCATGTATTGCACTTTTGCTAGTAATTAAATAAACAATGGAAATTAAAGAAAATGTGATTGACTAACTAACAAATAAAAAAAGGGGGTCATTTTTTGTCAGGATAGATCTCTAAGGCCAAAAAATATCAAAGAAAAAAAAAACAGATTTTCCATCTAAATTTAACCCATTAAGGCACAAACAAAAGCATAACACACCCTCAAAGTTCCACGTGCTTGAAGGTTCTCCATGAGCTGCACAACTTTATGCATCATTTCTACCATATCTGCGAGATCACTGAGAAGAAGAGTATCATAAATATGGCACCAACACAACAGTAACAACAAATCCTTATTCCCAAAATTTGGGGTCAGCTATGGCACCAATATATTCAAAAAAGAATTACACTTTTCCATAGTGAATAGATGATATAAGCATGTGCAAGTGGTCTTGCATAAGTACCTATAGAGGCCAGTGAGGCTATTGGGGGAAGGGGTAGGTACATTCATGGTTGCATACACATTGTTATTCTGGTATAATTTATGCAGGTAGGTTTAATTGCAGGAAAGAAATAGAAGTCACATAACTAATATACATAAATTGAGATGTCCAGATTTAAGTGAAAATGAGAACAGACACAAACAAATGCAACTCATATGCATCAAATCAAATTTCAAACTGGAAGCTTGATTATAGAGAAACATTTCGAAGAACAAAAGAATTAGTGAGAGAAACTTCCTTTAATTTTAGTAAAATCCTAATTTTTCTAACATGTATAAACTGGAAAATACAAAAGAGTACTCATCTAGCATACAGTCAATCAAATATACTACCTATAATAGAAAATTTTAGAAAGCATCTACGTATCCGACCAATATAAATGAAGGCATATAACTGAGGGAGTCATTTCTCCCACCCAAAACTTAAAAAAGAAAATGAGAAGCATAAATAAAATCTAGCAAGGTATTTTCCTCCCAAATTTAACAAGTGGAGGAAGACCAAGAAGCCAATCACAAGTGTTGCCTGATGATCCATTAGCATGGGCTAATACCTGGCAGAAGCCTGAATCCATCTCCCCTCTCTAAAGATTATAATAAATAATTGAAACATGAAACCCTAAAAGCAAGAGGGAAAAAATCCTATCCACCCATCAACCTGCCCACTTCGATCTTCTGGTACTGAAATACTAGAACAGGATATGAAAGATAAACAAATCAATCATTTTGGGTTGTTAGTGTGAAAGGGGAAAACCTCTTTGGTTGTTTGTGAGTGTCAAACGTTTTGATCAAATTCAAGAGGAACTGAGTCATCCCTTGATCAGTCTGATCATAAAATAACTTGTAAAGAAGAATGCGAGCTGTGTAAAGCTCCTTAGCATCGTCTGGCAACAACTTAAGCATCAAATCTAGCATGCTAATCTGCAAGCAGGAAAACCAGTTAGGAAGGACATCACAAGGTTACTCAATATCACTAACTTATAGAGAAGTATCACAACAAGGTCAGTTTGGATTTATATTTTAATGTGGATTCTAAAGTGCAAAGGAAATTTGTAGTCTGTTCTACTATGTATGAATTGTAAGGCAGTGTCCCAATTAACAAGTGGTACATCTTACAAACAGCAATTTGCAAACCAAGAAAAAAATTCCACCTTATAATAGATAGACATTATACGCTATTTTTACAATAAGAAATGTGTGAATAACTTAAAGAGTGTCTATTGCTGTATAGAACCCAATTGGATACCCGGATAGGAGAAGGACTAGAGTAGATAGAATATTATATATGTATCCTGAGGACAAAACTGGATTAGGGTGACACCATATGTGTTATCTACAGATTGTTTGTCTGACCTTCAGTGACTTAAACAAGTTTGACTACTCCCAAAATTTGTATTCTTGATATTATAAATTAAAAATAATAATAATAATAATAATAAAACCCAATTTCATTGCACACCTTCAGTCATTTCTATGAATCTTTCTCAAGAAAGGTTTCCATATTTGAAATTTTGGCTGCTATAGAAAATTTCATTATTTAGACAACTTCAAAATTACAGAATCCAATTCCAAACATGGGAAAGACAAACCTTTATTCCAAAGTGAATGTATTCTCCAATTAATTTATTTGCATAGATTATGCATTGATTTACTCTACCCATGTCACAAAAATCAAACCTTTTGTCATGTAAAAATAAACTGAGCTACAAAAACCTTCTTTATACAAACAACCATCATCTAAGGAAGGTTTTTGGTAGGGGGGGGGGGGGGGGGGGTTGGTTTAAATTGTCAGGCTAGCAAAGCCAATGTAACAGAAGTTTTTCTAGATAAGTAACAGAACTCTGAGTTGGATTAACAATTACCATGTTTTTCATAAGAGAACCAGCAGCAGAGAGAAACTTGTAATCATTTGTTTCCTTTAACCCATCAAATGCATTACGCCACTTTAGAATGACTAGTTGGAACATTGACTCGTTCATGGATTCAGCAATTGGTCCACATATATCACCTCTAAAAATTGTGCTATCAGCATCTTTATCAAAGTCTTCAAAATTATCTACTCCCACATTTGGCTGTTAGACACAGGAAAATGAGGTGACCAGCTAAACATTTTCTATAGAAAAACAGAATGCAAATCAAAGATAATTATGATTAAGCAACAAGAGATATGTCAACTTTCTTTTTAATAATTTGATAATTGGGGGAGGGATTTGAACCCTCAATGTCTCATTTGGAAACACCAAGAGGTGCCAGCCAATTGAGCTACAGGACTATTGGCTATATATACATATATATATATATCAACTAGACATCAAGAAACAGAACTTGGGACGCAGTCTTACGGCATGTAGAAACCAACAACTAAAATTGCATGTTTTGGCTTTCAATCCAAAATTGTATTTAACCCTTTGTACATGAAACATCTACAGTAACGCTTTTTGTAAAAATATTTGGAAAACTCAATTGGAACAATGAAAGTCCTCAAATGGACCAAATTTCCTGGTTAAGAAATTCCATCAATACATATTCCCAAAGCTCAAAAACATGATACAACTAGAAGTTTGCACTATTCCAGAAACCTTGCCACTGCCTATATGATAAGAGCAATGTGATTTATTTTCTTCTGATCATGATTAGGGATTCAGGGAAAAAAAAATGCGACACCTCTCTTTCAAATCTATTCATATTCTATTGTTTGACAAAAATATAAACAAGAGAGAAACGAAAGTGTAAATTCATCAACTTCTTTTCTTCACCTTTTTTTGGGTTTTCAATCATTAGTCATCTTAGAGGATCTTTAGAAATTCAACAGTAAAGTAGTGCTCTAGATCTGTTGTTAAAGGATTATTGAATGGAATTAAATAGGATTTAAGAAGGGATAGGTTATAGGAACTGAGTTATGTGCAAGGATATGAAAACAAATATATAGGTTAACATGCCAGAATTCACGTCTCACCTTAGAATTCAAAAACTTGTGATGTTGAAAAGAGGTAACAAACTGAGCAACCTGAAAGAAAACAATGACATCGTTTTTCTGAATTGCATGATGTTCCTTTTCAATATCGTCACGAATAGACTGCATCAAAACTGGTAAAAAATTGGATTGCATTAAGATGTGTAATAAAATTGCAATGCTGTAAGAAGCAAAACTTAACCTAAAAAAGACATTTATTTCCAAAAACACTTGCCATTGTAACCTCCCGATAGAAACTGGCTCACAAAATCATAAAGCAACTTCAAAATTTTATCCTTGGTTGGAGGTAATCTTCCAATGTCCCATGCAATCCTTTTTACAGGACCCCGAGGAATCTTGTGAGGTTTAAGCATGGTATCTTGAGATGCAGTGTTTGGATTTCCCTTTAATACTGCCTTAGAACCATCCTGTAGTAAAAACTACCAATGTTACTAAAGCTTTCAATGACAACACTTGCTAGCATCAGCAACAGAACTTCATACCATGGTAACCCGAGTAAATGTCCCAATAAACTGTGAATGACGACTCATATTGCGTAATCTGGAAAGTCTTCTTTTCTCTTCTTCCTCCTTCATAATGGACTCGAGACTACTAAGAGAATCTTCAGTGTCTACATCCACCTAAGAAAATTGAACATGAATTATCAGACTACCACACATATATATATGCCATTAAGCAACTATAGAACAGATAAAAGATGGCATCGATAGACAGCACTAAGGAGTTCAATAGCCATAAACTTGAAGAGAAGGACAATTATAACCAATCCAATTCATATCTGATGAGTTGTAGTCATTCTGGCAAACAATATTTATGCCTGTGACGGTGTCAATGTAGTTTCAGTATTTCACATCAGAGGTTACAAGCTTTACTTTATCCCCTTCTATTTACCCTGTCTACTTCATCCCCTTCAATCTACCCTTTCGTTTTTTTAGCCAGCTTGATCTTGTTACCATAAAAGACAGTGGAAATAGACGAAAGGAAACAAACCTTAAAACCCTTCAGATGTGCTTTGGCGGTTAACTCTGGCTCTTGACCCATAAAGATGTAATGGAAAATCTCTAATAAAAGTAAATTGTCTTGACGAAAATAGCCATATGAACCACCAACATGCTGAGTTATAACTATAATTAAGTCCATTACATTCTCATGGAATAGAAGTTCCAAAAATTTTTCTCTCAAAGATAAAAATTGACTTGCACATCCCCCTGCCTTTTGCTGTAACGGGATTTCTTGAATAGCTAGAACATTTCGAAATAAAGTAAGTACAAGCTGCACCAATTTCCAGTCATCCTCTGTGAATGTTTCGCTGCATGACACAGGATTAGTCATGAAACCAAATACATAGAAAGTAGGCAGTAGTCACAAAATGATAATTAAAATGATTTTTTTTTTTTTTTTGGGATTAGTCCACCTTATAAAAGAAATCAAAATGATAATTCAAACAGTTACAGAGCACTTAAAACCAATGTGAAGATAACAATAATCCAGGGATGGTAATGACATTTAGAGATTTTTAAAATGTATAAACAACTGGCATCTCTAGATGCAGCAAAAATGAAATAACACTGACTAACAGATAATTCTTAAATATACATGTAAACTTATTAGGCTCATATATTTAAGATACAGCCAACACTCATTAGTAAAAATTGGAGTGCATGCCCAGAGGATCCTTTAAAATATAAAAGTCCATTTTGCCTAATTATTACAACTGCCTCAACTCCCTAATCACTATATTTGTTTGGAACTAAGGCTTTGTCCATCACTCCTACTTTTTCTTTTTTTCACTTTCTTACATTTAAGAATTTTTGTATCTTTGTACTCTGTCATTTTTAGCCCCATCATTGCACTCTAAATCACATTCTTTTAATTTTAACTATTTAGTAAGTACTATTTTTGAGAAATAAAAAGTAAAACCACCAAGTCCTACTCTCTTTAAGGTAGTGCACATGAAGCATTTATTTTTATTTTTTTTACTTTTGCTTTTATATTAAAAAAGGGGGTGGGGGGGACAGAGGTGTATGTAAAGCATGAAAAATAATAAGAACTCTTAAAGTTTAACAAACCATTAGCTCAGACAAAGAGGCAATAATTTCTATCTGAACAAGCACACTAGAAAATTTTCAAAGAAAAATGAAAAATGCTGGCCTTTACTGCAAAAATCTTGTCTTGGTTCCAGTTCAACAAAAATGCAACCTAGATCAAATTCTCAAGGATTCCATTTATGTGTAATCATTACTCACCTTTCCAAATTCTCCAATGGGCTTTCCAGAAGTGAGACTATCACAGTGACAATGTCACTACAAGTAACTGACGACTTCAACCCCCACAGATACTCTAGCTGTTGTGAAATATCTTTCGAAGTAGGCTCAATAGGCATAGTAAGGAACACCAAAACCTTCACTGTCAAACAAATAACAACAATAATAACAAAAACTCATCCTCTAGCTCGCTTTCACAATAAATATTAGAGAGATAAGAAAACCTGCCTGCATTCAAAACCAAGTTACGATCATCTTGGCAGTGTTCTATAATTGGAATCAAATCTTTCGATACAATGTTCCATTTACAGACTTGCTTGAACACATCCCGTGTATGTGGATCGTCACGCCTCAAAAACCTCAGTAAATCTTTCAAATTATCTGACAGAAATTTGAGAATTATAACAATTGTCAATATCAAATCCCCATTTACTTGTTGAGGAAAAAAATAGCCAATTAATTCCCAATTCTTGTGATTTTCATTATCTGGGACCTTAGAAAACAATTCTCAACTGAACCTAAAAACATATTCTTATCTTAACTAAAGGCAAGCTTATCAATTTCTATAACCCAATTTACAATATAAAACAAAAACCCAACAATTAAATAATTGGAGAAACTGTAAACTTGATCATTTAGGTTATATAACCCCCCAAAAAAAATCTGATTTTGGATTATTTACAAAAATAAATCTTTTCCTGAAAATCAATGACAAGTTTAAAAATTTGGGAAACGAAAATTCAATTGCTGAAACTAAAATGAATTGAAAACAATACCCAATGCTATCATTCAGCTTGTTTGAATTGAACTTGAAAAGGCAAAAAGTAAAGGATAAGAGCTTCAAAAAAAATTTTTTGAATTTTTGAGGTGTACCTAGACAGTACTGGCCCTTGGAGTAGCCGATCCGATTGCCATTGTCGTCTTCTTCGGCGATTCCGAGACCCGCGCAGATTAACGATAAGCCCTCGGTGTCCATGAATAGATTGATTGGTTTTTTAGGGTTTTTAAGGAGAGTGAGAAATGAGGGGTTTTTTTTGTGTGAGATGATCTCTCTGATCTGATTTCTGAGAGTGAGAGAGAGAGAGATGGATTTGTAATTAGGGCTTTTTGTGGCGCGAAAATGGGGATGAGAATTTTCCCGCGCTTTTTCTAAGGGTTACTCTGCGTGGAAAGGAGGTGATTCAGTGCTTCGTGTGTAACAGGTGGATCTTGCATCCTTCCCATCCGATGATGTGGCACAGCCACACTATGATTTTTTTTTTTTTTTTTTTTTTTGGTACCAATTTTGGCAGAGCCCAGATCCAGACTTTGATTTTGCCAAATTTTACAAGGAAACTTCTTCAATCTTCACTCTTTATTTTTTTTTGGTTTGGGAGTAAAAGGAGAATTTTAATTACTTTTATTTTTTATTTTAAACTCTTTCTAAATCGTAAACTTTTCACTATTTTTTATTTAAAGTTAAAGCTTTCAAAATGTTAAATTTAAAACTTAAATTTTTTTATTATTAAAAAAAATTAAAATTTAAAAACAAAATAATGTAGCATTTAAGGGCCCATTTGGCAATTTGGTAACATTGTTTAAATGTTATGAAAATACATATTAGTGAAAAAGTGTTGTAAAAATACGTGTTATGTTATTTAAACAACGAAAACAGTTATTTGAACAACACAACCATAGTACGGGTGTGCGCGGGTTGGATTGGGCGGGTACAGACCAATATTTCTATCCAATCCGCCACTAGCGGGTTGGGAAAATTCCAATCCGCCACCAACCCACCAAAGTCTAAATCCGGTGGATTGGTTACAAATTTTGGCGGTTTCAACTCAGCGGGTTAGGCGGGTTGGCATTAACAATGTTTTTTTTTTTTTTTTTTTAATTATCACAAACTACAATTTGTTATTGATAATCTCAAAATATAACTAATCCACACAAAAAAGTAAAGGTAGATTTCATTGAATAATCTCAATTCCAACACAAACATAGAGTCAATGAAAAAGAGATATATCATCTCTAGCAAAAGTAGGCTCCGCCTTACAACTTAGGAAATTAAAAAATAGTAGAATTAAATCAACGAACTCAAAGTCTTAACATTCCCAAAGTCACATCAAGGATTCAAAATAATAACATACCAATATAACAAATAAACTTCAAAATGGTATGCATGGTCTCAAAAGTCATAATGTAATCAAATTATACCTACTGAAAATAAACTCAATTCTAACAAAAGTTCTTAACAAAATAGACTTCATCAATCAACTTCAAGCTTGGTACCACTCCAAAAATTAAGTTGAACTCCTTCAAAGCAAGTAGCAACCTAATTAATCATCCACAACATAAGATAAAATTAGGAATGTTACTGTTATCTATATAAGATAATGAAAATTGCACATAAGCAAATGAAGATAGAGAATGGATTTTACCTGCCTAAGCAAAGTTCCTCAAAATCAACTAAATCAATTATCCACATCTTTTATATTTAAAGTAGCAAATTTTGAAATAAAAATATTACATATAATAAACATGTTACTGCAATTAATCAAAACTAACTAAATTGAAGCATCCATGAACCAACTTCAACAAATAATTAAAAAAAATGTTACCTGACTCAATTCCTTCATATTTTTCTATGTCATCCATAACCTCTCAAAGGTTGATTGGAATTGGTGAAGACCGCAACCAATTCTGTCCACAAATAAAAGCCTCTACCATCTTTGGAGTTAGAGAACTTCGAAATGGATCAAGTACACGTCCACCAGTACTAAAGGCTGACTCAGAGGCCACTGTGGAGACTGGAACAGCCAAGACATCTCGTGCTATTTGAGAGAGAATTTGATACTTGTGGCTATTAAGCTTCCACCATGCCAAAATATCAAATTCAGCATTGCCTAGACCCTCACAATTTTCTATCAGAAACCTATCCACTTCAGATTTATTCTCCAAACTTTCTGCCTCCTCCAAGTGTTTCTTGTATTGAAAGGCAAATGACTTGCTATCATCTTCCTCCTCATCATCAACATCCATCACTTCAAAAGTTTGACTTACACTAGGTTTTGCAACATTAGCACTAGTATCCTTCTAAAGATAGTGCTCATATAATTTTTTTAATTTTGCCTCCACCATTGCTGTTAGTTCTTCTGCCTTGGATTTCTCATAAACTTGTTTAAAGGAAAACATGATATATCTCAATTTATAATGAGGGTCTAGCACAACGGCAACATACAACAAAAAATTGATATTTTTAATATTCTCCCAATATTTGTCATATTTCTTTCTCATGCTAGCAGCCGTATTCTTTAACATATTATCCTCACTTCTACTTAAAGTCAACAATTTAGATTGCACTAACACAAGTTCATGGAAAAATGCATTAGATGTGACAAATAAAGAGCCTGAAAATCGCAAAGTCACCTTATAAAAAAGTTTTAGAAATTGCACAAAGATTCTAGCCTTTCCCCAATCAAGCACATTAGGAGGCCCAATATTCTTTCTTCCCCTCCCTTTTCCTCTCCCATTATCATCCTCAACCCCAACCTCATTCTCATCATTATCATCATCATTGAAATATGAGTCAAATTGTGAGTCTTCCTCTTGTAGCCGCTCAAAAGCATTTTGGAACTTCACAGCTGCCTCTAACATCATATAGGTTGAATTCCACCTAGTTGGAAGATCTAGGCGTACTAGACTTTTACTAGGAATTTTTTCGCGCTCTACACAATTTTTAAAAGTTTGAAGCCTAGATGGAGAAGACCTAACATATCTCACTGCATTTCTAATCTTAACAACTGATTCATTTTGATCTTTTAAGCCCTCACACACAATAAGATTAACAATATGTGCACAACACCTCATATGCAAAAACTCATTATCCAAAATGGTGGTCTTCCAATCCTTGGTTTTTCTTTTCAGATATTGTATGGCAGTATCATTTGAACTTGCATTATCAAGTGTGATTGTAAATATCCTATCTATCCCCCACTCTTGTAAGCACTTCTCAATATGCTTACCAATTGTGACACCCTTGTGATTAGGAACAATACAAAAATTTAAGATTCTTTTATGCAAGTTCCAATCATTATCAATCCAATGAGCAGTAAGACACATATAGTTAAGATTTTGAATTGATGTCCAAGTGTCAGTGGTTAGGCATACTCGTTGCTTTTGAAATGTTTTTTTCAATTTTTTCTTCTCTTCATAATAAAGATTCATACAATCACGAGCAACAGTGGTGCGACAAGGGATAGTGAACCTAGGTTCCAAAACCTCAACAAAAAACTTAAAGCCTTCCTTCTCTACATGCCTAAAAGGTAACTCATCAACAATTATCATCTTTGCTAGGGCATTCCTAGCAATTTTTTCACTAAACCCCACTGCTTTAAGAGTAGATTGCCCTTCTTCTTTTTTAAGAAAACAAAGTGTCTTTTGTTTTTTGTCTACGACCTTTTAAGGGGACGTGGGGCATTGATTATAAAGATGATTCCATAAATTACTAGTCCCATCCCTTTTCCCACGACATCCATAGTCTTTAGCACAGTAATTACATGCTGCTCTAGGGTTATTAGGATCACAATCACCCATCATTGAAAAGTGATCCCAAACTTCAGATTTTTTCTTTTTAGGACGCTTAGGAGGAAGTGCATTGGTATTACCTGTGGTTGGAGACTCAGTTTTGTCATTGGGTTTTTCAATGTGGGCACTAGATGTTTCACCCTCCATCACCTATTAAAAAAATTAGACAAAGACAAAGAATAAGATGAACCGTAAGAATATGTAATATATAACAATATAACATATTAACTTGAATATACAATGAACAATAGATACTTGAATATACAATGAATTGCCTCTACTAGAAATAGAATGGCTTAACATGTAATATATTAACACTTTTTATATTATATAAATTAATCAAATGATGGAAACTGAAATAAGAAAGACACAAAAACTAAACAGTACAAGACAAGAAAGCAAATAAGCAATTACCTTTGTGTTGTCGGTGAAGAATTGAAAGGATATAAAATAGGTTTCAAAAATGTTAAAGAAGAAAAGGGAAAAACAGTGGCTGAACTGAAGGTGCAGGCAGAGAGAATAAAAAGTGAGACTTAGAGCGTATAAATAGTATAAATATAATGTATATACGGCTGAAGTAAATGGGGTGGGTGATAGGTAGATGTTTAGGGTTTCAATATTGACTTTTTAGATTTTATTTAAGGAATTTTTTGAAGGCCGGTTTTGTTTAGGGAATTGATGATTGATTAGCTGTAAAAATTTATTAGGTGAATTGATTAACTTTAAATACTTAACAATTTCAACTAATATATATTTTTTTTATGTATGTAAAATTATTAATTAAGAGGGTGGGTCGGGTTATAGCGAGTTGGCAATTTTTCAATCCGTAACCCAATCCAATCCGCAATTTTGGGGATCTAACCCACCCAACCCAAACCGCCTAACTTAATGACCTGCACATGGCGGGTGGGTCGGTTGCGGATTGGACGGGTCGGCGGGTTAAGCGGATATTTTGCACACCCCTATTCCATAGTGGCTTTTTCTTCGAAGGTGATCTCCATAAGTTTCCAACTTGTTCATCTAATCTGATGCACATTGCTTTATGATATGATGTGTTGCTGTTAATGGGGAAAAATTCGATAATTGTGAATAAATTTTAGTAAGTAGAGCGGAAGTACAACCACACAGAAACACAAAAATTTATGTGGAAACATTTTCTTCTTAAAGGAAAAAATTACGAGACAAACTCCAAATAATTTCACTATATTAAATAGAGATTATAATACTTAAAGATATAACTCTTTTTTTTTTTTTCAACTTACTGCGCTCTTTCTCACTGTATATCTCTCACAATTTTCTCTTTTTCTCTCTACTTTTCTCTCTGTTTTGCTTGCTCTCACTTGCGCAGTTCTTCAAGACTGCGTCAGTCCTCGCACTCTGGGATTTCACTCTTTCACTCTATCCTAAATGACCGAATGGCCTTTCCCTTTTATTTCTTTCACCTTTTCTTCTTTTCTTCCTTCCACACTCTTCACATCAAATCACAATAAATACAAACCACTTACTTTGACTTTGCTTCAACCAAAATCTCTTTCTTCAGCTCTCATTGGCCAAATGGCCTTAATGCATCAGCCCCTTAATTTCTGTTCTCTTCTTCTTCTCAGCTGTCCAACACGCCTAAGCCAATCAACCCCAATAACTCATGCTGACTTTGGTACAGAATGAAGAAAAGTTAAGAAACATAAAAGACAAGCTCATTAAATGAGTATGTCGATTACAAGTGGGCTGGACCATGGTGCAGTGCACCCAACAGCTGTTTGTGATTGAAAGGTTGTTTAGACCTTCATTGGTTTTAATTAATTCAAAATTACCAAATAATTTAAGTAATCTAAGTATGCAAAGTTCCAATTCAATTTTGATGGGTAGCATGGTTTTTAGATTTGAATGGTTCAATGAATCGTTAGAGGAAAAGTTCAAGTTTTTGGAAGTCAAATCGAGATCGAACTGTGATGACGTTATAATTAATTTAATAATTATTTAAAATATAAAATAAATATAATAAATTAGAACAAATAAAAAAAAATTTGACTCAAATAATTCAATTAAATGTATTTTTCATATAATGTGTAATTATTTGGTTATTTATATGATTCCATAATGGAATCAATTACATACTAGTTACAACAACCTGTTATGGTAAAACTTTGTTTAAAACAATGTGGTAAAAAGCAACTTGAGACTTGAGGGATATGGTCATATGTGGATTCTTATATCCATCATTTTATTTTTATAATAATTAGATAGGAATGAGGGCGCTCTTGGCTCGACATTGTTTGTTCTTTAATTGTATATAAATTTATAAAATAAAATGCTAAATTGCTAATTTTTTTAAAAATATCAATGACTAACGTTTATATATTTAATCAGGAAATGGTATAAATAGTTAAATACAACTTGTATTGCATGCAAACAAGGCACGTCAAGGACAACATACATTGAATGGAAAAAACATGTAAAAAGTCTATCATCTAATAGAAAAGTGAAACATGACATTTTATTAAATATTCCTACCTACTCCCATTTCTTTCTTTGCCTCTATTTCGACATTTCAATTTTATACCATTACCATCAGGGGTGGCAAAATTGGATACGACCCGCGAACCCGACACGACATAACACGAAATTAGCAGGTTATAGGTTGAGATTTAATGGGTTCGTGTCATATTTGGGTTGACACGACAGACCCGTTTGATAAACGGGTTGGGTTAGGGTTCAACCTATGGAACCTGTTTAACCCGTTTGACTCGTTTAATTAAATGAAATTTTACCAATATACCATTCAAAGTCTAGGTATATAAACTTATTAGTTGTTGTAGTTTATTTTCTTTGACATATTGTGATTGATTATTTATGATATTGAGATATGCTTTAATTTTAAATAATTATTTGTGATGCAGTTACTCATTAGTTCTGAATTTTATATTTAAAATATTTATTTGCTTGTTTTTTCATAAATGTTTTTCTTCATTTTGATAAAATCAGATAAATAGGTTGACACGACTGACCCGTTTAATAAATTAGTCGTGTTAGGGTTTAGCAATCTTGACCCATTTAATAAACATACCGGATTAGTGTTGACCCATATAGTCGAATACATATGAGTTGACATGACATGAACTCGACACGCGAACATGAATTGCCACCCCTAATTACCACCTCCTCATTTCCCTTTTATTTTGTATTTTCTCATTCACACAACTTCTAGTCTCTAGCTCCTCGATTTTTACCCTTCTTACTTTTGAATTTCTTCTCATCTCTATCTTCACTTTTATCATTTTATTTTGTTTTGTCTTCTTCTTTGTTATTCTTTCTACCGGCGCTTCTTCTCCACTTTTTGTTTTGTCTTCTTCTTTGTCTTCTTCTTAGTTTTCTCACCATAACATTTTTGTTTTGTTTTTGTTTTTGCTGTAGATGTAGAATGAATCTTGACAGCAGACAAAACTCCGCTCTCTCGATCTTTTTCTTCCTCACCATGCAGATGATATGAACTTGATTACATTCAACTTTAATGTACCGCAGTAGAATGTCAACATCTATGTATAAAAATAAATAAATAAAAAGTTTACAAATTATACTACTGTTGGCCATTTGTAAATAAGTTTGATGAATTTGTGGAAAGTTGCAAGTAAAATGTCAGAAAGAACGTCATTCTTGTAACTATAGAAGCATGCAAAGTTTGTAGCTAAAAGAATTTAGCAGTGCAACGTGTTTATTTGCCTCAAGTGCAATCAGAATCATCAATTTTAACTTCTAAACAACTTCCAAGAGAAAAGAAGAAAAAAAAATGGTATATCACCAAGTATCTAATTAAATTACAAAGTAGTAAAGAATTGCTGAGAGAGAAGGTGACAAAATGAGAATGAACTGTTCCTACCATGCAGCTATTATGAATTGATCTTAGAGAAGAGAGGAGTCATTTTTCATGAGCCACCTCCTAACATGAGCTGGGTAAAAGAAAGCATACTCTTGACTCTCGAGATTCTTCAACTAACACGCATATCCATTCAACAATGTCTAAATGGCCCCGAAAGAGGGGCCACATGGCTAATAACCACCAATAACATCACAATCGAAGGTAGAAGTACACTTCAACTAAATTAAAATTACATATGATCTGTTAGTAAATTTACATTATTGAAGCTGACAATGATGGTGATGAGAGAAAAGGCAATAAAATATATCATCTAGACCACACCCACACAAATATTACAAACGAGTCCTGACACTCATGTATACATATGCAGCTGCAGTAGACAGGCATCAACACCAAGGTAAAAGAAAACCATTAGAGTAAAGGCACTAGATAGAACCTCTTCAACTTCATGCAATTGCTAAGTGAAATTTACCATCTAGGTTAAATGTATCGCCTTCAGTGGCAATCTCTGCTACTTCCTGATATGTAATTTGAAATATGAAAAGAATTAGTAATGATTCTTAGCATGTGTAGCGCATAAAAAAAAAAAAAGTGAAAAAGAGTGAAAAAAAAAAAATTAATGAACAAGACCGAAATAAATGGCTGCATAGCAGCAGAAATATAAAATTCTTAGGTACTCTTGAAGTATGGAGAAATAGTGTTCTCTCCTCTCACATTCATGATGGACCCTATCATGAATTTAATGAATGGACCTAATCATGAATGTGAGGGGAGGGAACACAATTTCCTGTGCTCCGAAGTACCTAAAAATTACTCAACAACAACAAAATATATCTAAAATCATGTGAAAAAGAGCTATAGATGACTTACTTTGTTAACCTCACATTAAAAGTGGTTACCCCTGCCTCTGAAACATCCTCCAAAATCTTGCCTTGTTCACTGCCATTGTTACGTATAGCCAATCCTTCATGTTGTCCAATAATAAGAAATAAGCATGTCTCCATGACCGCTTTAGAATCAAAGAACTGCATATGCCCCAAAAAGCTACAGCAAATCCAATTCCTGCTCCAACATAAAACCATTTCTCGAATTCATCTCTATTGTCCTTGTCATCTTCAATACTGCCATTCTCAGTTGGTAAACTTTGGTTTGGTGTTGCTTCACCTGGACACTTTTGTGTCAGTGGAGGCCCACAAAGAGCCCTATTTCCAGTAAAACAAGTTGCATCAAAGCCTTGGAGTTGAGTGCCTGAAGGAATTTTTCCAGATAAATTGTTGAAAGATAGGTCTAGGCGGCTCAAAAACTGTAATTCTGACATACTTGATGGGATTTCACCTGAAAACCGATTCCATGACATATCAAATGATTCTAACTGCTTCAACTGACCAATTGTTTGCGGAATTTCTCCAATTAAGTTGTTTTTGGATACGTTCAATACAACTAACTCCAAAAGGCTAGTGATTTCAGTAGGAAGTTTTCCTGTCAAGTTGTTGCTTGAAAGGTTAATGATCTTTAGCAATCCAATATTTTTGCCAAACTTGTACTCCCTTCCTTTCCATGCAACTATTGCGCTATCAACATAATCTCCTATATACACGTAAGTACCAGGTATAATATTGCCATAATTAACACCCTCAAAAAGTTTAGTTGAAGAGTCAGCTTTGTGAGCCATGGCAGTGAAATTATTGAGGCACTGTGGTATGGTTCCAGAGATGTCATTTAAAGAGAGGTCCAAGATTCGTAAATATTTCAACTTACATGTATTCCATGGTATGCTTCCACTAAACTTATTGGAACGCAGGATAAGAACAATCAATTGTGGTAGGTCTTCTGCAATCCATGCTGGTATTTTTCCGGAGAATCTATTGTTTCCCAAGTCCATAAATCTCAAGTGGCTACAATTTTTCAAGGAATTAGGAAAATCTCCAGAGAAAGTGTTATTATGTATACTCAATGTGCGGAGCCTCGACAAGAAGCCCAAAGAGCTTGGAACTTCACCAGAGAAATTGTTGTTTGCCAAATTCAAAATAAGTAGATTCGGCCAATCCATAAAACAATTAGGAAGTTGCCCAGATAATAGGTTATCAGATAGTTCTAGAAAAACCAACCCCACATCATTGATTTTACAAAGAGGTGAAAGTGGCCCCGAAAAGCGATTTTTGGAGAGATTCAAGGAGCTGACATTAGTTGAAAAAAGTGGTAGTGGACCCTCTAAACGGTTAGCACTCAAATCAAATGATCCAACGAGCCAATTCATTGTCGACACATTAGGTAGCTGTCCATGTATTTGGTTGCCAGAAATATTTAACCTATATAATTTAGGAGGCAAGTTCGCAAACCACTCTGCTGGAACGGTATCAGAAATTTGAGCATTGGAGATGTCAAGGATGGTAACATTCCTTTGGGTTCGGATCCAATTTGGAAATCTAGGCCCTAACTTGCAAGATCTCAAATGTAGTTCTTCCAATTGGAAAGGGGGAACCCAATTGAAGTCAAATTCAAGAGTAAGATTTGAATTACCAGATAAGTCCAATGACAATAATTTGGAAAGGTTTGAGAAATGTGCTTCAGAGATGACGTCTTGCAAAGAATTCAACGAAACATCCAAATGCTCCAGATTATGAAGGTTTCCAATGGTTTTTGGCATAGTCCCATTTAATTTGTTGGACGAAAGATGAATCTCTTTTAATGATGGAAACATTGCAAAATCAGGCAATGATCCCCATAATTGGTTCCATGCTAAATCCAAAACCTCTAATGAATCTTTTGCACATCCAAACATGTCATTGATATGCTCAATGAGTTGTCCATTGAGATTGTTCCCTGACAAACCCAATTCACGTAAAGTACATATATCCCCCAAGAATTTTGGAATGTCATTAATTTCATTATCACTGAGTTGCAGACTTTCAAGAGAAGTAAAAGATTTTGAATGATTGAATAGGGAAAAAGATGAAAGACTCATTAGAGGAAGATTACAGGCCGACATATCCAAGGTTTTTAAATTAGGGAGACTACTCACAACTTCAAGCCAATCATTGGCACCACTGAGATTTGTATAACTTAGGTCAAGGTCTTCTATAGAAGACATATGAGACAACCATTCAAGATTTTCAGAGTTTGTCAAATTATTGTCTCCAAGATGAAGATATTGCAAGCGTGAAAGGTTTCCAAGCTGATGTGGAATTGGCCCACTAAGTTTGGACGCAGAGAGATCAAGGTGTTCTAAATTACTTAGAGAACCAATGAACTCTGGGATATGGCTATTATTAAAATTACCGTATCTGAGAACCAAATAAGTCAAATAAGGCAACTCCAGTAGTGAAGGACTAATCATACCTCTCAAACAAGAAAAAGAAAGCTGAACTACATGACCTGTTTGGTTGCTGCAGCGAATTCCTTGCCAGTTGCAGCAATTCTTCTTTTCATCTTCGCTCCCCCATGAAGGGAGATCACTACTGATTCCTCTTTTGAACTCAAGCAGCGCTTGTCTCTCACCTTCTGGGCAGCTGATGTTGTTAGCATCTCCAACCCCTGGAATGAATCCGCCAAGGGCTAATCTCAAGTGCACTAAAACGAAAAGCGTTAAAACTGCATAAGGAAGCTTAAAGGACCTTCCATTCATGATCATAGTCATGACCAATGAACATACAGGCAATTGATATCAAGAAGATAAGGGTGTGGACAGCACAGAGAAAGTATAGCAGCGTGGTTTTTTTTTTTTTTTTGAGTACTCAGAACCCCTAGCTCCCATCAACCATATTTATAACTTTTTGTTTAATGAAAGAGGTTTTTTTTTTTTTTTTTTTTTTGGGTGAAAAGAATACAAAATATTTTTAAAAACGGAGAGAGTAAAGAAGTTTTTTTAAAGAAGCTTAAGGTGGTGTATATCTAAAGGTATATCTAAAGAAATGTGCTACGTTCACAATATTTTTATAATATTTTCACAATAAATTATAGGTAGTTAGTTGTTATTGATTCAAATTTGAACCTAACACCAAGATTACTTTTTTGTCCTAACAATAACAACTAGTAACAACCTGACACTTAAAATTTATTGTAAAAATGTTGTAGACATATCATTTCTCATATTCAAAAGGGCTTAACTCTTAGATACACAACACAAACTTTAAATCTCTTTTACTCACACTCATTTTTTAATGTGGAATTAATCCACTATTTTTCTTTTGAGAATATTAAGTATTTTTAACACACATGAAAAGAGAGGAGAAGATTTTTTAAAAAAACTTATAATAGTATATATCTAAAATGGCTTAATTTTTAGATACATAACATAAACTTTAAATCTCTTTTATTCACACATTAATTACAATAATTTTTATCATAACTATCGTAGAGTCAAATTATCATTAACAACCTGTCATTTTTTTTTTTTTTATGAATCCATCACTTCTTTTTTCTACTTTTTACAGTGTGTCACATGATCATTTATGGCACAAATTGTGTTGTTTTACGCGGAATTGAAAATTTTCTTGACTAGAAAGTTCTGTCTAATAGATGGGAAAGCGTGTAAGAAAAGTATAAAATATTGAAAGAAAAAATCACACACATGCAGACAATGTGGTCCTGAAGCCCTAAATACATGCCAAATTAGGTTATGTCTATGTCAATTGAACGGTCATTTTAGGAGAAGTGCGAAGGAGAAGTGAAAAAAAATATATACATGAAGGAAGACTTGAGAGTTGCCGAGGATTGCTCAATTAATGCATTTTGAGATGATAAGCAAATTAAGGTCTTCTATACATTAAAGTCCGTTTGGATATAATTTATTTTGCTAAAACTAAAAACATTGTCTTCTATACATTAAGGTCATTTTTTTTTTTATGAATCCATCACTTCTTTTTTCTACTTCTTACAGTGTGTCACATAATCATTTATGGTACAAATTGTGTTGTTTTACGTGGAATTGAAATTTTTCTTGACTAGAAAGTTCTGTCTAATAGATGGGAAAGCGTGTAAGAAAAGTATAAAATATTGAAAGAAAAAATCACACACATGCAGACAATGTGGTCCCGAAGCCCTAAATACAAGCCAAATTAGGTTATGTCTATGTCAAT
The DNA here is from genome assembly GCA_023736055.1 of Quercus glauca. NCBI lineage: Eukaryota > Viridiplantae > Streptophyta > Magnoliopsida > Fagales > Fagaceae > Quercus > Quercus glauca. The sequence goes on along the minus strand of CM043323.1, from coordinate 14,724,652 downwards.
TGAACGGTCATTTTAGGAGAAGTGCGAAAGAGAAGTGAAAAAAAATATATACATGAAGGAAGACTTGAGAGTTGCCGAGGATTGCTCAATTAATGCATTTTGAGATGATAAGCAAATTAAGGTCTTCAATACATTAAAGTCCGTTTGGATAGAACTTATTTTGCTAAAACTAAAAACATTGTAGCAGAATAATTTTTAAATGTGTGAATAGTACTGTGAGACTTATTTTTAATAAAAAAGTTGCTGAAAAGTGAAGTTTATAAGTCCCGTAAACAGTACACGAGACCCACTAATATGCTAAAAAGTCAAAAATTTTGGCTACGGTTCATGCACAGTACATAAACAGTAGCCATAACAGTAAAATTTGTCTCTGAAATGCGTGAAAAAAAAAAGAAAAAAAAGAAGAAGAAGAGCAAAATGCAAACGCCATATAAGTTCTATCCAAACACATACTAAGAGCATCCACATCAGTCTGTTTAAATTTTCTGTCTATTTTACATGAAAAAACCTACTTTTTCTATTTTACACATCAACTTTTACAAAACACTCACATCAGTTTATCTATTCTACATATTTATTCAATAAAATATTCATTATTTTACAATTTTTTATTATTCACTCCCTCACTGCCCCTCTCTCTCACAGACCCACAGCCACCATCACCACCATCATCACCACCCACCCAACCAGCAGCAAGATCATCAAAACCCACCAATGAACCAAAAAAGCCAAGCCGATCAAGATCAAAACCCACCAACCCACACCCACAATCAACCAAAAAACTAGAAAAAATGGATAAAAACCCACCTCCTCGCGACGGTCGCCAACGTCAAGCTCAACCAAAAATGGATCAAAACCCACGAGATTCTAGGCGAATGACCCGTCGAAGAACTCTGTTCGTGTTGTAGGCAACAGACTCGTCTGACGACTCGACTTGCTCGACCTCATTCTCATCGGCGGCGATGGCAATCGGCGGAAGCTAGATGAAGAAAAATGGATGAGATGAGAGAAAGAGAGAGCTGTGCTGTGCGCCTGAGAGAGAGGGAGGTGAGAGTCAGGTAGAGAGGAGAGAGAAAAAACTATTAAAAAATTAAATACACATGCTACAGTGTTCGTGTAAATTTACACGGGTACTGTAGCTCGTTGAAAATTTTAGAAGGCTTTACACGTTTTTAAACGGACTGATGTAGTTGCTTTTTGGTTCAAAATGTGTAAAATTTGTACTTTTTTCTATTTTAGACGACTATAAACGGACTGATGTAGATGCTCTAACGTCGTCTATACATTACGAGAAAGTTCTATCTAATAGATGAGAAAGTGTGTAAGAAAAGTATAAAATATTGAAAGAAAAATGACACACATGCAGACAGTGTGGTCCCGAAGCCCTAAATACAAGCCACATTAGGTTTTATGTCTTTGTCAATTGAACGGTCTTTTTAGGACAAGTGCGAAAGAGAAGGGAATATATATATATATATATATATATGAGATGTTACGTTCACAACATTTTTATAATATTTTTATAACAAATTATAGGTGGTTAGTTGTTATTGGTTCAAATTTGAACCTAATACTAAGATTATTTTTTTGCTCCAATAATAACAACAACCAGTAACAACCTGCCACTTAGGATTTGTTATAAAAATATTGTGAAAATGTTGTGGACATATCATTTTGAGATGATAAGCAAATTAAGGTCTTCTATACATTACTACCGCGTACCCTTGGTACGGTGATCACTCAAGTATAAATGCTTGTGGGGTGTGGGGGGCAAGAGTCGGAGTTTAAGTTTCTAGAAGGGAGCTTCACACACATATACACTTAAATTATGTTAGAGTAGAAATTCTATCTTGTATAAAAAAAAAAAAAAAAAGGCCTTTTATACATTTAAATATTATCAAATTTTAATTTTTTTTTACTTAAAATTTATTCTTATCTTTCTTTAGATACAAAATTACTAATTAAATATTTGTATTTGAGTTCTACTAACATATATTTTTCAATTAATAATATAATTAATCCACCTAATTTTTCTTGTGACATAATTGATTTTAGATATGATATTATCAATTTTAATTTTTTTAAAAATTCTTTCTGTAGAGGGAATTGTAACAAGTATTATTAGTAAACTTTTTTAAACTATATATGCATATGGAAAAGAATCTAACATTTTTGTGTAATTTTGTATTTTAATTAAGGGTATTTTTTCTATTTGTAAAACGATTTTTAAAACTTGTAATTCTAGTATTTCTTTTTGATGAATTTCTTATTCATTTATGAGATTTTTACCAAAATTTTATATCATATTGTGTTTATTGTTAGTGACAAATTTATCTAGGAAACATCTTTAGATTGGATAATTATTCTACTCTTCTACTCTTTTTTTTTTTTTTTTTCCTTCAAGTTTTTCATATCCAGATATTTTTACATTAAAAAAATGAAAAAGAAAAAGGAAGAAGATAATAAGAAGAAGGTGAACTGTGAGTGAAATGCACGGCGTGGACCATAAAAGTGGTCCACACCCCATTTCACATAGCAATGACTTTTTTGAGAAGATGATAAAAATATAAAACAAAGTAGCTTTCTATTTTTTAGAGAAATAAAACAAACTAGCTAGCTTAAAACACAAATTTGGAATAGTTTTTAGAGTTAGACCTAGGCGAAAATAGCAAGATATCATGTTTTGAGAAAATTTGTGGTAAACTAGCATTATTTCGGAAATATTTAGCAAGCTATCACTTTTTTAGTACTCGAGTTCTAAATAGTACTCAAGTTCAGTGAACTTGAGTTCCTAGTGAGTTTCCAGCATGGCACTGCTGACTTAGAATTTGTATAATTAAAAAAATAATGTGGTACTTGATATTACTGAAATTGAGTGCTTCTTTATAGTACTTGAGCTTCATACAGATGAGTACCTTTTTTTTTTCATACAGTCGAGTTCTTTTCTATCTCTTTGTCTCACGTAGAGGCACTCTTTCTTCTCTTTTTTCTTTTCTTTTTTTTTTTTTTTTAAAAAATTTTTATTTCCCGTAGGAACTCACTCTTGCAAGTCAAAGAAACTTGTGAAGTCAAAGAAAATGGTAAGCATTTATGGCCAAAGAAAAGAAGCATGAATTTGGTTTGCATGTTAGATGTTGTTCCTGGCCATATTCTTTGACAATTTATGAAAAACATTTAATGCAAGCTCTTGCATTTCTTCACGCATGAAACTTCTTGAATATCATGCATCTTCCTGACATGGGCATGCAAGCCATTTAATGGTTTGTTGGCTAATGTCAAGCCACTAAGTTTGACTATTCAAGCCATTCTAATAGAAACAAAAAGTAGAAAAAGGAAAGAAAAAAAAGAAAAAAGAAAAAAAGCAAGGTACTCGATTGCACTAAGCTCAAGTACTATAAAGAGACACTCAATTTCAATAATATCAAGTACCACATTATTATTTTTTAATTACACAAATTCTAGGTCAGCAGTGCTATGCTGGCGACTCACTAGGAACTTGAGTTCACTGAACTCGAGTACTATTTAGAACTTGATTTTGTGGAACTCGAGTACTAAAAAAGTGGTAGATTGCTAAATATTTTCGAACCAGTGCTAGTTTGCCACAAAATTTTGCTAAAACGTGATATTTGGCTATTTTCACCGTCAAACCTATAGGCAAATGTTTGAATGAAGAAGAATCCTTGTCCTGCAAGCTGCACAGAAGAGTCCTCCTTATAGGAAGAGAAATTGGAGGTGAAACAGAAGCAGAAGCAACCTGAACCTAACAAATCAGCTAATCTAAATAATCCTCAACTACAAGGAGTCATTGATGATTTGCCTGATAAGCTAAAATTGGACGAGAACTTCTATAAAACAATGGAAGCAAGGAAGAAATAAAGAGATAAGAAAACCTGCCTGCATTCAAAACCAAGTTACGATCATCTTGGCAGTGTTCTATAATAGGAATCAAATCTTTTGATACAATTTTCCATTTAAAGACTTGCTTGAACACATCCTATGTATGTGGATCGTCGCACCTCAAAAACCTCAGTAAATCCTTCAAATTATCTAACAGATTTGAGAATTATAACAATTGTCAATATCAAATCCCCATTTACTTATTGGGAAAACATATAGCCAATCAAATCCCAATTCTTGTGATTTTCATTATCTAGGACCTAAGAAAACAAAACCCCTTTCTCAACTGAGCCTAAAACATATTCTTATCTTAACTAAAGGCAAGCTTATCAATTTCTATAACCCAATTTACAATATAAAACAAAAAATCTAACGATTAAATAATGGGAGAAACTGTAAATTTGATCATTTAGGTTATATAACCCAAAAAAAAAAAAAGATTTTGGAGTATTTAAAAAAACAAATCTTTTCCTGAAAATCAATGACAAGTTTAAATTGAACTAAAATGAATTGAAAATTGTGCGCGCCAAACGTGAGGCTAATGGGCTAACTCTCACTTGGGCTCACAATCTATTTGTAACGTGGGTTTTGGATTTCCTACCTTAGGTAGTTCCTTATACAGAGACCCAACGGAGCTGCCTCTCCCTACTATTACTGCACAAGCTTCATTCTCACTTCTTCCACTCTTAGTCTCTTTTAGAACCCTTTTTCCCTCCCTTTCTTCCTCAGCTTCTCATATTTATAGCCAAAAATTAGTAGGGAGTTATGATTACTTTCATGGTTAGTGGAAAGGAGGTCCAATGTTGTTAACCTTAAGGGTCCGTTTGGGAGTTTATAAAGGAATGGAATGGAATGGAATGGAATGATCATTAAAGGAATGGAATGGAATGGAATAGAATGGAATGGATTTAGTAGGGAAATGAATAGAATGGAATGGAATGGAATGGAATTTAAAAATCTTGTTTGGATGTTATAAAATAAAGGAATGGAATGGAATGGAAAGTAAGTAACATCGTTTGGAAGTGACATTGGAAGGAATGGAATGGAATCATTTTATAATAGCATTACTATTATACCCCTCATTTTAAAGAACATAAAAAATAATCAATGAGAACTTATACTTGCTTTGTAAAGCAATTCTCGCATCACATATTTATTCTCAACAAAATAAATATTGTCTAACAATGCAAACAAATATCTTTAAAAAAAAAAAAAAAAAAAAAAAAAAAAACTCTGATAATGAGTCTTGTCAAAACAAAACAAAATAACATAATCCATTCCAAAACTAAGGCTGGCCAAAAAATCCCACATTTTTTTTTAATTTTTAGGCCTAGACATTAGTGTCAATAAGACACATTTGCGCTCATGATCTGGGCAACCAAAGAACATCTCCTTATATGTTGGATTTTCCATAAAAAATATGTAGGCCTCAGTCTTTGATATTGGATCTAAGTCCAATACACCCAAAGCTGCGTGAACTTCTGCTCCATATGACTTTGAAAAGCACTTTGCCATAACCTCAGTCGCCCTATCAATTGCCTTTGATACATTATCAAATGACTGGGAAATTACATTCCCGAGTTCATCATCTTCTGCCAGTCGTCTTTTCTTGCTTTTAGAAGACATTGCATCTTGTGATGACACTCGAGAACGTGCAACATTAATTTCTGGTGACCTCTGATCATCTTCCACTTCAAAGTTCTCCAAAGAAACTTCATTTTGAGATATCAAATTATCAATCTCATCAATAGTGGTTGATGTAGCATACCTAGCACGTTTCTCCTTTGCAGTTTCAGCATGATCACCTTTTGCTCTATCTTTAGCCCAAAGTTGTGCCATCTTAGAGTAGTTGGGTATAGGTGTTGTCATCCACTTCTTGGCTGCAGGTTTAGACTGTTACAAACCAAGACAAATGGTTAAACAACAGATATAATTATGTAATACAAAATTAAACTCACAAAAAATGGTAATTTACCGCTATGAGTGGCTCCCAAACTTCTGGTTTAGCTGTCCACATATTTAAAGAATCATTCCATCCAAAACCACTTAATCCATCTTTAAATATGTCATAGCATTCATGAAAATTCTTCTTTAGTGTCTTCTGTCGATTTTTCACCTTATCCTTGTTAATCTCCATGTTAAATTTTTCAACCAACTCTTTTACTATGTCATCATATGCCTTAGAGGTAAAAGTTCCATTAACTCTACCACCTATGATCACCTGATGTAAAAAAGCATCTATTAAAGCATCATCCATAACACTACTCCATTGTACTTCTTTGCTTGGATCTCCACCATTCTTCTTTGATATCTTACCCATGCTATAATTAATAGGACAAAAAACACATATAAAATATTGTGTAAATATTAATACTAATTATCAAAAGATAGAGAGCAATATCAAAATGAAAAGAGAAATTTGCATAACATTTAGGTCTAACTAATTGAAACATAGCATAGTCTTAAACGACATGACAATAATGAACCCAAAAACTATCACATTTGGACATAGTTTTGCCACATGGCTGATGCTATAAAATCTCTTATAATATCTCCTTGCCTAGCATCCTCATCATCTTCTCTTGGAGTAGGGGTCACACGTTCACGATGAGAATGCAAAACCTCTTCATTAACTTCAGCAATAAGACTTTCATCAGGATCGACACCCATTAAATAATTATGAAGTATGCAACATGCTAAAATGATTTCATTTTGGGTGTCAACACAATAATTAGGCTCTGTAGTACTTGCTATGATAGGAAATCTCTTTTTAAGTACACCAAATGCTCTTTCAATAGCAGTGCGTAATGACGCATGTCGCAAATTAAACAATTCTTTAGCATTTTCAGGGGGACGAACAGAGTACTCTTTTAAATGATAACGCACTCCCCTATAAGGTGCAATCAGACGACTTCTATTCATGTATCCCGCATCAACAAGATAATATTTACCTAATAAACAATAACAACCATTAATTATATACTACAAATTTTTTAATTATAAAGAATACACCCTAATACATATTTGAATTAAATTTACCTTGTGGGATTTTCAAGTTATCGTTTCTAGTTAAAGCATTCTTTATTATTCTTGAATCTGAAGCAGTTCCTTCCTAACCTGGTAATACGTATGTGAATTTTAAATCAAATGAGCATGCCGCCAACACATTTTGTGTTGTGTAACCCTTCCTACCCCGATATCTTGGTGCATCCTCATTAGACACTTTGACACGAATATGTGTTCCATCAAGTGCCCCAATACAATCCTGAGATTAATATTATCTCTCAAAAACATTTACCTTAAAATATATTTGTACTAAACTACTATCAAATATAAATTATATGCATGATATATTTACCTTAAAATACGGGTTGAATCTACTACTTTGTAGTATTTCAAGTGGCACTTGGGTTCCATCAGGTTGTCGAAGGAACTGATCCTCTAACATAATTATTGATCTTAACACGTTATGAAAATGGCGACTAATGGTCTCACCGGAACGACAAAAAAAGAAGGACATTGTGCGAGTTGTCTGATTATGTGCTAGCATGTGAAGAAACTTGCCAACTTGCTCTTCAACCGTGGCACGCTGTGTGTCTTGAAGATCACCGTCTCTCCGCAAAATGTCACACAAACCTTGAAAAGCTTGTGGACCCATGCGTATTACATCATAGCATTTTTCACTATTCCTAAGTCAAGACATTAGTTCATCACGAACTTTTTGTCTTTCTATGGTTAATTGTGTAGGAATGTGGGGAACACGTCTTCTTTTTAGTCGTTGCCTTTGATGAATAATATAACACAAATAACGGCATGCAGCATGAACCAAGGCTAGTTTCCGCATAAATTCCGAAAAAATTATGGTCTTAAGTACCTCATCATTCAAATCCATCTAAGTAAAAAAAAATAGTTATGTTATCAGTTAAACTTAGAAAATTATGGACACATGTTCTAAAAAAATAGTTACGTTATTAGTCTAACTAATTATGAGTTAGGATTTTAGTTTAGTGGGGGGCAAGGTTACAAGATAAGATTGAAAACAAAATTAATCTAAAAAATATTAGTTTGCATCAATAAAAAAAAAAAAAAAAACTATATAATAAAATAAAATAAAAATGAGTATGACTCTAATTATGACCAGAATTGACTACCAACTTTGACATTTGTTAATAGTCCTGCCTTGTACTATTTGTAAAGCAATGATATTTTTTTTTGACTTGCACGGTTGCATGTCCATTGAGTGTCCTAGTGAAAGTTATTCCATAGATTGTTAAACTAGAAGTGCTCTTGCATATTCTCTTATATTACATATGTCTACTGTTAGGTGTTTGTCTCTTCGTAACTAGCTGCGTTTCTGTCAGGATAAGAACAATTGATGCAGTTATTATTATCCATTCTCATGCTGATGCAATTGGAGGTCTCTGACAGCACTTTCTAATGTTATTTAATGAATAAGTATAAATAAGCTATCATCGTTAACTTAAAAATAATGGTACAATAAGTATATGAATTAGTAAGAAAATATGGCTGACTTAAAAAACACTCTGTTTCTTGACCAAAAAACAGAGCATATCTCCTAACATGAAAGGCAAATAGCACTATTTGGATAGCCCCCATCGAGTGTAAAATTTGTAAACCAACTAAAACCTTTCTTCTCTTACTCACTAACATGTTATGCTTATATCTTTATCAGCAACAATTATGTTAAGAGTTTTCGATTAGCATAAAGATTCAACATAAAAATTAAAACAAGATTTAATGTGGTTTGGCCAACTATAATCCTACATCCACTGACAATGCCAACAAAAATGCAATATTAATGACAAGATTTATAAACACTACCAATGCTTATAAACAAACCTTACACACGACTCAAACTAAATCCCAACACTTTCTCTCTTTTCTTTTTTGGTTTTGATTTTTTTTTTTTTTAATGAATCAATCTCAATCCACAATCCCAAGACATCAATGTATACATTGGCTCTCTCAAACTCAAGACATAAACAGACTCTCAACACACAGCTTTTGTACACGTGCATTTTTCAGCCCAAAATATAGAAAACTAGTTCCTCACACAAACCCACACCACACCACATTCTTTAAATATAACCCGTAGAAACAATGATACATTCCTTAAATTTGTTCATAAATTTGGAGAAGATTGTTCACGAAACAAAGATAGAAAATATATGACAATACATGAAGTAGGAGGCAAACATAACAGAACCTGTAGAAACATAAGAAAAAGAAAGACTTACTTGTGAGCAGTAACCAAAACTTGCAGCAGTCAAAGAATAGCTTCAATGGTGTCTCACGAAATAGCAATAGCTTCACTTTGTAGCAAATAGGCAATAACGTGTAGCTATGTTTTTTTTCTTACGGCTGATTGAGAAAAGAATGGCTAATATTAAAGGGGTATTTAGTGGTTTTAACAAAAATTTCATTAAACCTAAATCTATTCCCTCCCATTCCTCTCAATTTTGAGGGGAACAAAAATTTGGGGTTTGGAGGGAAAAGGGAGGAATGAGCATTCCCTCCTAATTATTCCATTCCCTCCCACTTTAACTCCCAAACAAGGGAATGGACTTTCCATTCCCTCCGTTAAAACTCCCAAACAAGAGGAGGGAAGAATATTCTAAAAATATTCTTTTTATTCCATTCCATTCCATTCTCTTCTCCCAAACGGACCCTAAGTGGGTGTTTAGTTGGGAGTGGGGTGTGGTAAGAGTGGCATTAGAACTGGTTCCCACCTAAGTAAAAGTGCTTGTCAGCGATATTCCCTAAGGCACTGCCGAGCAGCCGAGCAGTTGTCTTATTGTTTGGTAAGTGGTTCACCAGAAGTGGTCCGGGTGTTGAAGCATGGTGCATACTAATTAAGACCATTCACTCAATGGGCTTTAAGTTGGCATGAGACTTGGGCCTATGGTCCTTGTGGGTCTAGGGCTCGGATCTCAGGCAAAAAAGAGGTTGGTGTCATGGGCTATGTTGTTGGGCCGGAGCTCAAGGCCCAAATGGGCTTGGGGATCCAAGTGTCGTACATTAGCCCCCCCTTGATTTGTGCCCAGCCCCCGGAAAGAAATCAAGGACACTAAAAGATAGAAGCTATCCAGGAAGTTCAACAGGTAAATAATAGGCGGTTCTAAAGGCTCATTAATACGCCTTTAAAAGGTGTGTTGTATCTGACCGTTTGGTTCAGCCGTCATCATTATCTGACAGTTTGCGAACCGAGGTAGCGCGCGTGTCAGTTACTAAAGGGATTCATAGGGTTTCCCGCCTTACTATTAATTAAATGCTATCTATTCCTTCCATGGCTCCTATAAATAACTCTCTCTGAATCGCTTCTTCACTTTTTTCATTCCTCATTCTCCACACTCTTTCTCTGCCAAGCATACACCTTTTGTACGTTCATACTCTAGCCCAGAACATTACTTCCTAGAGCCCTCAAAGTAAGTCCTCTCTACACTTCCCTTTACTCTTTCTATTTCTTACAGTTCTCTCTTAATCATAGCTTTGAGAATCTTAGTTTAGAAATGGGCTACTTTTATCTCCTTTCCTCAGAAGCCTCTTTGGCTAGCTTTAGCGCTGCCTACAACGTCCTTGAGGATGTTGATATTGCCTATTGTCATAAGGGCGATATTGACATCTAAAGGCGTCGTGGGGTAAACATAATATTCTTTCCTTTAATGACCATTCTTGAGGGTGGGGTTAGGTTCCCCGTTGACACCCTCATCATAAGCACCCTTAGGTTTTAAGGTCTATGTCCCGACCAACTCCCCCCTAATTTTTACCGAGTGGTGAGTTGCATTAGTAGGTTGAACTAGTTGTTCGGGTTGCAACTAAATTACCATGACATCAACTTCATGTACAGTTTGTGCAGCAAAATTACGTCAGACTATTATTTAAAATCAAGAGACATACGGGTACGGCTCATATCATGCCTTCCTGACTCAAATAGGAACTCGCTAAAGAATTTGTATGGGTAAGCGGCAACTGGTTTGTCGACGAGCTCCCCTGCCCGTTCTCACCACATGATGTTGGTCGACACCGAGCATATTTCGTTTGTTATTCATACTTGCGATTATTTTGATTGATTAGTTGTTAACCAGTTTTTGTATTGTTTCCGCGCAGAGAGCAAAAGGTTCAAACCGGACCTTAGAATAATGCATGTGAGAGACCTAAATTTTATACTTAGGTCAAAATTTTCGTTCACTCAGACGAACAACTCCGAGCATCCCATTTAATCCTTGGTGTTGAACTTGTATATTCCACTTGGCAAGCGTTCAGTCATTCTTTGTTAGTAGACAGTCCCTTCCTTTCTTATATTGACGTCCAGCATGCAAATTTCCTTCTGCCAAAACTAACCGCAGGCGAAGCTCATGATCTCGGCCCGTGGTACATCTGCTCTGATGAACTCACTCTAGTACAGGATGAGTTGGCTGAATGTGTGTCCTAAAACCGTCGAGTACACTTACCCATTGAGCCTGAAGCCCCTGTCGAACCTGAAGCCCCCGTTGAACCCGAAGTCCCTATTCAAGCAGCAGAGGAAACAGTTACCCAATCAATCAGTTCTTTGGAAACTAAATCAGATCAAGGTCATGATATGGTGACAAGAAGGATGATGACAATCAGCTGTTTTGTGCTCGACGCCCGGCCAACCAGCAGCAAGAAGAACTCTAAGGCAAAGATCCAACTCCCCTCCTCCTCCCCCTTTTGGCTACTCTCGAAAGAGACAGCGTATGGCTAAGCAAACTCAGATCGGCTTGGGAGACATGCCTAGAGAACTCCTCCATGGCTATCAAGGGGTATCATTATCTGGGAGCCAACGGCCCAAACCTGGACTCACATGGCATCCACCTCTCGAGTTGTGGCGGAATGGCAGCCTGCGTTCTAGCTTAACGACAAACCCTTCCCCGCGTCAGCCAGTGTAAGAGTATAGGATAAGGACAAAGGGGGTCATGTCACTCAGAGTTTAGTGCACGACCTCCTTTTGCTCGAAGACATACACGTTTTTGAGGACATGACGAACGAGTCATTGGGCAAGCGGTTGCAATGGCACACCATAGCGGTAATCTTTTGTCCCTTGGCTTTCTATTTGCTTTCGCACACGCACATTTGTTTTCATACTTATCATTATCGTTTAATCAGGCCACGCAACTGACTCACGTCCTTGATGGGTGGCTGAAGGAGTTTTCCGAGGATGCCAGAAGGAGAAGTCTCTTAAGGAGGTTACTGAGTTGATTGCTAAGGAGAAGGCGAAGGCTGCTGAGACCGCGAAAAAGAAGGCTACTGCAGCTGAAAAGTCTAAGGGATTGGTAAAGAAGAGGTCCACGGAGTTGGAGGCGAAGTTGGGCGAGACCGAGCTCAAGTTAGCAGAAGCTGTGAGTCTGAGTCGAGGAGTTGGCCAATTTGAAGGTGGCTTTGAAGGCTTGCGAAAATAAATGGTATAACGAAGGCTTTGCCAACGCGGAGAACTTCGTGGAGCCGGTCATTCGGGAAGCTCGAAAGCTCGCATTCAAGGAGGGTTGGTTGGCTGCCCTGCAAGCTCTAGGGGTCCCCGAGGACTCTCCTTTAAGAGATCCCAACCAAATCCCTTTCCTGGGCCCTTCTCTTACCGCACAGAACCCTCCTAGTGCCACTGATGAGGAAGTGTTTGTAAGCATGAGGGAGTTGGTAGAGGCAATTGACTCCCATGTGGAGTTAGTTGACCTAGAAGTCACTAGTAACCTCCATGCTAACAATCGGCCTGGTGAGGATGCTTAGCTTTAGCCACCTTCAGCAACCCAGCAGCCTGCTGAGGATGTCGCCCACTTCCAGCTTGCAGACCCTTTAATTTGATTACCGAACCGAATTTCTACTCTTTACTTTTCCTTCGCTTAAGTAATTTCCTTATTTTCATTAAGTTTTCCCATGTTACTGGGTTGTGGTGACAGAACAATTATTTTTCCGTGTTTAGTTTTCCTATAGTCACTGGGTTATGGTGACAAAACATTGGTTTAGTTTTTATGTGTTGGCTTTATTTGATTATGGTATGATTGCTGAACACTTGCCTTAAGTATGTCTATGAATGTTTAATTCTATGTTGTTCCTTTCATTACGTTCTTTTATTTTCTTCATATTATAGAGATACCCCTAGTGACCAAGTAATTCAATCACGGTTCGCTTCTGAACAGGGATTGAAACTTCTTTCTAGTTTACTTCCATAAGGAAAGATTATATCCGGGTATGTATGGTGTCCGGAACCGGTATGGACGGGAGAAAGAGTTAACTCCTTGGCAATAGAGACTTCGTTTGGTGTATGCTCATTCTTTTGGGTGAAAGTAGGGCATAGAAAACCGAGAAGCAAGATTTCATCTTTGACTTTTTGTGCAAGGTTTCCACTTGCTTAGTGATAATGATTGAACCGGGAAGCAGGCTTTTGTCCTTAGCAACACCTTTAGCGTAAGGTTTCCACTTGCTCGGTGATAATGATCGAATTAAGAAGCAGGCTTCTGTCCTTAACAACACCTTTAGTGTAAGGTTTCCATCTGATCGGTGATAATGATCGAACTGAGAAGCAGGCTTCTGTCCTTAACAACAGATTTAGTGTAAGGTATCCACCTACTCTGTGATAACAATAAGCAGGCTTTTGTCCTTAACAACAGATTTAGCGTAAGGTTTCCACCTGCTCGGTGATAATGATTGAATCGAGCAACACCTTTTAGGTTTCCACCTGTTTGGTGATAATGATTGAATCGAGAAGCAGGCTTTTGTCCTTAACAACAGATTTAGCATAAGGTTTCCACCTGTTCAGTGATAATGATTGAACCGAGAAACAGGCTTCTGTCCTTAGGAACACATTTAGCATAAGGTTTCCACTTGCTTTGTGATATGATCAAACCGAAAAGCAGGCTTTTGTCCTTAGCAACACCTTTAGTGTAAGGATTCCACCTGCTCGGTAACAATGATTGAACCGAGAAGCAGGCTTCTGTCTTTAAGATAATTTGTCTTAGTTCTCTTGTCTTCATGTTGACTGGTCGGGCCTAGTTAGTTAATGATAATGGAATTTAATACACCTGCACGGATAAATATCATTATCGTATTAGCTAATAAAATGTACATTTAAGATTTTATTAAATTCACACCCCCATGTACAGATGATCAGTGATAAAACTTCTTCAGATTATGGACATTCCATGGTCGAGGAAGCGGTCTCTTGTCTAGGTCCTCCAAATAGTACGCTCTTGCACCTGCAATGGCAGTAACCCTGTAGGGCCCTTCCCAGGCCAGGGCCAGCTTCTCGGCATTCGTATCCTGCATATTCCCTACTGCTTTCCGTAGCACCAGGTACCTAGCATTGAATTCCCTTGTCTTTTCGCCCTGGTTATATCGCTGGGCAAGTTTTTGTTGATACTCCGCTAGCCGTATAGTCGCTACTTCTCGGTACTCTTCCAGCAAATCCAAACGTTCCACTAGAAATCTATCATTTTGGGTAGGGACAAATCCCGCAACCCGTGCACTACATAAATTTACCTCAGCCGGTATTACAGCTTCTGCCCCATACATGAGAGAGAACGGAGTTTCCCCAGTAGACCTTCTAGGATTTGTTCAGTATGTCCACAAATTGTTGAGCAGCTCCTCGGCCCACCTACCTTTTGCACCATTTAACCTTTTCTTCAATTCGTTCACGATTGCCTTATTGGTGGCTTCTGCTTGGCCATTGCTCTAAGGATACGCTGGGGTGGAGTATCTATTCTTGATGCCGACATCACTGCAAAACTCGCAGAAGGCTCTACTATTTAACTGCAATCCATTATCAGATATAAGAGAGTCTGGCGCCCCAAATCTCATGACTATATTCTTCTACACGAACTTCTTAACATCCATGTCCCGAATATTGGCTAACGCCTTTGCCTCTGGCCACTTTGTGAAGTAATCAATAGCCACTAAACAAACTTTCGATTGCCCATGGCCCGAGGAAATGGGGTGAGAATATCCAGTCCCCATTGCGCGAAGGGCTAGGGGCTATTGACCAGATTCAGATGGCCTGCTGGTTGGTGGATCAAGGGGGCATGCTTTTGGCACTGTTCACACTTACACACATACTCGGCGGCATCCTTTTGCATCTATGCCCATTAGAACCCCTGAGTCATTACTCGGTGTGCTAAGGAGCGTCCCTCCACATGACTGCCACACACTCCATCATATAGCTTGGCCAAGAGTTCATTAACTTTCTCAGGGTGTAAGCATAAAAGGTACGGCCCCTCAAAAGACCTCCCATCTCTGAGAATAGAGTAAGCTGACTATACCATCTGGGAGCCAACCGTAAGTGCCGCCAGAGATTGAGAGCATTGATGTCATCAAAGCCGATGCAGTTGCAGTGTGGTATGGTAGCATTGACTCCACACAAAAACTCGTTTAAACAGGACACCTTCCACACAAAAGCAATATCATTATTCACATTTTTTTGAGAGAGAGAGAGAGAGAGAGAAAGAGAGAGAGAGAGAGATGGATTTGTAATTAGGGCTTTTTGTCGCGCGAAAATGTGGATGAGAATTTTCCCGCGCTTTTTCTAAGGGTTACTCTGCATGGAAAGGAGATGATTCAGTGCTTCGTGTGTAACAGGTGGCTCTTGCATCCTTCCCATCCGATGATGTGGCACAGCCACACTATGTTTTTTTTTTTTTTTGTCAATTTTGGCAAAGCCCAGATCCAGACTTTGATTTTGACAAATTTTACAAGGAAACTTCTTCAATCTTCACTCTTTTTTTTTTTTTTTTTTTGGGATTAAAAGGAGAATTTAACTTCTTTTATTTTTTTATTTTTAACTCTTTGGGTGTGTTTGGTTAGGGTGATTTTAGGGAGGATGGAAAATGAATGAGAGAAAAGTGGAGAGAAAATGATGTTTTTGGTTGTTTGGTTGAAGGTGGAAAAGATGAGAGATTTTGGTGGGTTCCACAAGTTTTCTCTCCTCCCCTTCAAAATACAATCTCTCCAAATTGGAGAGAAAATTAGAGTAAAAAGTGGGAAAAATATTTGGACAAAGAGAGACGCTACATCCACAACATTTTCACAACAAATCATAGGTGGTTAGTTGTTATTGATTCAAATTTGAACATAATACTAAGATTACTTTTTTGCCCCAACAATAATAACCAGTAACAACCTGCCACTTAAAATTTGTTGTGAAAATGTAGTGGACATATTATTTCTCTTGGACAAAACTGCCCCCACCTCTTTTAATGTTTCTGACTTCTTTTTTTTCTTTTTTCTTTCTTTGGTTTCGTAGGATGTGGTTGGTTCTTCTTCTTTTCCTTCTTTTTTTTTTTATTTTTTTTTAACAAAACACTTTTGGATGATTTCTTATGCTATTTTTTGAAATGTCCACTTTCATCTATACACAAATTTTAAAAAAAAGTATAATGTATTACTTTTTGTTTTATTTAAGAGGGACATAATGGTAAATTTATACAAACCTTATTTTCAACTAAATCAAAAAGTTTTCCATCCCTCCACTTTTCCACCCTCTCAACCAAACATAAATGAAGAAAACTATAATCTTTTCTATCCTCTCACTTTTCTATCTTCCCTCTATTTTCTATCCTTTCACTTTTCCATCATTCCAACCAAATGGACCATTTTTAAATCGTAAAGTTTTTACTACTTTTTATTTAAAGTTATTGCTTTCAAAATATTGCATTTAAATCTTAAATTTTTTATTATTAAAAAAAATTTAAATTTAAAAACAAAACAATGTAGCATTTAAGGGCTTGTTTGGCAATGTTGTTCTAGTAAAAAGTGTTATAAAAATATGTGTCGGTAAAAATGTGTTGTGAAAATACGTGTTGTGTTATTTAAACAACAAAATCAGTTGTTTGAACAACAAAACCAAACAGACCCTAAAACTTCCATTCTATCACATCTTATATGTTAACTGTGTTAGCTATCATTTTTTTTGTTTTTTGCTTTTTTTGGTTAATCGCTTAACCCTATTAACATCAAGGAAGACAATCTCTTACCGTATCGGCCGGTACGACCAGCATTTACCATGCCAGAACCATCACCGGTACAAAAACACTAGCATTTTGTACCGATTTAATACCAGACGTACCGGAGCTGTTTCAGCCATACGGCGATATATACTGGATTCTAGCTGGTTAGTGGATACCGGACCGGTACAAAATTACACACAAAATGCTTCTTTCCCTGCCCTCACGCTAGTCATACTTTCTACCTCCCTTCATTTCTAACTTTCTTTACACTAACGATGAAGTCATGCCATTTGGTGGAGAGCGGCGGCACCGGTAAATATCCAGCAAACTTTGAGTCCTTGAGAAGGGGCTGAAGGTCTGAAGCTTTAAGAGAAAGAGAGAGTCTGAGGTGAAAGATAGAGAGAGCTGTGATGGAGGTGAAAGAGTTTTGGAAAATAAAGAAATGTTTGATAGTGAAGTGATAAGTTTAATAGTGTGAAGAAGAGGGCTTGTTGGAAATTGTAATGACATGTAGGTTGTACTTGTATGTCTTATAGGCATGTGATGTGGATCAGAAAAAGAAAAAGAAATTAATAGAGGTGGGAGGCAACTGGCAAGAGGCAACAGGCATGTGATTGGTTTTATCACCCACCATTTTAATTTTTCTAATTATTTAATCTTTTTCTACTCAACCCCTCTCACGTAATATCTCATTTCTCACCTATTACACCTTCTTTTTTATTATCTTTTTTGGGTCTTATACTTTTATCTCTCTTTAATTTTTTTTATAATAAAAATTATAAGCTTAACAAGTTTAATTGCTTAGAGCATCTCTAGCAGATTAACTAAATTTTTGTATTGTTTGGACAATAAATAGTAACATTATTTTTTACTTACCTACTTTTTCAAATACATTTTTCAATAGATTCTCTATCATTTTCTCCATCTCATTTAAATATTATTTCTTCATTTATTCTATATTCTTTTTTTAATCATCATTTATTCTTCCTATATTCATTCCCAACAATTATATTTTTCAATGAGAAGTGTTACATCCACAACATTTTTCGCAATACTTTCACAACAAAATTTATGTGGAAAGTTGTTACTAGTTGTAACAGATTCTCTATCTTTTCGCAATCATTTTCCAACAGATTCTCTATTATTTTCTCCATCTCATTTAAATATTATTTCTTCATTTATTCTTATTCTTTTTTTAATCATCATTTATTCTTCCTATATTCACTCCCAACAATTATATTTTTCAATGAGAAGTGTTACATCCACAACATTTTTCGCAATACTTTCACAACAAAATTTATGTGGAAAGTTATTACTAGTTCTAATTTGAACCCACCACTGAAATTTTTGTTTTACTCACCAATATTAACTAATTACAATATGTTACTTACACTTTATTGTGAAAATATTGTAAAAATATTGTGATAACATTTCTCAATTAGGATTTTTTATTTTTTTACATTATTTCTCCTTTCTCTCATTTCATTTTATCCATATGTTTCATTTTTTTTTCTTGTTTTTCTCCTACACACACGTTGTCCTATCTCTATCCCCCCCCTTCTTTTATTTTCTTTTTCTCCCTCATTCAAGAACATTCCAACAGCTCTCGTTCGCTCTTTTTTTTTCTCCAACTCTCTCTCTCTCTCTCTCTCTCTCTCTCTCTTACTTGATTCCAGAACATTCGTCCTCAACGCAGTCCAGATAGGTCATCTTCTTCACAAAGCAATTGGCCCAGCCTGGAGCCGTCGCTCATCTTCGTCCCCAACGCAGTCCAAATGGGTTAGATGGCTTCTGCCTTTTTTTTTTTTTTTGTTGCTTTTATTATTATGATTTGATTAATTTTAAAATTGTGTTTTTGAGTTTGTATTCTGATAATCTTATTATGCTTGAGTATAGAGATGTTTGAGACAAAGATTGTTGTGTTTATAGGTGTGAGAGGAGAGAGAAAGATTTTTTTTTATTTTTTTATTGAGATGTATGAATTTTTTAAGTATAAAAATTCATTTGGAGTTGCTTCAGTGTTTTCTAAATCTAGATAAGCACTGTAGCAACTTCAAAAAATATTTAGAAAAGTTTTTTGTTTAGACCTGTTGTTGGAGCGTGAACAGTGAGCTTTTTTCCTCAAAAAATAGATATAGAGCATCTATTGAAGATGCTCTTAACAAATTAACTTTTACCAAATAATTAAAGTTATAAATATGCAAATGTTTATTTATTTATTTTTAAAATATATACAAATAATATATGTGGGGCCCCCAAATATTAACCACTCTGGCCCACTCTATACCTGGCCCAAGGCCCACGCCGAGGATAATA
Source organism: Quercus glauca (assembly GCA_023736055.1). NCBI lineage: Eukaryota > Viridiplantae > Streptophyta > Magnoliopsida > Fagales > Fagaceae > Quercus > Quercus glauca. The sequence goes on along the minus strand of CM043323.1, from coordinate 14,705,471 downwards.
TAAACGCCGAGGATAATGGGAAATAGCCTAATTCATCCAAGGGCCTCACCGAGGATGCCCACATCCTCGGCAAACCGACTTTGATGAAGGGAAAATATCCTTCATCCATTAAATAAACGCTACCAACATTCTGGCCGCCTTAATGGTGAGGTGACCTGCAAACCCTAATGCTTCGGTCACTTCAACTATTAGAAAGTCTACAAAGGCGGCTTAGAACTAACATAAAGCCTGCAATCGCAGATGATGGGACAGACCCCTGTACATAGAGTTCAGATAATTGACAAATGGATGGCTGAGATTAACTAAAACAATACTATATAACCAAGAGGATTCCCAACATAAAGGGGATTCGGATATGAATCAGTCCTAAGAAAAAGGACAGAATATATATCAACTCTAAGAAAAATAGATCCTCGGATGAAGCCGAAGATGAATACGCTTTACAAACACTTAACCAAAATCATCAGAATCCTCTCAAACACTTATACGAAGTCATTATAAAGATCCTTATCAACACCTAAGCAGGGTCATGGTCCTTATCCTCATAGAAAACACTCAGTAAAATTATTTTGTTATTACGCCTGTTGATTTCACATCATCCGTTGTTTACTTCGATGATGCCAAGCCCTTTTACCCACACTCTACAAATTTTTATTGTTAAGGGTCCATTACAAATCGAGTCCCTACAATTGGCACCGTCTGTGGGAAGGGATTTGTGCGCTAGCAAGTGCGGTGGTCGGTGTAAAGAAATCAATAGCAAAACTTTCAAAAAAAAAAAAAACCAGAACAATACAGTTTACAGCAACAACATTCATTCAGAAGTCAGCAATCACAAGAACAAGAATATGCGAAAAATAAAAAGAGACAAAGCTAGTCTACTTCTTTATTAATATATGAAGAAAAAGTTACATCTCTTACAAGGGATGCCCATGGGGCTTGTTCTAAAACTAACTACAAAGGCAGACGCTTAGCAAGGCTGGCAGAGGAACAAAAGATAGAAAAGAAGGCTGGATGAGAAGTAAGAGAAGAGGAAATGAAGAGGGGGAGACTGGTTGAGGAGAGGAAATAGAAGAGATAAAAGGGAAAAGAGGGAAGAGAAGCAACATGGAAGGCGGAAGAGGCCGCGGCATAGGACGGCTCCACTTCTGGGTTCTGCCTGGTTTCCCTCCCACCCCCACTGCTGCCAGCTTGGAGGGTCACCAACCCATACCCAAGGGAAAGAGGTTACGTTCTTCCTGGATCCTCTTCCAGACGGCAAAGAGGGTTCCTCCTCTGGTTAGGATGAAAAGAAGGAGAATCTTCGGATTTCTCCTACCCCAACCCCAATGTGACGTCCAGGGTCGGAGTGCCATCCTCAGCTCCTGATAGGGGCTGTGCACCCCCGGGATTGCCCTTTCCAAGGGCCAATCCATCTGAAGGGGCTCAAACTGCTACTTCTTGCAGAACCACAGGGCAATATTTTTGAGGAAAAGTTTGAGACAAATGTTTGTCAAGTGTGAAGGAAAAGGCTGCCCCAGAAACGCCTTTTATAGAGGGCAGGATATTGGTGGGAGCTAATCCGCATTAAATCCTGGGGAGAGATTTCCGGAGGCAGTAATTTCGCCCGAATTCCAAGGGGCTTACCACCGTTAGATCCTCGTAAATCCACGACTGACATTAATGAGGAGGCGCCTCATTAACGAGGAGGCACCAAAGCGTCGTAACGTGTTACTCGAATGACTAAAGAGACGCCTCGTAATCAGAAGAGCCACGTCAAACGACGAGGCAGAACAGAGCAGGGTCTTATCCTATCCCAACTCCAGCTTGCGTGTGTTATTATGTTGCGTGAAAAGTGTATTCATTTAATGTTTATTATAGATTGTAGTAATGTAAAATTAAATGGCAACGGATAAGTAGATAAGATAATAAATAAATGAGAAAACTAGGTACTGGACAGAACCAAGGCATTGCATGGTCCTCGGACCCAAGCCTCTGGGGAAACCAGATACTTCAGACGAAAATGAGAAAACTAGGTATTGGACAAAACCAAGGCATTGCATGGTCCACGGACCCAAGCCATAGGGGAAACCAGATACTTCAATTGAAAATGAGAACACTAGGTACTGGACAGAACCAAGGCATTGCATGGTCCTTGAACCCAAGCCTCTGGGGAAACCAGATACTTTAGATGAAAATGAGAAAACTAGGTACTGGACAGAACCAAGGCATTGCATGGTCCTCGGACCCAAGCCTCTGGGGAAACTAGATACTTCAGACGAAAATGAGAAAACTAGGTACTGGACAGAACCAAGGCATTGCATGGTCCTCGGACCCAAGCCTCTGGGGAAACCAGATACTTCAGACGAAAATGAGAAAACTAGGTACTGGACAGAACCAAGGCATTGCATGGTCCTCGGACCCAAGCCTCAGGGGAAACCAGATACTTCAGACGAAAATGAGAAAACTAGGTACTGGACAGAACCAAGGCATTGCATGGTCCTCGGACCCAAGCCTCTGGGGAAACCAGATACTTCAGATGAAAATGAGAAAACTAGGTACTGGACAGAACCAAGGCATTGCATGGTCCTCGGACCCAAGCCTCTGGGGAAACTAGATACTTCAGACGAAAATGAGAAAACTAGGTACTGGACAGAACCAAGGCATTGCATGGTCCTCGGACCCAAGCCTCTGGGGAAACCAGATACTTCAGACGAAAATGAGAAAACTAGGTACTGGACAGAACCAAGGCATTGCATGGTCCTTGAACCCAAGCCTCTGGGGAAACCAGATACTTCAGACGAAAATGAGAAAACTAGGTACTGGACAGAACCAAGGCATTGCATGGTCCTCGGACCCAAGCCTCTGGGGAAACTAGATACTTCAGACGAAAATGAGAAAACTAGGTACTGGACAGAACCAAGGCATTGCATGGTCCTCGGACCCAAGCCTCTGGGGAAACCAGATACTTCAGACGAAAATGAGAAAACTAGGTACTGGATAGAACCAAGGCATTGCATGGTCCTCGGACCCAAGCCTCAGGGGAAACCAGATACTTCAGACGAAAATGAGAAAACTAGGTACTGGACAGAACCAAGGCATTGCATGGTCCTCGGACCCAAGCCTTTGGGGAAACCAGATACTTCAGATGAAAATGAGAAAACTAGGTACTGGACAGAACCAAGGCATTGCATGGTCCTCGGACCCAAGCCTCTAGGGAAACCAGATACTTCAGACGAAAATGAGAAAACTAAGTACTGGACAGAACCAAGGCATTGCATGGTCTTCGGACCCAAGCCTCAGGGGAAACCAGATACTTCAGACGAAAATGAGAAAACTAGGTACTGGACAGAACCAAGGCATTGCATGGTCTTCGGACCCAAGCCTCTGGGGAAACTAAATACTTCAGACGAAAATGAGAAAACTAGGTACTAGACAGAACCGAGGCATTGCATGGTCCTCGGACCCAAGCCTCTGGGGAAACCAAATACTTCAGACGAAAATGAGAAAACTAGGTACTGGACAGAACCAAGGCATTGCATGGTCTTCGGACCCAAGCCTCTGGGGAAACCAGATACTTCAGACGAAAATGAGAAAACTAGGTACTGGACAAAACTTAAACATTGCATGGTCCTCGGACCCAAGCCTCTGGGGAAACCAGATACTTCAGAATAAAAGCCAAGCATTAGAAAAAACTTAAACATTGCATGGTCCAAGGTCTCAGGCCAACAGGAAGAACATTTCCTCATAAAAAACTAAGTGCTAAGAAAAGCCAGGGTCTTGCATGGTCTTCGGACCCAAACCAATGCGGAAACCAGTCACTATAGGGCAATATAAGCGCCGAACGGAACCAGGGTCTTTGTACTAACCACGGGCCTAAATCTTCGGCAAAACCAATCCTTGGGTATTAAGCGATGAACCTTACTAGGGACGAAAACCAAGCAAGGACGAGCACTAAAAGCATAATAGAACTTAAGCCTACCTCTCCTGGAGGAACTAACAAGGAAATACTCCTCGAACAGGCCCTTCGCGCCAAAAGAAAGTTGCAAAAACAACTAAAATAACGATAACACTGACAAAGAGGTAAGGCCAACAGGGCGCGAAAATACGCCGAGGAGTCAAAATCCTCCTCCCCGCCCGTGGGGACGTGCAGCAGAATTTTGAGGGGCTATTGTGGGGCTCCAAATATTAACCACTCTAGCCCACTCTATACCTGGCCCAAGGCCCACGCCGAGGATAATATAAACGCCGAGGATAATGGGAAATAGCCCAAGTCATCCAAGGGCCTCGCCGAGGATGCCCACATCCTCAGCAAACCGACTTTGATGAAGGGAAAATATCCTTCATCCATTAAATGAACGCTACCAACATTCTGGCAGCCTTAATGGTGAGGTGACCTGCAAACCCTAATGCTTCGGTTACTTCAACTATTAGAAAGTCTGCAAAGGCGGCTTGGAACTAACATAAAGCCTGCAATCACAGATGATGGGACAGACCCTTGTACATAGAGTTCAGATAATTGACAAATGGATGGCTGAGATTAACTAAAACAATACTATATAACCAAGAGGATTCCCAACATAAAGGGGATTCGGATATGAATCAGTCCTAAGAAAAATGACAGAATATATATCAACTCTAAGAAAAATAGATCCTCGGATGAAACCGAGGATGAATACGCTTTACAAACACTTAACCAAAATCATCAGAATCCTCCCAAACACTTATACGAAGTCATTATAAAGATCCTTATCAACACCTGACCAGGGTCATGGTCCTTATCCTCATAGAAAACACTCAGTAAAATTATTTTGTTATTACGCCTGTTGATTTCACATCATCCGTTGTTTACTTCAATGATGCCAAGCCCTTTTACCCACACTCTACAAATTTTTATTGTTAAGGATCCATTACAAATCGAATCCCTACAATCTATATATGTACAGCCTCCAATACGAGATTGACTCCTTTGATTAACATTGAGTTGTCTACTATATTGTAGAGTTTACGTAACAAAGGTTTTGTTTAGAATTGTCATATATAGTGAATTTCCTTAGTTGGGGTACGTTATTTCCATAGTGGCTTTTTCTTCGAAGGTGATCTCCATCAGTTTCCAACTTCTTCATCAAATCTGGTGTACATTGCTTTATGATATGGTGTGTTGCTATTTGTGATTGAAAGGTTGTTTAGACCTTCATTGGTTTTAATTAAGGCTCCGCTTGGGAATTCATAAGGGAATGAAATGGAATCATCATAAGGGAATGGAAAAGAATGGAATGGAATGGAATGAAGTAACCTTGATTGGATGTTTTAAAATAAAGGAATGGAAAAGAATGAAAATGAATGGAATGTAACTAATCTTGTTTGGGAGCAATATGGAGGAAATGGAATGGAATCATTTTATAACAATATTACTATTAGACCTCTATTTTAAAATAAAGGGTTGAATATATAGGGGTATTTTGGGAGTTTTAGTAAAAAAATCATTAAATTCAATTCAATTTCCTCCCATTCCTCCAAATTTCGAGGGGAATGAAAATTTGAGGTTTTAAGGGAATAAAGAGGAATTAGTGTTCACTCCTACCTATTCTATTCCCTCCTACTTAAACTTCCTAACAAGGGAATGAGCTTTCCATTCCCTCCATTAAAACTCCCAAACAAGAGAAGGGAAGAATATTCTAAAATTATTCTTTTCATTCATTTCCATTCCATTCCATTCCCCCTTCCCAAACAAGGCCTAAGTCAAAATTGCCAAATAATTTAATTAATCTAATTATGCAAAGATCCAATTCAATTTTGATGGGTAGCATGGTTTTTAGATTTGGATTGTTCAATGAACCGTTAAAGGAAAAGTTCAAGATTTTGGAAGTCAGACCGAGGTTGAACCGAGATGAAATTATAATTAATTTAATAATTATTTAAAATATAAAACAAATATAATAAATTAGAACAAATAAAAAAATGGACTAAAATAATTCAATTAAATGTATTTTTCATATAATATGCAATTATTTGGTTATTTATATGATTCCAAAATGGAATCAATTACATACTAGTTACAACAACTTGCTATGGTAAAACTTTATTTAAAACAATGTGGTAAAACGCAACTTGCGACTTGAGGGATATGGTCGTATGTGGATTCTTACATCAATTTTATCATTTTTATAATAATTAGATAGGAATGAGGGCGCTCTTGGCTCGACATTGTTTGTCTTGTAACAGTATATAAATTTATAAAATAAAATGCTAAATTGCTAATGTTTGTTTGTTTTTTTTTAAATACCAATGACTAATGTTTATATATTTAAACAGGTAATGGGAATAAATAGTTAAATACAACTTGTATTGCATGCAAACAAAATATTTAAAAAGTCTATCAACGTCTAATAAAAAAGTGAAACATAACATTTCATTAAATATCCCTACTTACCCCCACTTCTTTCTTTGCCTCTCTTTCGGCATTCTAGTTTCATACCATTACCACCACCTCATTTCCATTTTATTTTGTATTTTATCATCCACACATGACACAACTTCTAGCCTTTGACTCTTCGATTTCTACCCTTCTTATTTTTGAATTTCTTCTCATCTTTATCTTCACTTTTATCATTTTATGTTTTATCTTCTTCTTTGTTATTCTTTTTACCAGCGCTGCTTCTCCACTTTTCAATCTTAGTTTTCTCACCATAACTTTTTTGTTCTGTTTTTTGTTTTTGTTGTAAATGTAGTATGAATCTTGGCAACAGACAAAACTCCGCTCTCTCTCTCTTTCTTCCTCACCATGCAGATGATACGAACTTAACCATTTGATTACATTCAACTTAAATGTGCCGCAGTAGAATGTCAACATCTATGTATAGAAGAAAAAAAAAGTTTACAAACTATACAACTGTCGGCCATTTATATTTGTAAATAAGTTTGATGAATTTGTGGAAAATTGCAAGTAAAATGTCAGAAAGAACGTCATTGTTGTAACTGTAGAAGCATGCAAAGTTTGTTGCTAACATAATTTAGCAGTGCAACGTGTTTATTTGCCTCGAGTGCAATCAGAATCATCAATTTTAACTTTTAAACAACTTCCAAGAGAAAAAAATGATATATGACCAGGTAACTAATTAAATTACAAAGTAGTAAAGAATTGCTGAGAGAGAAGGTGACAAAATGAGAATGAACTGTTCCTACCATGCAGCCATTATGAATTGATCTTAGAGAAAAGAGGAGTCATTTTTCATGAGCCACCTCCTAACATGAACTGGGTTAAAGAAAGCATACTCTTGACTCTCGAGATTCTTCAACTGACATGACATATCCATTCAACAATGTCTAAATGCCCCTAAAAGAGGGGCCACAAGGCTAATAACCACCAATAACATCACAATCGAAGGTACAAGTACACTTCAACTAAATTAAAATTACATATGATCTGTTTGTAAAGTTACATTATTGAAGCTGACAATGATGGTGATGAAAGAAAATGCCATAAAATAAATCATCTAGACCACACCCACACAAATATTACAAACGAGTCTTGACACTCATGTATACATGTGCAGTTGCAGTAGACAGACATTAACACCAAGGTAAGAGAAAACCATTAGAGTAAAAGCACTAGATAGAACCTATTCAACTTCATGCAATTGCTAAGTGAAATTTAACATCCAGGTTAAATGTATCGCCTTCAGTGGCAATCTCTACTACTTCCTGATATGTAATTTGAAATATGAAAAGAATTAGTAATGATTCTTAGCATGTGTAGCGAATAAAAAAAAAGTGAAAAAGAGTAAAAAATAAAATAAAAAACAAATTAATGAACAAGACCGAAATAAATTGCTGCAGAGTAGCAGAAATAGAAAATTCTTAAATACTCTTGAAGTACAAAGAAATGGTGTTCTCTTCACTCACATTCATGATGGACCTTATCATGAATTTAATGAATGGACCCAATCATGAATGTGAGAGGAATGAACACAATTCTCCGTGCTCTGAAGTATCTAAGAATTACTCAGCAACAACAAAATATATCTAAAATCATGTGAAAAAGAGCTATAGATGACTTACTTTGTTAACCTCACATTAAAAGTGGTTACCCCTGCCTCTGAAACATCCTCCAAAATCTTGCCTTGTTCACCGCCATTGTTACGTACAGCCAATCCTTCGTGTTGTCCAATAATAAGAAATAGGCATGTCTCCATGACCGCTTTAGAATCAAAGAACTGCATATGTCCCAAAAACCTATAGCAAATCCAATTCCTGCACCAACATAAAACCATTTCTCGAATTCATCTCTATTGTCCTTGTCATCTTCAGTATTGCCATTGTCACTTGGTAAACTTTGGTTTGGTGTTTCTTCACCGGGACACTTTGGTGTCAGTGGAGGCCCACAAAGAGCCCTATTTCCAGTAAAACAAGTTGCATCAAAGCCTTGGAGTTGAGTGCCTGAAGGAATTTTTCCAAAAAAATTGTTGACAGATAGGTCTAGGTGGCTCAAAAACTGTAATTCTGACATACTTGATGGGATTTCACCTGAAAATTGATTCCATAACATATCAAATGATTCTAATTGCTTCAACTGACCAATTGTTTGCGGAATTTCTCCAATTAAGTTGTTTTTGGATACGTTCAGTACAACTAACTTTAAAAGGCTAGTGATTTCAGTGGGAAGTTTTCCTGTCAAGTTATTGCTTGATAGGTTAATGATCTTTAGTAGTCCAAGATTTTTGCCAAACTTGTACTCCCTTCCTTTCAATGCAATCATAGCACTGTCAACATAATCTACACCATAAGAGTAATTACTACGTCCAGTTGAGCCCCAGTATAAACCCTCAAAAAGATTACTCGAAGATTCCCCTTTGTGAGCCATGGCAGTGAAATTATTGAGGCACTGTGGTATAGTTCCAGAGATGTCATTTAGAGAGAGTCCAAGATTCGTAGATATTTCAACTTACATATATCCCATGGTATGCTTCCACTAAACTTATTGGAACGTAGGATAAGAACAATCAATTGTGGTAGGTCTTCTGCAATCCATGCTGGTATTTTTTTGGAGACTCTATTGTTTCCCAAGTCCATAAATCTCAAGTAGCTACAATTTTTCAAGGAATTAGGAAAATCTCCAGAGAAAGTGTTATTATGTAGACTCAATGTCAGGAGATTCCACAAGAAGCCAAAAGAGCTTGGAACTTCACCAGAGAAATTGTTGCGTGCCAAATTCAAGATAAGTAGATTCGGCCAATCCATAAAACAATTAGGAAGTTGCCCAGATAATAGGTTATCAGAGAGGTCTAGAAAACCCAACCACCCATCATTGATTTTACAAAGAGGTGAAAGTGGCCCTGAAAAGCGATTTTGGAGAGATTCAAGAAGCTGACATTAGTTGAAAAAAGTGGTAGTGGACCCTCTAAACGGTTAGCACTCAAATCAAATACTGGTTCATACTTACTCATTGTCGACACATTAGGTAGCTGTCCATGTATTTGGTTGCTAGAAATATTTAAATTATATAAATTAGGAGGCAAGTTCGCAAACCACTCTGCTGGAACGTGATGTCGCGGAAGCCTGAAGAGAAGCACACACGATGCTCTCTTGATGGAACAGAAACTAAACTGTTAGTTCCTAGTAGTAAACCTCGAATCCACGAGGGGTTTCCCTGAATCCACAAGGAGATAAAACTGGAATCCACCAGAAGAAAATTCGACAAAATGTCTGTGTTTATTGATTATCAACTATCTTGCCTCTGACGGCTACAAAACATATAAATACTAAGGAAAACGTCTAAAACCCTAATTCGCACTAATTACGCGATTAGGGGACAAATTACTGAATTTTACCAAAAATAGCAAAATTGAGTTAAGTGCAGAATCATAACCTACTGACCTTAAGGGTCGTCCCAAAATAGACGGGACCTTATTCTGACTTTTAAACTAAAAGTTATTAAGGAAACACGAATAATACTATAAATAGCAAAAACAATGTTTTCAGGGCCTTAACGAAGGAATTCGCCTAAATTTTGGCGACTTTCATGGCATCATGAATCTGGATCAGAACGCCGTTTCCCTTCAACCTGCCAAATTTCATGCAATTCCGACACTGTCACCCCGATGACCCCCTACTGGCACCCCCCTTTGAGCCTGCGTTGTGACTTCCTGCGCCCCTGCTGCTCTAGGAAGGCATGTGCTGTCTGTTCTACATCAGTCCCCCCCACTTGAAAAGAACTCGACCCCGAGTTCCCCCTATCTGGTTCATCAGGAGGATGATAATCATACAAGTCAGCAACATTGAAGGTAGAAGAAATGTTCATGTCTGGAGGAAGAGCAACCACATAAGCATTGTTGTTGATCTTCTTAGTAATCTGAAATGGCCCATACTTCTTGTCCTTCAATTTGTTGTAGGTACCAACAGGAAATCTTTCCTTTCTAAGATAGACCAGCACTAAATCCCCAACATTGAAGATCTTCTCACGCCTCTTCTTATCAGCAGCTTCCTTGTACTTGGCATTTGTAGCTTCAAGCTTCTGCCTCACCTCCTCTTGTACGGCCTGAATACGGTCAGCCATATTCTCTGCTGCTTGACTCACTCCTGGAAGCTCAGGTAAAGGTACCAAGTCCAAAGCGTGTTTTGGGGGCACGCAGTAGACGATGGCAAATGGAGACTTACCAGTGCTTCTATTAACTGAGCTATTGTATGCAAACTCTGCTTGGGACAATGCGAGATCCCACTGCTTGGGCTTTTCACCTGAGATACACCGGATCAGATTCCCCAAAGTGCGATTAACCACTTCTGTCTGGCCATCAGTCTGTGGATGACTAGTGCTGCTGTAATTCAAGGAGGTATCAAAACGCTTCCACAAAGTCCGCCAGAAGTGACTAATGAACTTAGTATCCCGGTCAGAGGTGATGGACTTTGGCACTCCATGCAAACGCACAACTTCTTTAAAGAACAAATTGGCCACTCGAGTAGCATCTGAAGTCTTCTTGCATGCTATGAAATGGGACATCTTCGAGTACCTGTCAACCACAACAAAAACAGAATCCATACCTCTCTGGGTTCGAGGAAGACCCAATATAAAGTCCATAGACAGATCCTCCCATGGTGCTTGTGGAACTGGCAGAGGCATGTATAAACCAGTATTCTGAGACTGACCCTTAGCAGTTTGGCAGATTGGACACTTCCTCACATGATTGCCAACATCCCTCTTGAGTTGTGGCCAATAATACCTCTCTTCCACCAGTGCTATAGTCTTATCTCTGCCCATATGTCCACCTAGACCTCCACCATGCAGCTCCCTAATAATTTGCTCCCTTAATGAACTTTTAGGGATGCATAATTGGTTACCCCGAAAGAGGAAACCATCCTGGATGTACATACTGTTGATAGCAGTATGAGTTTGATGACACTTACCCCAAATATCACCAAAATCCTCATCATTCTCGTACAGCTCCTTGAGGCAATCAAACCCTACAACTTCAGTACGTAAGGTGGTCAACAAAGATGCTCGCCTACTGAGTGCGTCAGCCACCCTATTAGTGACACCAGACTTGTGCTTCAATGTGAAATGGAAGCGTTGTATATAAGCCACCCACCGAGCATGCATCCTGTTAATGCTAGCTTGACTGTTGATGTGCTTCAATGCCTGATGATCCGTATATAATACAAACTCTCTCTGAATCAGGTAATGCTCCCAATGCTTAAGAGTCCGTACTACAGCAAAGAACTCCAGCTCATAGGCCGACCATTTACTTCGAGCCTCACAAACTTTCTCACTGAAGAATGCTACTGGTCTGTTGTCTTGTGAAAGAACAGCACCTATCCCGACCACAGATGCATCACACTCCACCTGAAACACCTTGTCGAAGTTGGGCAATGCCAAAACAGGGGCTGTGCTCAACTTTTCCTTGATCAAGGCAAAGCTTTGTTCTGCCTCATTTCCCCATAAGAACCTCCCCTTCTTCAGACACTCAGTGATAGGGGCTACTATACTACTGAAATCTCGAACAAACCTCCGATAGAAGGTTGCTAGCCCATGAAAACTTCGCACATCACTCACTGTTTTCGGGGTTGGCCATTCTCTGATTGCACGGACCTTGTCCTCATCCACATGAATTCCATCTGCACTGACCACATATCCTAAGAACAGCAACTTATCAGTCAAGAAGCTGCACTTCTTCAAGTTGATATACAACTCATTGGCCTGCAGTATCGCCAATACTTCCCGTACATGATTATAGTGGGCTGCTTCTGTCTTACTGTAAATCAGGATATCGTCAAAATAAACAACCACAAACTTTCCAATAAATGGTTTCAATACCTGATTCATAAGTCTCATGAAAGTGCTGGGAGCATTAGACAACCCGAAAGGCATTACCATCCACTCGTACAACCCCTCCTTTGTCTTGAAAGCTGTCTTCCATTCATCTCCAGGTCTAATCCGAATCTGGTGATACCCACTCTTGAGATCCAGCTTGGTGTAACACTTGGACCCGCTCAACATATCAAACATGTCATCTAGTCGGGGAATAGGAAATCGATACCTGACTGTGATCTTGTTGATGGCTCGACTATCCACACACATACGCCAGCTCCCATCCTTCTTCGGTGTTAACAATGCCGGTACTGCACATGGACTCATACTCTCTCTAATCTGCCCCTTGCTCAAAAGCTCATCCACCTGCCCCTGTAGAATTTGACCTTTTTGAGGATTTAACCTGTAATGTGGCAGATTTGGCAGACTAGCTCCAGGAACTAAATCAATGCAGTGCTGGATGTCACGCATTGGTGGTAACCCTGCAGGCAGCTCTTCTGGGAAAAGCCCTTCAAACTCCTTGATCAATGGTTGAATTGCTTTAGGTACCTCAACAACCTTCTTTGGCTCGCCATCCGTCACCACTACAGCATATACCTGTTTCAATTCCTTACATTCCCTGTCAAACTCATCCTCATTGTTAACGATGAGAAGTGATGGCCTCCCCTCCACTTTAGAAGCTTTGGGTACACTGCCCCCCTTAATAGGACCAAGGACAATTTTTCTGCCATTCTTAAAGAACACATACACATTATCCTTACACCTATGAGTAGCATCTACATCATACTGCCAAGGCCTACCCAATATTAAATGACATGCATCCATCTCAACAACATCACAAACTACTTCATCTACATAACATTTACCCATAGAAAAAGTAACACGACACTGTTGAGTAACAAGAGTTTCCGTACCTTTCTTGATCCAACCTATCTTGTACGGAGAGGGATGTTTTTCTGTTTTCAGTCCCAGCTTGGTAACCAAACTCCTTGATGCAATGTTCTCTACACTGCCACTATCAATGATCAAATCACAGACCCTTTTATTGATGGTACATCGTGCTCGAAAGATCTCATTCCGCTGATCACCGTATTCCACCCTTGGTGCGAGCAACAACCTCTGAATCACCAAAGACCTCCCTAATGGCTCGCCTTCCTCATCTTCTTGGACCTCCTTGGGGTCATAGGCATATGGATCAACATCGTTGTACCCCTCTTCATCCTCCTGTTCACCTTCTATTTCGCCCTCTTCTGCCACCACCAGATTCACTGCGGCTCGCTTAGGGCAAGTACTAGATCGATGTCCTGGTTCTCCGCATCTGTAGCACTTGTTCCCAGTTGGCCTAGCATAAGGGTTGGCATTCGCTATCGGCTGGGCTGCAGAACCTGCTACTGCCACCGTAGACTGGTTGACACCACTGTTCTCCCTAATCACGGGTTGTGATCGTGGTGTAAACATGGGCTGTTTACCTTTGTTGGCAGTGGAACTAGAGGACTCCGAATTGCGATTGGAAAACTTCGAACCTGCCCTGAGATGCTGATATTCTATTTTCTTGGATAAGGTTACAGCCTCATTCAAAGTATATAGGGTTTGTAAGGATACCTGATCTCGGATGGAAACTCGTAACCCGTGCACAAATCTGGATATCCGTTGATCCTCAGTTTCCTCCAAATCATTGCGATTCGCCAACCTGTCAAACTCCTCCATGTACTCATTAACTGTCCGAGTACCCTGCCTGCAATCCTGGTACTGCCTGAACAATTCCTGCTGGTAATCCGGTGGTAAGAACCGATCTGCCATTAATCTTTTCATTCTCCTCCATGATCGAATTGGAAGCTTTCGTTCACGGGTACGGTTTAATTGAACACGATCCCACCAGGCAGATGCTCCTCCCTTCAATTTGTAAGCCACCAAACACACCTGTTTGTCATCCGGTGTACCCATATAATCGAAAAACTTCTCCACCTCACTGACCCAATCCAGATACGCTTCAATTGAGACATTACCATTAAAGGATGGTAACTCTATTTTCATCCGATAGTCCCTCTGCTCCTGATAGTCTCGACCATTATCCCTCACAGGACCACGATGATTTCCAAGGACTCTCTCTGCATACTCCTCGTCTTCACTGTCTTCTTCATTGTAGTCTGGCTGCCTGTTCCGGTTTGGACCACGATAGGGAGGGCCACGCGCTCGGTTATCACGTCGCTCTCCGTCATCGCGATTAGGGTTTCTGTTAAGTAAGGCGGCAAGTGCTTCTTGAATCTGGTCCAGAGTCTGCTGGGTTGATTCACGAAATTGTTGATTTTTATCACGAAAATCAAGGAACTCAGCCCTAGTGAGGACTGGGTTGTTGACGTCGTCACCGTCGTCATTGTTGTGGTGGTTACCGTCTCGCCGGTTAGCCATCAGACCAGGGTAAATCAAGGCTCTGATACCAACTGATGTCGCGGAAGCCTGAAGAGAAGCACACACGATGCTCTCTTGATGGAACAGAAACTAAACTGTTAGTTCCTGGTAGTAAACCTCGAATCCACGAGGGGTTTCCCTGAATCCACAAGGAGATAAAACTGGAATCCACCAGAAGAAAATTCGACAAAATGTCTGTGTTTATTGATTATCAACTATCTTGCCTCTGACGGCTACAAAACATATAAATACTAAGGAAAACGTCTAAAACCCTAATTCGCACTAATTACGCGATTAGGGGACAAATTACTGAATTTTACCAAAAATAGCAAAATTGAGTTAAGTGCAGAATCATAACCTACTGACCTTAAGGGTCGTCCCAAAACAGACGGGACCTTATTCTGACTTTTAAACTAAAAGTTATTAAGGAAACACGAATAATACTATAAATAGCAAAAACAATGTTTTCAGGGCCTTAACGAAGGAATTCGCCTAAATTTTGGCGACGTTCATGGCATCATGAATCTGGATCAGAACGCCGTTTCCCTTAAACCTGCCAAATTTCATGCAATTCCGACACTGTCACCCCGATGACCCCCTACTGGCACCCCCCTTTGAGCCTGCGTTGTGACTTCCTGCGCCCCTGCTGCTCTAGGAAGGCATGTGCTGTCTGTTCTACATCAGAACGGTATCAGAAATTTCAGCATTGGAGATGTCAAGGATGGTAAAATTCCTTTGGGTTCGGATCCAATTTGGAAATCTGGGCCCTAACTTGCAAGATCTCAAATATAGTTCATCCAATTGGAAAGGGGGAACCCAATTGAAGTCAAATTCAAGAGTAAGAGAATTGCCAGATAAGTCCAATGACAATAATTTGGAAAGATTTGAGAAATGTGCTTCAGAGATGACATCTTGCAAATAATTCAACGAAACATCCAAATGCCTCAGATTATGAAGGAATCCAATGGTTTTTGGCATAGTCCCATTTAATTTGTTGGACGAAAGATAAATCTCTTTTAATGATGGAAACATTGCAAAATCAGGCAATGATCCCCATAATTGGTTCCTTGATAATTCCAAAACCTCTAATGAGTCTTTTGCACATCCAAACAAGTCATTGATATGCTCAATGAGTTGTCCATTGAGATTGTTCCCTGACAAACCCAATTCACGTAAAGTACATATATCCCTAAAGAATTTTGGAATGTCACTAATTTCATTATCACGGAGTTGCAGACTTTCAAGAGAAGTAAAAGATTTTGAATGATTGAATTGGGAAAAAGATGAAAGACTCATTAGAGAAAGATTACAGGCCGACATTGTAGACACCCTATTTCGTTCCTCGATTATAATGCATATCTTTTGCGCATGCGTCCCCCCAATGATGAACTAATTAAATGACGTGCATAACTCTCTGATCTCTCTCTCATTTGGCACCTTCTTATTTTATTTTTCAACTCCCTTATTTATTTATTCATAGTTTTTACTATCAATCTTTATTTTAAGTGCATTTGAAGCTACAATTTTTTAATCCATGCACGCTGGTCTTTTTTTTCCATTTATCCACAAAATCCTCAAATTTTGAAAGTTATGTCTCTCAAGCTCCTTCTGTTAATTTAACTTAGAAAAACAATTGCATTTTATTTCAAATATATTGGCAAACCCAGTTTTAGTGGTCCAAAGGAAAAGGACAAAACAAAACCGAATGGTGAGACGTACACTTTGTATAGTGGACAGACACCTCCCACTTCGCAAGTCCGGCGTGCCCTCAGCTGCACGATTTTTTTCTTGGCTGTCATTCCACTGTTCCTGTCGAGCAGTGGAGTGGGTGCAAACAAAAAAACGGACATTAGGTGCGTGGATTAAAAAATTCAAAAACAGAGAAGGGAGACCATATAAAAGGGAAACAGAGTAAAAAAAAAAAAGGGAGATAGAAGGGAGACCATTTGTTTTCCACTGAATCCCAGAGCTGAGATAGACCCATCTATTTCTCATCTCTAAAAAACCATTTTGGAACACAGCTCTTTGGATTCTAATTTTCAAAAAAGCTTTCAAAAAAACACAAAAAAGAAAAAAACATTGAGAGATTGAAATTTCTTGGGAGAAAACCCGGTCCTGAGGGGGGACAAATCCCACACTGTACACGGCTGGTTCAGCATCTCTCCGTCAACCATCATCGGTGGAGCGTCGCGTGGTGGGAGGACCATCCATCGGAGAACGCCGTTGTCATCGCCATTTGCCTTAGCAGAGTCACCATCGAACTCGTCCAAGGGTGCTAGGTATGTTTTCAACCTCCCCACTCTTTATTCTTGCGTGTTTTAGTGGTTTGTAGCTTGGTTGCTTTGCTGGGTTTTTTGCTCTTCAGTGAATGATAAAGCTTGAAGCTTGGCTATCTAGCTATATGAACAAAGAACGAAACTTGCTTGTAATAAAAGAGAGTTTTTTTTATATAACCGTTCAAAACTAATAAAAGGAAGCTAAAAAGTAAAGAGTGGGGTTAAATCATGTCATGTGATTTCTTAAAAGTTGGACCATGCATTGAAAATTTGTGATGAAGGCATAGCTTTTCCTTTTCCACTTTTCACCGTAGCTAATCTTTGCATGTTGCCTAGACCCATGTTGTTTCCAACAACTTCCATGATTTCGGTTTCTACAAACACAATAAAAAAAATATACTTTATTTTATTACTTCAAATCAAAAGCAAGTCCACATCTTCGGTTTTCACAAACAAAATAAGAATATGCTTTATTTTTTTACCAAGTCTATGCATTCGGTTTCCACAAACAAAAATAAAAATATACTTTTTTTTACTTCAAATCAAAACTAAGTCACAAGCTAATTTGATTAAGCCCCACTCTTTTCCTAAAAAAGCATAATCCCACTGGTTTCCTTAAAATAAAATCTTCTCATGTTGCTCATATGATGACCTGGAAGAGTTTAAGCTTACACATGCTTTTTATAGTAGTTGTTATATCAATCCATTGACATGCTTGCTAATTTCTTTGTCATCATTTTGTTTTGTTATTAACTTGCTGCTTCTTTTTATTATTGTTGTCTTGTCTTGTGATTTAGCTTTAGGCCACCATGTCATAAAATTAACTACTTGCTTGATTTGGTGTAATGAATTCGATTAATAATATTGTGCCCATTGAACAATTAATTGAATATCAAATAGTCCTTACTTATTTAGTAGAGACCGGTAGACATACCGGGCGTGCGTGGGTGCCTCATACCTTCCCACGGCGTAATTTGACGCCCGAATTTGTCCTTGGTGGACGTAGACCGTTTTCCTTATCCATTGAGTCAATCAAATAAAAAAGAAAGGGTTTTTATTTCTTGTTTTGTTTTCCCTAAAAAAAAAAATAATAAAATAAGTGGCGACTCCTCAACTTTTGTCAGACTCATGATTTTTCTAATAAAAAATACTCTCAAGATCAAACATTTCTTTTCTTAAAAACCCATCCCGAGAGGCGTCACGTGGCCGTGTCCACAGACATATATAAGGTTTTTAAATTAGGGAGACTACTCACAACTTCAAGCCAATCATTGGCACCACTGAGATTTGTAGATCTTAGGCCAAGATTTTCTATTGAAGACATATGAGACAACCATTCGAGATTTTCAGATTTTGTCAATTCATTCCCGCCAAGATTAAGATATTGCAAGTGTGAAAGGTTTCCAAGCTGACGTGGAATTGGCCCACTAAGATTGGACCAAGAGAGATCAAGGTATTGCAAGCGTGAAAGGTTTCCAAGCTGATGTGGAATTGGCCCTCTAAGATTGGACCAAGAGAGATCAAGGTATTCTAAGTTACCTTGACACCCCTAAGTGAGAGTGAGAGATTTCCAAATTCCACCATGTAGGAAGGTATTTCAAATCCAAGCATTTGGGCCTATCAAATTCTGGTTGGATTTGGGACTAAATCCAAATCCATTTCTTTTAACTTACCCAAACAAAGGATTTGGATTTGGGCCCCCTCAAATCCAAATCCAAATCCAAATCCTTGTGATCCAAACAGACCATTACAGAAGCAATGAACTCTGGGAAATGGTTATGATTAAAATCATTGTTACCGAGTTCCAAATAAGTCAAATAAGGCAACTCCAGTAGTGAAGGACTAGGACATTCTGGCCTTTTGCCCCTTTTGGGCAAAATAATTAGCGTCGTGCCCCTGTTTCGAAACTATATAGGGGCGTGCCCCTGTTTGGATACTCGATCAACGCAAGGCCGAGTTACTTAAAGTACTCGATCATAGAAGGGCCGAGTTCAGTGCAGGTTCTTGCCACGTTGCTCGTCCACCATGGATTTTGAGCAATAAAATATTCCCGCCTCACTGTTTATAACTCGCTGATGAGGAAACCGAGTTATATGCAAAATATAGACCCATTTCAAATGTAACGTCTCCCAAACAGTTTGTCTTCCTCCTTCCTCAGTCCGTCTCCCAAACAGTCTGTCTTCCTCCTTCCTCAGTCCGATCAGTAGCCACCCTCAGTTCAACGCATCTTCATCTTGAAGTTCTATTATTTCTACCTGTACCCAAACTAAACCGTTCAGTATACCCTTTTCGAACCTCAACCCAAACCCACATCCAAACCCACACCTTTCACTGTCACCATAACCTTCACCATCGCCGAAGCTGAACCCAATCCATCTTCAGAGTTAAAGGATTAGAAAGTTATTAAGGTAATTTGTAAATGCTGAGTTCAATTTTTTTTCCCTTTGCATTTAATCTGAGTATCTGAGTTATGGGTAGCTTGTGCATGTACTCTGATTTGAGTGTGGGTGTGGCTTATTAAGTTTTTATCTGTTAGAGTTATCTCTATTCACTATTATTGTTGCTGTTTTAGCTTTGCTGGGTTTGGTTTTGAACTGGGTTTTGGGTACGGGTACGGGTGTTAAGTTGGCATGACAATGGTGTTCATTATTAGGGAACATTGATTTTTAATTTACATAGTTTGAAAGTGCATGTCACGCTTCCAGAAATTATCCACAAATTATTCACAAATTATACACAGACCATAAAATGCACATAATGGACATCCACAGTCACTGAACTATAGTGAACTCATAAATGCCCTGGATATGTGCTGTCATTTCAGTCAGGTTTTGATGAATTATACTGACTTGTGAACGGAATTTTTGTATTATGTATCCAAAACGTGTTTGTCATTGTAATTGATGTTTACTTTTCTCTTTTTCTGATTTTTGTTAAAGAGAATATGGAAATTTGCTGGGTTCATTGGGATGTTCTGAGTAAGATTCACATTTACAGCGGTTTCAGATGTTGAATTGTTGTCCTTACTCTAATAATGCTAACTTTTAGCTATCAAAAGAAAATATGAAATTATGCCAAGAGCCTTCTAGCTAAGGCATTGGGCTCAAATTATTGAAAAAATTAATGTCAGTTGTTTAAATTGTGCTTGTCTGCCAGACTTTGAGTGAGTGAATGCATATTAGACTTATGTGGTTGCATGTGTAAGCAATTTGCTGATTGGGAACGTATGTTCAAAAGCTGAAATAGGACTTTTTAACATGTTTATAGAGACATTGAGTTGTAATCATAAGTCTGGAACTAGACTCTTACCCAGTGGCGGAGCCAGGATTTCAATTCAGGGGGGGCAAAATTATAGGGGACTTTGGAAGCACAATCGTTCATCTATTGATCTCCCATTCAATTTTTTAATTAATTTTTAACACTTCATTGCTAAAAAGCCTCAAAGTTCATTAACAAAACATAGAATTTGAAACAATGAAAGAGTCAAAGAGATTGAGGGGGAAAAAAAAAAAGATTAGTGGAAAGATGTAAGCATTAGAGATTTGGTGTCATGAAAAAATAAGACATAATTTGAAAGTATGGATCCACTACTTGGAGTTGGAGCCATGAAATATTTTAAACACAATTTAGTAGATGATTTTTATTTAAACTTAAAAAGTGTGATGAAAATTGAAGTTCAATTGGTGTAAGAGATTAAGTGTTGTGTATCTCCCATTAAAAAAAATTAGTTAGTGTCAATGTGTCCAATTTATTATTATCTCTTTGTATCTTTTTTCTCTAGTATGATATTTAGTAAAATTTTGTTGATAAAGGTACAAGTGTGTAGCACATCTCATGACAGCATAACAAGTTCTTGCATGTGCTGCCAGAGAATAACAAGCCACCTCATAAGGCACTAACTCTCACAAACATACATGATATTAGGTCCATAGAATGTAAAATCTCAATTACTTGAACTTCAGGTATTTGGCAGAAGCATATTAAGAAGCTCTTTGTATCAGAACACTGTGGTAGCCAATTCTAATTTTGCAGGTGTCTCAAAAGCTGTTAAGCAGCTCTTTGTTTTCATTTTAAGAGATATAACATATTGTATACTCTTCTCTTTGTTGGGGGGAATTAATTTCGACATCTAACTATCAAATTTGTATCATTTGCATAGTTAATTGAAATTATGGGTTAGAATTTGATGTTAATTGGTTGTCTTTGAAATTTGTCCAGAAATTCTTTGTGTGCGGGGACAAAGTAATCCAGAAATCCTATACTAGGGGTTTGGGAGGAAGGTTAGGGGGGGCAGTTGCCCCCCCTCGCCCCCCCTTGGCTCCGCCCCTGCTTTTACCTTCTTCTGCTTCTTTTCCCCCCCGGAATTGACCTCATTTATCCATATTGTAAAACTCTACATTGGATTTAAATCACACCTCTTTGTGTAATGTGTTTTCATAGAATTATTGTAATCCTACTCTATCACTTGGACTCATGAATTTCATAATATATTTAAGAAGGATTTGTTCCTAGTTCTGTTATGCTTTTTTGCTAGTAGTAGAATCTCAATTTCTTTTGTTATATGGAATATGTATGTTTGTGAAACCTTATCAACTCCATTGTATTTCAAAACCTGGCATTCATGTAACGCTACTACACTACAAAACAGACAGTATAGCCTAGAATAGAGAAAATTATAAAAACTTGGAAAAAATTATATCGAATGAAGACTCTAAGCTGTGATTGCTATTTGCCTGTTAGCTTTTTATGTATTTAGATTTTTCTCTAAACTTGGAACAAAGTATATGGAATATGTTGAATGCTTTATGTTCCCACCATTTTGTAATTTTTTAAATATCCTTATCTTTTCAACTGTTGTTTTGTGCCAAAAGTTGCATTTTAGTTGTTTTGTTAATTTTTTTGATACTTTCAAGCTTAATATGTAATAAAGTTAACTTATATTCCCTTTATTCCCTTTGAAACAAGTTCTATGTTTTTCGCAAGTCTTGGCTGTATTGGAAATTATGAATGTTAATAATTGCAAGTGCAGCGAACTTTGTTAATGTCTGCTTGTGGTCAACGGTATATTAACATGATTGCATGCGTGTCAGATATGCAGCAACTGCAAAGTGTGGAACCTGGACCCGCAATTGGTACACAGTTGACGCAGCAGCCAGGGCATCGGTCCACGGCACTGTGGGAGACACCTGTCGGTCAGGTACGTACTTGTATAGAAGTTCGGATGTGTCGAAATCGTTTCATTTTCTTTTTGTAGGGTTCTTTCATTATTTGTAAATAGATGTTTGAAATGGTATCATTTATGTTTTGGTTTAGGCAGCACTTTATTTAATCAAAAGAGAAAATGGTATGAAGCGTGAATTTTAAAACACTCTTTCATCAACAGCATCTAGTCTTATTTCCGGATAAATTGGAACTACTAATACTACAAAAACATTAAACATAGTTCTTATAGTTATTTCATGTGCACTATCCTAAGACAATGCTCTTTCTTGTGCAGGCAGTGCCAGGCATGCTAAGGTGTAGACGTCGATCTTGGGAGTTACCCCATGGGCTAAGCCCACGGATTCAACAGTACATAGCTGAGGCAGGCTTTGAAGGGTTATCGAAGGTTCCAAACATGGAAGTTGATCACGTATTGATCACAGCATTGGTCGAGCGTTGGCGTCCGGAGACGCATACCTTCCACTTACCGCATGGAGAGATGGGTATCACCTTACAAGACATTGAGGTGATGCTAGGGGTACCTGTTGATGGGTTGCCCGTCACTGGGAGTGCCAAGGGGAATTGGCCTGCATTGTGTCATGATTTCCTTGGTCGCCTTCCGCCAGACCCAGTACCTCATCCCCATGAAAACAAGTCTATCCTTGCTGGGGCGAGGTTAAGAGTCAGCTGGCTGAAGGAACAGTTTAGAGATCCCCTTGCTGTGGATGCTACTGACGAGGTAGTGCAGCAACACGCACGTTATCACATACTCGTGTTGTTGGGGTCCATTCTATTTATGGACAAGTCAGCAGATCGGGTGTCAGTGAGGCCTCTACTGTTACTAAACCCAATCAGCAATGCGAAGAGGTACAGTTGGGGTAGTGGAGCATTAGCCTGGTTGTACAGGCACCTATGCAAGGCATCGGAGACGAAGGCGAAGCAGATTGGAGGTGCGCTGATGTTGGTGCAACTATGGGCGTATTCAAGGTTCCCATTGATATACCCTGTTACGAGGCCACCACAACCACCGATGGATGCAAGTCCCCTCGCCTGTCGGTATGTTCTCTGACTAGTTTGATTTAATTGTCATGGCAGTTGTTATTCACCGTGCATGTCTCTATAGTTATCCATTTTGTGAAACACATATTATAATTTTTAATATAATATTAGTATTTTTCTTTTATATACAAATTTAATACTAGTACTAAGATCAGGAAGTTGAAGAGAAAATAATGTTATTTATTTATTCGCCCTCTCTCTCTCGTATGAAAATTGGCACATAGTTAGTAGATACAAAAAGAATCACCCATACCTATCGGAGTGCTTTAAAGGTCGTATTAAAATCTTCCAAATCACCTATTTATGCTCTGATCACCCATTTACATTCTGACCATAACCAAGTAACCAAGTAACCAAATGGATATACAATATGCTCTGATCACCCATTTACATTCTGAACAACCTACCCAATGTGCTTGGAATTGTTTCAACAGGAACTCCTTGTAGATTAAGCACCCTTACCAATTTGAATTTGGATAGTGCTGCATCCAAAGAGAATGAGGTGCACTTATCTGTCTTAAATACAAAGAAAGAGCGAAGATGGTGTGACATGGTTCTGTGAGGTGCTCCTCTGTGACCTGAATCATGCTTTGTAGAATAAGATCTGGGAGGTGCTCCTCTGCTACCTCCTCCATAGTATTCCCTTTTCTTTCTTTAACAAAACCTTCTGCTACCCACAACCGAATCAGCTTCTTCCTCTTTGTGCTACATGAAATTGATAATCATTTTTGTGCTACATGACTGTTGTATGGAGGAAAAAACAAACTAACCATATTTCCTTACTTATTTGTAATAAGTACTTTCCAACGAAAAAGTAAAAGCTAATTACTGGCTTCATTTTTGGTAAGCATTTTACTCTTATGGCAGTATGGTTGTTTGATATTAACTAATGACCATTTAACATAATTGTATGTTTACCAGGTGGAAGGGGCCGAAGAGCACGACCGAGCATGCCACTCATGTGCTAGCTGCGTATCGTGCGTCATTTTCGAGCATACGGGCACACCAGGTATTCTACCGCTTCATGTCACGACAATATAATTCTCCCTAGTTTTCTTGTTTCACCTGGTGGGTTGTCAAGTAGACCATATATATACAAGGAATTAGTTACAATCATTTCACAACTATGGGCAGTCAATATAAAGTACCTTGATTGGCCTTCTTTTGAATTGATATTTGTGGTTTTTATTCCACACATATTTAGCTGTGAACCTTTCAAATTTCTCCCTCAGTTTCAGCTAGTGCAACCAGTAGTATTCGGGTGCATCTTACCATGTAAAATCCAATAACAGGGTCAATAATGACTTAGGATTTTTTTGAGTGAAGTGATTCTTCAATGGTCTTTTACATTTTTGCTTAAATTGAGGATTGCCACACATAAGTACATATTTAATTTGTTTTTGTTGGACATTTATTCAAGTTGTTTGGGAGCCGTATAGGGATGTCCTAGACTCACTGCCCCCATATTGCACTGCTGGCCGACATGTGTGGAGGGCCACAGTGCCGTTGATCTATTTTTGGATAGTAGAGGATCATCATCCCGAACGTGTCTTTCGTCAGTTTGGGATGAAGCAAGCGCCACCAGCTTTGGTGGATACGTCAGTTAAACTCCACAAAATCTCCCTCCAAGGTAAATTAGAGAGGGATTGGGTGCAAGAACATGCTATCTACATTGACCGATGGGACCATAGAGGGGAACATGTTGCCAACGCACCCACTTTGGATGGGGACACGACGTACCTTGCTGCATACATGGCCGAGTACCGAAGGTTGACTAGACGGTATATTACGCGAGAGTCAGCGTACTGGGAAATCCTGGTAAGGCAACCATTCAATGCTTCTTTTATGGATTGATATTATACGTCTGTTGCAAAGAGCATTATGAATATTAAGTTTTGTGGCGCCATTGATTCAATATTTTGACATTCATTGGGTTTTTACATTTCATTTCTTGCCACTAGATATGCATTTGTTGCCACTGCGTATGCCATTTCAATGTTCATATATATATGAATAAGCTCATCATGCATAATCTTTTCCCAAATTAGACCTGAATTACCTGCGAAGATATATAATCAAATATCATACGATTTGACCTGAAATCTTTATAGTTTCTCAATGTTTAAAGGCGCCAGAAAAGTTTTAATGCGACTCCTTTATTTCGTAGGTTGAGTCAAATGTGGAAATGCTATTGCAATGCCAACCAGGTTCTGATATTTACAACCAGCTGACGAAGACGCTGGACCTTGTTGGGGAGTTGAACCGAGTGGCCTTGGATAATGCACGTGCCATGGCGAGTGAGGCGACCACACAAGCCACAAGCCGTGGTGGGCGAGGTGGTGGGTCTGGAGGGCGTGTACGTAGTGGAGGTCGTGGAGGTCTTGGACCTGGTCCTGATGATGAGGATGACTTGGGTAACTTCCAACTAACACCTCCCTAGCTTATTGATTGACTTCCAATTCTAGTACTTTCAGTTTTAATTTATTTAGAGGATGTATTATAGTAGCGAAGTATATTTTTAGAGGATGTATTATAGTAGCGAAGTATATTTTTAGAGGATGTATTATAGTAGCGAAGTATATTTTTATCACAGCCACACACGATATCCCATTCTTCCGTTGTCATCTTAATAAATACAATTGTCTTTGTACAGATGATGAGCCATTGGAGGCCGATTGGGACACGTACATGGATGGCGCCGGGTCATCGCGATGCGCCTCTGACGCCACTGCCCAGGCATCCCATCCCTTTGGCCATGATGATAGTGCAGAACATGCATCCCATGCTCAGGCTCACCCTCAATCCCCACTACCCACTCCGCTGTCTCCCCCATTGTTCAGCGGCTCTGCCCATGCGGGTGGCTGTATATTTGTACCCACACCTGGTCGACCGACCCCACCTGTAGTTCAGGCTGAGCCCACCCAGGAACCTTCACTTCCTAACCCCGACGAACCGGCTGCACAGATTGAACAAATACGGAGTGAAAATATTGAGCCGGTGCATGTGTTGCGAAGATCACTCCGCACTGACATACATCCCCCTGGTTGCGGGACCGGTCACGGTAAATACCATGCATTCCCCTGCTACCTTCTTCCAAAGTTATTTAATCAAACAATAAGATGAGAAGCACAACCAGTGAATGCATTTACTGTGAAAGGGAAGATGACCCAATGTACATGTACATATAGCGCAATTAGATATTGTCTTCATGTAGACTTCCATTCCCCCAAATGTTGCATTAACGTCAAGCTAATAGTTCAAACAGATATGCCAATTGTCGTAGTTGCATATAATATTGCCAATAACTGTGAATTAATTGTGAATGACTACGGTTGTGTATATGGTTATTTAGTCAGAAATTTTACTCTGTAAAAAGCACTTTTATTCCAAAACAATAATTAAACTCGGTTAAAAATATTAATAATAAGACACATACACATACACAGTACAAAACATGGTCTATCCCTATGTTTAAACTCTATTTTGGCTGTTTGGGAATGTGTGCATTCAAGTAATGTGCTCTGCTTTCAATTTCAGGTAAGACGAGACCTGCCAAGGTAGCTGTGAGGAAACGAAAAGATCGCTGAAGCTCGGCATGATGTGGACCATATGGGGGTAAAATTCCAGCCACAATTGGTTTGGCCTTATGTTTCTTTCTTACTTTGTTATGAATTAACAACAATGACCACCAGTTCAAACTTGTTTTGATATGTTGAAGATGGTTTTCAGTAGGTGTTCACAAGGGTTTTAAGGACGAATTCATAATAGGATGAGGTCAATTTATGGGGGTTGCAGGATTTGTACTAGGTGTTGTGGTGGGTTAAGAATTGATGTTGTGTCTTCTAATTTTTTGACAAAGGGTTAGGGTCTTGCTTTACAAATTTTATCTACTCATTGTGGAACTATAATTTTCCCTATTCTTTGAGTTGTGTAGCCCAATTTATTGTTGATATCATACAAGCAACACCCCCCTACCCAATATAAGAAGCCATTAAATAAGACTACTCAATGATGCTATTCAATTTAAATATTAATTAGTGAGATGAGATGGGTTTTACTAATTTATCAACTCAAACTTTTGGGACAAAACTTGCACTCATAAATTACGTGATCTTTATGTCTCTTTGACACTCTCTTCATAAATTCTTCCTGTTTTTATTTTTCCTAGGGTGAGGGAGTCACAAATTTAATAGAGAATTTGTACATATATGTGGTTACTTCTTCTTCTTGTTTTGTAGAATCATACGAAACTTTTGGAGTATTTTGTAAATCCTTTTCTATAGCTGCAATGTAGTTAGGCAAATTTTATCGTAGTTTCTATATGCATTCCAACATTAACATAGAAGGTTTTGCAACCGAGTAGTAGCACTAATCATATGTTTGGAACAATTGAATAACAACTAAAATAAAGCAATTGCTATGGATTTTGATTTTGAGGGTCGTTAGAAGGGGATGGAGGGGATGAAGGGATATATGGTATCCAAGTTTTTGTATGTGTCTAACATTAGATTCGATGTTGGTGGTGGAGGAGGAGACAGTGACTTAAAAATAAGGTATCGAAGTTCTTGGATCTCTTATATTAAATGCAGGTGGAGGAGGTGGGAAAAAAACGAGAGGGAGTTGGAGGAAAGGGTAGCGATGAAAATGGTGGTAGAGGAGGAAAGGGTAATGGAGGGTTAATTGCAATGGAGGGAATGGAAATTGAGGGAGAGGGAATCCATATGGTGGGAAGTAAGGAAGAATGCACTTTCAGGCATTCAAAGATCTTGAAAATTCCTACTGATTTCCACCTAGACTAGCAGTCTTCTTCGATGGCCTATAACTTAGTGCATTCAACTTGTATATTCAGGGATTGTCTTGCTTAGACTTCATTGTAATCACATTTGACGCTGTTTTAAAAACTGCATTCAAGTTGTATATATAGGGATTGTCTTGCTTAGACTTCACTGTAATCACATTTGACGTTGTCTTTAACACTGGCACATTCTAGGCTGCAGAGGAGCTCCTTATTAAGCTTACTTTGCACCATTAGCTGTTACCGCTTAGTTGAAAGACCCACGTTACACACTCCATGCTTATTTCTTGTTCTGTTCACTGATAATGTGATCTGTTCAGTGGTTTTGGGTGAGTTCAGTTTGAACTTGCATTGTATTTGAACATCTGCACCTGATCAATACAACCCCACACTTAATAACTTGGAAGAAGAGGTCTCATTTGGATCAGGTTAAAGTAAAAAAATTGACAATTACTCATTGATTTAGTTTTAATTCAGAATTACAATTACCCATGTTAATGTCCTTTTTTTAGACCCATTATTTCATATTGATTTGACCCTCTTTTTTTTTTCCTTTTTGTGGTCACTCACATACTCCACTAAACCTATAAATTACTCTCTAGGATTAATTTCTAACGTGTTTATGGGAACAACAATTTTCAAGACGTTTATTTCTTTTTTATTTTTGGAAGATTGAATGAAACTATAGAGTAGATGTGGATTAGGGGTTAATTCCTTGGCAAGAAGTAGCTGTGTCTTGAGAAAGTGTTGTTGGAACAGTTATCACAATAAACAACGGCCCCTACAGTAATCCGAGAGGGGATATTTGTTGGTTGGACTATTCGAGAAAGTGGATGAGTGAAGAGAAATGCAAGAACAAGGAGAATTATTGGATCCATGAGGGCAAGTGTTAGAGAAGTGAGAGTGAGAGACACTTTTAGGAGGGCATCAATAGTTATAGCTAACACTCCATGAATGGCATGTGAAGCCCCTATAATGATGAGGAACTATATTCTCTCTGCATATTATGAGCCCGTGAGAAGTTTAAAGTTTAAACCAAAAAAAAGCCAAACCAAAGAAGGATCAAACTCTCATTCAAACCAAAAAAACAAAGAGAAATGTCTGGTTATGTAGGCATTCTGGTTTCAGATCCATGGCTTCAGAACCAGTTCACTCAAGTTGAACTCCGCAGCTTAAAAACTCACGTACGTTAATGGGTCTTTTTTCTTTTTTCATTATTATAATTTGAATCTGTACATCTCCGTTAAAAACACCACGAAGTGCCAGTTGAACTACGAGTTTCATGAATTTGCATGTGTTTGTTTGTTTTTTTTTTGGGTGATGATGCAGTTTATGAGCATGAGGAGGGAGAGTGGGAGAGTGACACTGGGAGAGCTGGCTTCGAAGATGTCTCGTTTGAAAGTGGTTGGAGAGAATCTCACTGAAGAAGAGAGAGCTTCGTTTATCCATGATTTCTATCCTGATCATCATGACCACGACGATGTCGACTTCGAGCTTTTCCTTAGAGTCAGTGTCGTGTTATACCCTGAATGTGTGGATTGGATTTGAGTCTTTAAACTAGCCTTTTTACTTTTTTCTAAATATAGTACAGATGTGATTAGCGTTTTTCATGCAGTGGTAAGTTAGTTACTAGTAACCTTGGACACACAAATATTGAAGATCTTATATTTTTGTTTTATAATTTTTGAAATTTTTAGTACTTTTTTTTGTTTGTTTAAAAGAATCTTATGTTAAAGTTGATGAATTCTGTGTTTTGGTTGTTAGAAAGCCTAAGATAATTTGAATCTCGTTAAGCTTTTTGATTTGTGCTCTGTTTGGTTGCCAACAGAGTTAAGTTAAATTTTTTTAAAAAAATAAAGGAAATCAAGATTTTACTTCCACTTTTTCTATTGTCTGATTCGTTTTTTCTAAGGAACTTTTTCCAAAATTTTCAGGAATTAAAAAATAAAAAAGCAAAGGAATCAGAATAGGATTTTTTTTTTTTGGGATTTTAATGCGTTTTTCTTTGCAACTTCAAATTGTTGGCAGATATATTTTAACTTTTCAATTTTGCATAAGTTAAAAAAGAATAAAAACCGATAAGAATCAACCATAGGTTTTTTTTTTTGGGTCATTTTTGGAGTTTAATAAGTTCTTCTTTGTTAATAGACAGAGTGAGATTATTAGTATTTGGGATTGAACTGTACTTTAATGGTTTTAAATTTGAAAATGAAGAATTTATGACTTACAAAAGCATAAAATAATTTCAAAATTGATGGCAGGTATATTTGAAACTCCAAGCCCATGCTAGTGCTAGAACTGGAAGTAATACTAAGAACTCATCTGCATTCCTAAAGGCTGCCACCACAACATTGCTTCACACAATTAGCCAATCCGAGAAGGCCTCTTATGTTGCGCACATCAATAATTACCTTGCAGAAGATCAGTTTTTAAAGCAATACCTTCCCATTGATCCTTCAACTAATGATCTCTTCGAGATTGCAAAAGATGGAGTTCTTCTCTGGTGATAACTTGTTGATTCTCTTGTTCTTTCATTAAGCTTTTACGATTAGTCTTTTTGAAATTCGTATTCAGAAAAGCATTATTTTTCTTTGATGCAGTAAGTTAATTAATGTGGCAGTTCCGGGAACTATTGATGATCGTGCTGTTAACACGAAGAGAGTGCTCAATCCATGGGAAAGGAATGAGAATCATACACTCTGCCTCAACTCTGCTAAGGCCATTGGATGTACCGTTGTCAATATAGGGACTCAGGACTTTATTGAAGGAAGGGTATGCATACATGAAATGTGTTCTAATCCTTTACTATATCAACTGGTCATCTTAGTTGCCATGCTACAATATTTAAATTTTGAAACCTTTAGTTACCTTAAATTAAGAGTATGTCCTAGTGCTTAAAATAGTTAATATTGATTTGGTGCCAACATTGAAAGCTCATACTACATTTGATTTTCTTGTCTAGTGAGTCTTGTAAACCAGCACAGTCTTTGAACTTAGAGGCCTACAAGGGACAGGGTAAAGCTCATCCATTACAACTTAACCAAAGAGGGGAATTCGAGGAGCCTTTTTGTTTAAATGCAGGGCTATTTTGACCATAGTATACATTGCAAAGTTCTCTTACAAATCTGCTTTCTTGGTGCTATTCCAGTTCAAAGTTTTCGGGATTTTATATAGTCCTAATTGCAAGGCTTTTCAAGATATCTTATTTTCCAGTCCTGTTTTAATCACTTAATCTTTGCATGTGAAATACATATGCAAGTCTATATTTTAGGCATTTCTCTCTATCCTTCTTTTATTCATTGGTTCATTTCCTTGTCATCAGATTATGATTTGTTTCCTCCCTAAATGATTGGGAGATGGGAACATTTGGATTTATGTGGATAAATGGTTTTGGTTGGATGACAAATTTAAAGTGTGCATGATATCTGTAGGCATACTATTCAATAGGTTTGTTTGGTAATTTTGAAACTATCCTTACTGGAATAACTGAAGACCTTGAGAAAAATCTACCCCATTTATCAGCTATAAATAAGAACCTACCCTCCTAATCCAGCAGTTTAAACCAGAAACCAATCCTATCTAAATTGGTTTATCAAATATTTTAAATTCTTTGGCAGCTTTTGCATCTTTTATTCTATGTATTCCTTCTGCTGGATGAATTATACTGAGTTTCAATCACTTATAACATTTGTTTTTAATAAAAGGAACAAGTAGTCCATAATTTTAAATACTCTGCTTATCAGTATGAATAATTTCCTCTTTGTATTGTTTTCAGCGTCATCTTGTGCTTGGAGTGATCTCTCAGATCATTAAGGTAAGACTCTCATGGTTATGCACTTAATTTTAACTTTAAAAATGATGAATAACCCCATATCTCAAATCGTTTTCCCCCCTAGACCCCAACTACTTTATACATGGAAATGTGTCAATTAAGTTACAAGGCCCTCCACAGGTATAGTGCTTGTCTTTTGCTTGTCCATGTACAGCAGTCAGTGTCATTAACCAATAGGTTAAGTTAGTTACGTTTTACTGTATAACCAATTATTTCTGTTAGAATCACTATGTAACCAATTTTATTATTCTGTACTAAAAATAACATAGAAACAACTCTTAAGGGGAAACAATTCATGCTGGCTGCCAGACTAGCCCCATTAAAAATTATTTTATTATTCATTCTCCTGAACATTACTGCTGGCTGCAGGACTTTCATATGAATTGTGATGGCGTAATAGTAGAATTTGATGTCTTCCTGCAGTTCTTGAAGATTTTTTTCATTTAAGACTTGAATGTTATGAGAAAACAAAGGTGAGCTCACTTATGCTAATCTAATAGCAAAAGAGTAGAGCTGATAGTCAATCATTTCGGCCATATCTTAAGGAAACAATTATTAATTGCAATTTTTGGATTCTGTGCAGAAATTTCTACTGAACAAATGTGAAATGGAGTTTGAAAATGTTGGAAAGCAAGGCTAGGTTTATCTAGAACCTTCATGGTGATGATGAAGATAGTGAGATAGAAGTCGTAGTTGCTCCAGAAGCCAGGAAAAAAGGGTGGGGGAAAACCGGCTACAAATGCTAAGGCAGTTAAGGCCCCTGCAGCAGCAAAGAAGTAGTAGTTCTGTTGAGAAAGTGACTTGTGGAATTCTTGGAATGGGAACTTAATCTCATTCCCCTTGTAATGTACTCTATTACTCTTTGTTGTGAGTTCGCTAATTTGCTTCATTGTGTTCCGTGGAAATGATCGTTGTTTATTTTGATTTGTCATGGTCAAGGATTTTGTTTCTCTTTCATTGCAATTCTACTGTTACAACTTACTAATATACCAGAAATTAGAATGTTTGCAATTTAAATAAGTGGAATATTTTTGAGTTGAATCATGTACCAATCTCCCTTGAAGAGATATACAGCATTTCCAGGTGTGAGTTGGTTTCATTAGTCAGTTAGTGTCACTAGAAGACAATATATTGCACATACACGTGACAGCTAGCGGTTGAATGAGTATTATGTGCATACATTAGGTTCTATACACTAGCAGTTGTTGATAGTAAATTTTGTTCTTAGTACTATGCAAATGACTTGTTTAACATTATAACTGCTTTATAAATAAGATTGTAATGAGGAGAGAACCAATTTATTTGATGTAGCACAATCACAAGTGGAAGAGGTCACTGGAGATAAAATGAGCATGAATATCAATAACAATGAGCAGAAGGAAGGCGCTGGATCTTCAATGGAACCGTCAAAATCGGGATGATCTTGGCGCATAATCAGCGATATTTTGATTTGCCATGTAATCACATTGATTTTGTATTGCCCCAATATGTAATGTGTTTTTAGTTTTTGGATCAGTTGAACTGTTTGTCCATGTAATAATCTTTGGGGTATGAATTATGGAACTTTGCCATATTAATAAATTTGATAGTATGGAGGGTGGAACCTTTTGGACTAGTAAGTTGAATCTTTATGGTTGAATGAAATAAGTATTTGCTTTTGTTGACGAGGATGAATTTTTATCACTTGATTTATGGTTCAATTATGAATATAATGTCTGCGAGATGATAACAGGTTATTCGAGTTGAGTTAAGTTTATTGTTTAAGTAAATAGGTTGTTTTTATTCTAATCAAACAGCTTGTTACTAGGTTATTCTTACTTACATTTCAAACTTATATTTTTGACAATGTCATGACCACAATATATATGGATCTCATAAACTAAACAGAGTCTGAATAATAAAAATGTTTTTATAATTTTCATCCTTGCGGCCATATATATATATATATATATGATAGTGTATGACAAAGAAGATTATGGTTCAGCATCTAGGATTAACCCTTCCAAATGGTTCAAAACAAGTTATTCCACTATCTCCATACTAAAATGTTTCAAATGACAAATTATTAAAAATAAGCCCCGACCAACTCTGTTTTCGGTAATCTTCAAAAAAACCTAGCTTTTTTTTAGAAGAAGGAAAAAAAAGAAGAAGTTAAAAACTTGGTTTTGACTTACCGACATCGATGTATACTCTTGGTAGTCATATATTGTGTTTGTCTATCCCTGTCCTCTTCGCTCTTCATTTTACATGGATTATTATTTTTTGGCGAGGTTAGGAAAAAAACCATCTTATACAGCAGAAGATAAAATGTCCTCCACTTAAATCACTTTAAGAATGTTATTAATATGATTCACAACTGCAATAGTAACACTGATTTAGAGAAGTGAAGAAGTAACTTAGAAAGATATGAGTACGAGTATGCTACAACAATACATCGAAGCACGGGTACATATAACACAAGTACAACATCCAAAGTAAAGTGTTTACTTTTCCTAGAACCGTATTTGTATGTTCTGGCAGTAGCCACATAAATTCTTATATATCTCCCCTTTCTACCAAAAAAAAGTTCAAACTATATGTCACCAGTGCTAATATTTTTACATTTTGTTTTAGTGTTTTCTTGCTCATGTATAAAATCCTTTTTACCAATTGATTACCAAATAGCTTTCAACAATTTTAAAGTATAAGTGTTTGTGGGGTGTAGAGGATATGAGTCAGAATTCAAGTCTCTAAGAGGGGGAGCTGCACACACATATAAATTATAAAACATAAAAATTCATACATATAATGCAACGTAAAAGTTGAAAAGAATTTTAAAATGAAAGAAAGAAAATAATCAAAGAAAATGGTAGTTTGCCATTTAGTTAGGGAAATGTAATTTTTAATTATCGAGAGGCACCACTCATCCATTGAGTTCCATTGAATTTCTTATGAAATCAAAGAAGTAATAGTCATTTCAGGAATGCTCTGCATATTGATGATATAACATGAAACTTAAATAAAATAAAATAAAAAAGTGGATATTTTTTACTTGAGGTGTTAAAGTGCTGAAGTGGAAATTAAACATACTACTCGGCTTTAGAAGAAGCGAGTTATTCAATACTCGAATCTGTGGTAACCGAGTATTTGTGAAAAATTTTTTGGATCAGTCGAATGGCCTTTGACCCATCTAAAAAACATCAGATCCAGCCAAACTTCTCTGCGAAAATAGATTGGTAAGCGATTGGTGTTGGATCGGCCAAGTTTCATATAACTCGATTTTCTAGGTAGCGAGTACTATAGAATAGAAATCGATTTTGAAGTTAGCGAGTACTATAAAAAACACCAGATCCTGCCAAACTTCTCTGTACACTTAGATTGGTAAGCGATTGGTGTTGGATCGGTCAAAGTTGTATAAGACTCGATACTGTAGTAAGCGAGTATTATAAGACTCGATACTGTAGTAAGCGAGTATTGTAATACTCGCTGACTGTAGTATCGAGTTATGTGCATATATTTTACGCCTGTCATTCTTATTTCTGGTGTTGGATTGCTGCACTCGACTGCTCAGTTGTTTGTAGAATCAGCGCTTCGATTGCTCTCGATTCGTCAGGCTGGAAAGCGACTTCGCGGGCTCCAAACATCAATCCTCACCTGTAGTAAGACTCTTTTACCCTTGCTTTCCATAGAAATTAAAGGAAAATCCTGCATTATTGTCCCTGTTATTGTGAAAGTTCGAACTATGCAAGTCTGGGGATTTACATGATTTTGGGTGTTGTGGTCTGAAATGGTTAATGGGTTTTTACGTAGGAGTAAACTTTCATACAATTTGTACCATTTAATTACCTAAACATAACTGCTTTGTAATGGAACACATGAATTTAGGGTTCATGTGTTCATATGGAATTTGGGGATTTTCATGGGTGTGGGTGATTTGACGTGAAAGATGAAATGAGTTTTTTGGTATGGATGTTGTACACACGTTTTGTACCAAGTAATGTTGCAAAGAACTCATGATTTGTGAAATATGCCATGAAATTTGGGTTCATGTATTCATATTGAGAATTTGGGTATTCTGATGAATAGGACTAGTGTTTGATCTGAACTGGTTTATAAGTTGTTGTTTATGCGTGTTGGTGACACATTCTGTATCATTTATATTGGGTTATTTCACATCTGGGTATGCATGGTGGTCCATTTGCCAATCTTTTGATAACAACTTAGATTGGGGTTTTGTTGAATACGGTATAATTGGGAAAAAGTTGATAAACATTGCCAATTTGATGGATTGGTAGTTACTGGTGGGTTAGCATGTTTTGTTGAATTGGGTATAATTGCTTGAAATTAACCCGCTGCACAATGTATAGTGTGGGTGTCGCATGTTTTTCAAATAAGTTCACTACATGGGTTAATCAAAAATTGATCATTACAATGCATTCAGTCATGCCCCAATTGTATCCATGCATCATGTATATTATATACTCATGCATATGTATTTTGTTGTTTTATGTGTCTCTAACGCAATGTTGAATATTGGTTTCTGTTGTGCTTTCGTTCCATCTCTATAGATCCTAGTTATGGCTCCTAAGAAGTCTAAAAGCATTAAAACCAAAGCCAAAAGAGTGTCTGCCTCCTCATCTAAGCCTGCAACTACGTTTGATCAAATAAGATTTCAAACAGTTTCAAGCGAGCAAAGGTTTGAAAATGTAATTCAGCATTGGAATATTTGGCCGGAACGACAAATCAATCTAGATGAATTACCTCTTTCTGTCCATAGGAATCTACAATGTAGGAATTGGTTGTCTCTGTGTAAAGTTGTAGAACCCCCTCCAGCTGCCCTGATTCGAGAGTTCTATTCCAATCTCAATATCCGCTACACTGATGGTA
The DNA here is from genome assembly GCA_023736055.1 of Quercus glauca. NCBI lineage: Eukaryota > Viridiplantae > Streptophyta > Magnoliopsida > Fagales > Fagaceae > Quercus > Quercus glauca. The sequence goes on along the minus strand of CM043323.1, from coordinate 14,668,755 downwards.
ATCTGACTACTTGGATTCGAGGTCAAAGTTTCATCATAACTAAGGCCGATGTTTCCAACGCTCTTGATGTACCTTGTATTCGTAGCCCTACTTATCCATACTCGGAGCGGCCTAATATATCTGATGTCATGACTCTTCTTTGCGGAAGATCAGTGACATGGGGATCTAATCGAAGAATTAACTCGAGTGAGTTAACCGAGCTTCATTATATCTTGTTTAGGATAGCTTGTCACAACATCTTCCCCATCTCCCATGTCCATACTATTCCTATAGAGAGATGTTACTTTTTGTACGCCCTTGTGACTGGTGCCTCTATCTGTTTTCCATCCCTTTTCATTCAAACGATGGCTGAGGCGCATAGGAGCAAGTGTAAGAAGCATGGTCTATTCTTTCCAGTTTTTGTCTATAGGGTTCTAGAGTATTTTCAGTTACAAGACTTTCCTTCCCTAGAGTTGATCCACATCACAGCCCCTATAGGAGCCACATTTCTCAAACAGCGGAGTGCACAAAAGAAGAATGTTGGACCGAGTGTTGGCTCATCAAAAAGACCACGAGTACAGTCCACTACTGAGGAGAGTCCTATTGATCCGACAGTTGCTGTTGCTGACGATGGTGATGATGAGGTACATGTTGACAGCGCAGCTGCGGAGCCCACCATTCCTTCTTCTCCCTCTCTTCGTGCTATGATGGAGACCTTTATGACAACTCAAGCAGCTCATGGACAGCTTTTAGATGGGCTTATTGCTGAGGTTGCTGCTTTGAGAGCGGAGTTTTCACAGTATAGGAGTGCTTTTCCACCTCCTCCACCCTCTGACCCTCAATGTTTGCCTTTGGCAATGCATAACAGACAGGGGAAGTAGGGATTGTAGTGTAGGGGAGAGAGTTGTTTTTGTACCGATCGCGTAGATTATATGAAAGTAATTTAATGTGAGTTACTAGTATTTGTATATTATTATATTTACTCTTCAAGGTCCACAAACATGGTTTTAATTTTATATTGCATGATCATTTTCTTTGTTTTTTTTTTCCTTCAACTGGAATGTGGATAAGGTAACCTAACTGATAACATATGCATATTTGAAGAAAACCTACAGTCATTGAAATGATAACAGAAAGGGACCTACCTCATCATTGCATTATCGATTAGTTCTACAATGGCTATACCAAAAAAAGGAAAAAGAGATCATAAAAGTAGATTAAACAGATACTAGCCTTTAAGCACGCGCATGCTCGAAGGGTAGTTTATAGTTAATATTAGATTATATTTGCCGTACTCATACACGTCTATATAGTTAAAGAGAAGTTATATAGATTTATTTTAATAATTAACACCTCTGTTTCCTGTTTCTTGTTTCCTGTCACTTATTATCCAAACATAGATATGTTTCCACTTCAGTTATTTATTGTGCGTTACAAAACAGAATCTATAAAATCATATTCCAAAAGGCATATAGGATACTATGGAAGGTGATGATGTGGCTTTTGTATCACAGTTTGTGGCAAGAAACAATGGTTCGAAAGAAAGTTTACATGTATAAAAATCTACCTATTGGGAAATTTTCTACAGCTGCTACAATATTGCCTGATTTTGCACTACATGATTGTCACACAATTTTGTGGCTTATCCCTACCGAGAACTTCCCCACACATTAACCAACCCAACTTCAACGAAATCAACAAATTTAGCTACAACCCAACTCAAGTTAATAAAACCAACATACAGTTACTTTAAGCGGCTATACAATTAACTCTTAACAATAAACCGTAATTCGTTCCAAAAAAAGGTACCTACCATAGCATGAAAATGGTGTGTGACATATTTTTACATGTAGAAAATTACTTTCATGTTTTTGCAAATACATTATCATAAAAGTAAATATCTGTTGAGACATGGTCCAAGCAGTACAATCCAGTCAAACGTGATAAACACCCAGCAAGTATGGGAAATAATAGGAATCCACATCAATTAATTTTCTAATGCCACCACCAAACTCTCTAAACAACTTGGATATCCAACCAACATTGTCTTTTTTTAGGGAAAAGTTCAATTAGTACCACCACATAGAAAACTTAGTGTTCATAATCATGAAGTTGCTCATTAAATGAGACTGAAACTGTAAGGGTAAGGGTAATTCAAAACTTACAAACCAATGTTGAGTAGCCTACTTGGTTTCCTTGCAATCTATAAAATGATTTGAATGAGTATTTTTAACTGAGCTTCCTCTCCCTCCAATCACTTACGAACCACACTTCTTGCTTATTGTTTTCTTAACTCCAAGCCTAATGTTGCATTGAATTGTGAAATTCCAAAAGAACTTCAAAATATGAGCATATAATTGATGCAAATGGAATTTTTTTCCTATATATTTGTTATGTTTTTTTTTTTTGCTCAATAAGTAGATGCCAATTGTTATGATAGAGTTTTAAAATAATTGGCCACAAAGTCAACTATGTTCAACATCATATTTGTGGATTAGAATTTTCTCCCAAACTGTCATTCACAAATATTAAATTTTCTCATATTCAATTTGTACGTGTGTGTGACTTTTTTTTTTGGTAACAAATTCGATTGCTTAATTTTACTACAGATATTCAAGTGAGTCTTACCGCATAACTCTGGAATTTTTTTTCCCTCCGCTCTAAAGCTAATGTAAGTTTATGGGTATTCATATTTCCACAATGATTATAAAATAAACAAGTTTTTTTGGCTGCCAAGGATTATGCGGTAAAATTATGCACAATTACGCAGAAAGCTGACCACAAAAATTGAAACACCAAAAACAATTTGCTTTGATTCTAATATCAATTGTTGGAAGTGGACATCAATCTAAATGATGTAGTATACAATGGACATATTAATGACAAGTACAATTTGATCAATCCAAGAAACGGAATCTTACATGTCGAAATACGTTGGAAGGTGATTTGAGATGTGCCACTAGCACTTTATACTCCACTACTTCAGAGTCTTACATTCTTCCAATAAGCCACAACACATTAAAGAAGTGAGACCCGAGAAATTTCCAAATAACCCAAGGTAAAATAAAATAGTTTTTGTTGCTGTAAAATTATAGCACTATTGAAACGACATTCAGGCAATCTCACAAAGACATTAATGGCATGCCAATGATGCTCATCTTATAAACACAAACACAAACAAACGAAAAAAAAAGGTCTCATATTATTATAAACAGAGCATAAAAGTTTTGCACAAAAAAAAAAAAAAAAAGGAATTGAGATATAGAGATACCTCTGCTAAAGCAGGGAGCTTTTGTGAATATTTATAAACAATGTGGAAAGGAATAAAGGGAGAAACGAAATAAGTGGCGACCGTTACTGCGAAACGGTAGAGCATGAAGGTGGGTAGCTTTCAAACTCTCAACTGACTCACCTGAAGGCTTCAACATAGTTTTGTTCCTCCCTTTAAGCTTCCCTCTACGTTACAATCTTCAACCTCTCTCTCTGCTCACCTTTTCATTTGGTCACGCAAAACCCTGAATGCCTCCCCTTCATTTTTCTTGTTTTTCTTTCTTCGAAACTGGCTTGCACGTTTGATATTTTTAATTTCTTTTTCCGTTAAGCTGAACTGAAAACTCCCTGTTGTCTCACTTGAAAGCTTCAACATTTTTTTTCTTCCTCCCTTTAAGTTCCCTCTATGTTACAATCTTCAACCTCTCTCTCTACTCACCTTTCTTTTTGGTCACGCAAACCCCTGAACGCCATGGATTTTTTTTTTCTTTCTTCCAAACCAGCTTGCACAGTTCATATTTTTAATTTCTTTTTCCTTTAAGCTGAATGAAAATTCCCTGTTTTCTCAATTGAAGGCTTGAACGGGTTTTTGTTTTCCTCCCTTTAAATTCCCTGTTTTCTTTTTCCTTGAATTTTTTTTTTCCCTTTCCTCCAAACTGGCTTGCACATTTCGTATTTTTAATTTCTTTTTCCTTTAAGCTGAACTTAAAAGGCTTTGGGTTGGGCTTCATAGTGGAACTAAATAAATAAGATGTGGACTAAATTAATTATACAAATTTATTATAGGGTGATAGCGGAAGTAAATAAAAAGAAAACATTATTTAAAATTGAAGAAAACATTATTTTTTTTAAAAGAAAATGACGTCGCAGCTGATGTGGCGCAACGTGACAGCAACAGTAGTAAACGCTACGTTTCAGCATTTACTAATATATAGATGTGTGCTTCCACATGAGTCAAATGTATTGTCATCACAGTGACATGAAATATGCTTTGGACAAGAAACAGTTTGCTTAATTGTTTAGTACTATTGTTTGCTAGATTAGATGTATAAATGCAGAGATTTTTAGTTAGAAATGATAGTTCTAATTTATCATTTACCAAAATTTATTAGAAAATGCAAATGATTCAAATTTTATGGGTTGAAATGAGAGTTTAGCTAAAATCTTAAAAAGGATTTTACTATGGCTTTTATATTCAATGAGATGTAAGTACAAATTTTTGATAATCACAAGGATAACAAATCATTACACTTTCAATTTTATACAGTTGATAATCGTTCCTTTTGGCAAACCATTAAGGAAATCATAATTGTAACACTTTTGCAAAGCTTAACAAACAATTAATAAAAAACCAGAAGATTGCATCTTATTATTTAAGTGATGCTACAATGAGGGAAAACAAATAAAATAAAATATAGTTATAGAAGCCTGTTCACCAACTTAAACATTTCAAGGTCGATTGAGCATCTTTTGCACGTAACCACAAATTTTGCATAACTGTAAGGATAAGGTTGATATCGGTTCCAATGTCCCATTACAATTTTGTGGCATGCTTGAAAGTTTGGAATTTGATACAGGGCTATTCATGCAACTACGTGTCGAAGCATATTTCGTCAATTTCGAAGCCACTACATCCCATGTTCATCATTTAAAAAGGTTATCAATTTCAAAGCCAATTCTTCCAAAAGGTTATCAATGCATCCACGATTTGACTGGCAAAGTAGCATGATTCCATGTATATAAGCTACAATAAAATTATCACATGGACTCGTTTTTCAATTATATTTTTTCCTTCAACAACTTCTTCATTCAGAAAGTATTTCCAACTTCCCACTATCAGTAGCGCATTGGGATTTCCTGCTTCATAGTACTAAAAATTTAGGGTTTTTTCTTTGTCGTGTAGTAGAGCTAGGTGATTGACAAATGGGGTCAGTTGAATTTGTTGGAGAATTAGTTTGCTTTTTGTTAACTTGTTGAAGCGTTTACAACTAATTAAGAAAAACGAAAAAAATAAATTAATAGACTAAATAATTTATATAGAGGGAAATAAATAAGTAGATACAAATTGAGGAAATAGTTTTTTATACCTTAACTTAATGTTCCCCAAGAGTGTTGCCGAATCTTTGCCTACTTTCAAAAATATTTCAACCAAAATGTCAGTATGATATTTTTTTTTTTTACTTTAAATAGTGTTATAACATTTCAGTTACTATTTATAATAAAATGATTTGTACTAGGTTCACAGTATCATATTAAATAACAATACATAATATTAATGCATTTACGAATTCCGAAATGATTATACAAGAATTTGATGAAGAAATGGTTATACACGAAAATGAAGACGGGATCTGTATGTTAAGGTGCCTAAATCGGTGCGGTAACTGGGAACATGTTACTGAAAATTGTGTAGGAGAGGAAGGATTTTGGGTTTTGATTGTTGTAGAAGGGGAGGCGAACCTAAAAATACGTGAGAAAAATTTAGAATCCCGGTTAAATTTACACGGATGGAGGAAAATTTATTATATTTCATATTTAAATTTGTGTGGTCCCCACATTAATCTAAACACAAGACATTGGAAATAGTTAAAATCCTGTTCATATAGTGTTTTTCCAGCCTGTATTGACATGCCAAGCCCTAATAACTGACATAGTAATGCGTGGACCATGAAATGAGGTTATAAATGCACCACAATAATTATCTTCTTTCTATCCACTAACTTCGTAGATTGAGTAAGCTATGAGTCGCAATGCCTCAACATCAAATCGTAAAATGCGAAACAAGTTTGGATCTACTTCAGCATGTGCATCTTCACAAGTTCCAGCAGATCAACAACTACAGACATACACAGACCACTATGGAGGAAAATGGGTTGGAAAGAAAAGAGATTTCGTTAATATGCCAATATACACGTACGAGAGTCTTGGAAGCGTCGGGCACATCATGGTCGGCAAACCTACAAAACTAAGTACAGATAGCACCGCAGTAGAGTTTACCGTATCAGAACCACCATGGTCAACCCTATACGAGAAGAGGTGTGAGTTGGAGGTGTATTGTCGATGGCATGGATTACGAGTTCCTAAGGCACGCTCAGCCGAGTTACCTAGAGATGAACCTGCCAACATACTTGCTCGTCTTCAACAAGAGAACAATCAAATGCAAAGGCGACTAGATCATTTTCACGCAATCCAAAAAGCTAGGAAGCATCTAAAGGGGAAGGCGCAAGAGCGAGCCATGAAGTCTATTAATGAAATTACTGCATTAGATGATGACAGAGATATTTCAGACTTCTCAGATTCAAGCAATGATGATTTCCAAAAATTTCTACCTATGAACATTAGACGTTGTTGTTAATGTTTGACAACAAATGATTATGTACGTTAAACTTTTGCAAATCTAAAGAATAACTGTTCATTAGTTTTGGCTAAGGTTATATGAAATCAGGTTCTCATTTTTCCCCTGCTGTTCTTTGTTGCTACATATGAAAATTTTATATGAATATTGACGCATACATTCAATACATACAAACTCATCGAACCCACACAGACCAACTGGGACCATCACCATCAAGGTGTAGACACTCACATTTGTTCAAAATAATACTCCACCATGCATGACATGAAACTGCTAATGTTTTAAATTGCTATGTTAGTATGTTGCAATGTGTTCAATGAATTGCCTAAGTGTATATGAAATCACTTGCTCATTTTTTCCCTACTATTCTTTGTTGCTACGTATGATTCTTTTGCTTTGGTTGGATAATGTCCTCTGCTTTGTAGTGTAAGAAAAATCTTAGATATGCTAATGTTTCCAATATTTTGTCTTTGTAATTTGAAATGTTACCCACATAACACTCATTACCCAACTTAGATTTATTGCACATTACTTGTATGAAATTTTAATAGATTCAATACATACGGCATATGATTATTAATACGAATAATTCAAATATATGACACCGTGAGTTGCTCTATCATATACCCGTATCCGTGTATCTTAGTTCTGCTACTGTACTACTTCATACATACAAACTCATCCAAACTAGACTAACCACTCATTCCCTCTTCGTCTTTATGTACACGAAACTTGTTTCGTAACAAAATTTTCTTCGATTCATGTGTTGTGGGCAAATCATGTTTGGGATATGTTTATATCATCTTCATCTAAGTCTATTATTTCTACCTAATGATCTTCCAATTTACAGTTCTTGCTGGGTGGATATTGAATCTCAGTGGCAGTCTTATTAAATATAAGAACATGGAAGCTTGAATTTCCTTCGTATCTGAACACTAAAAAATAACCATATCGAATAGAATGGTATTCAACGAAATCCTACCAACCATTACAAATCCACATGTTGTTATTAGCTTTCTTCAATCCCACTTGCCAAATACCACCATAGGGAGCAGTGAATGTAGCTACGGTGGATAGCTCAGCACTGTTGAACCCTGCACAGAAGTACCCATAAACACTAATGTTTGCAGTGCTGCATGTGCTACTCAACAGTGTCGCAGTGTTGAATTGTTTCCAGTCATATCACCCACATGTATAAGGTCAATACACAGATTGCATTCGTTTGCAATGCACTGTTTTTAAGGATGCAGAGCCTCCTGGAAAAGTTAATGATACATTTAACACAGCTCGGCACTGCTTCGTCAAGTCATGCCAGATGAAGCACAAGAATGCTGAATAGTCTTCACATGAACCCTGTCTAGTCATATCACCTACACGCACGTCAATACACAGATATGCATCCCTTTGTGATGCATCGTTTTCAAGGACGCAGAGCATCCTTGAAAAATTTATGATACATTTACCACAGCTCAGACTATCCCATCAAGTCATGTCAGATGAAGCATAGGGATTCTGAATAGTCTTCACGTGAATAAATAGACAACCTCCTTTGCAGTACACATCACCAACCCGCTACTGTACCACATGCTATAGCCATATGGAACAACTGCCTCAGCAAACCACATGCACCAACAGGTGCTACTGTATAGCCAAGTCATGTTCACAATTTTGCATGTGCTCTTCGACACCTCACTAAACAATAGACTGTCGAGTCATATCATATGTATTCACGTGAATACTTATCCGTATTCACGTGAATACTTACCCTTACATATAACTAGTAAGTTGCCCGTGCGATGCACGGATAATGTTATAATGTTTTCTGTAAATTTGTTTTAGAAAATATTATACATAGATTATAGCATATTTATTATAAAACTTTGTTAGTATTGAGTTCATTATAAAAAGTAACAATTATAAATTGCACACATATATCTATTATAATTATTTTGTTCAAGTAATGAGCAATAATTAAAACAACTTTGGAGTAATATTGTATAATAAAAATTGATAAAAGTATGTTAATTCATTCTATATTATTGATATTTATTATGTGATGTAATAAAAAGCTTCATTAGGAAATCTTTTTTTTTTTTTTTTGTTTGTTTCTTCAGTGCTTTGTTATTGCAGTATGGTGACGCTTGTTATCATCATCAGTTTCTCCATCTTCAACGTTTGAAGTTTAGTCCGTCCATATTTGTTCAGTTTTTTAGCTTCCATCACTTTTTCCTTTTGTTCCATCATTTGTGTTAATCACTAATGAATTGGCATGGGGAGATTCTTGATTGGATCTTACGAAGTTTGGACTTTGTCATTAATTTTGGAATAGTGCAACAAAAATAATTAATATAGCATATTGGAATGTGTATATTTTTTTTTCCTTCTATACATTTTTGTCATTTGAAGGTGTATCACAAATCTTAGCAACTATGTAATTTTCAAAACTATCCTTTAGATTGAATTTATTCAAATGAAATAGGAAAATCCATTTTTTCCTATTTCTTTTTTTTTAAATCACGTGGGATTCCTTCTCCAATATAAATAGTTTTACAATAATTTAAATAAGTTGTACCTCAATTTCTTTTTTGTAGATTTATTTCTAATTTTCTTGGCATCTCGATCAAGTATCACAAAATTTATTTTCTTAGTGCATCAAAAAATTCAATTTGAATCTTGTATCTGAAGTAGTTTGCAATTGTGTGTATATATATATGTGTATATATATATATGGAGAATATGTAGTTGATGTGAGTGCCTCCAACTTTGGGATAGAAAGATTTGTTTTTGTTTCACATTTTGCTGACCAAAATGATCCTACTTGTGGTTTGACATTCCTTTCACAAAGTACGCACAAAATGTAATACCAACTCATTGTTGTATCATTGTGACTTACTGTTACAATACCCTAACAGTTCACATCTTGCAATAAACTTTGAAATTAATATGTATTTTTTTAATGTAAATAATATGATGTATTAATATTTTTTTATGTACATGATGATTATAATTTGAAATGATTAACAAACCTGTTTCGTAGGATTTCATTCAATGCATTTTATCTTTACTATTGTCTTCATATTATTTAAAGATAAATCATCCTATGAAAATTGTTTTGCATGTATTTTTGGTATTTCTTGTATGGGATCATGTTTTTTACCATTCTTATCATTGAATTTTTTTTAAATAAAATATTAAGATAATGGCATTTTGTGAGATAGTATATGCTATTTATTAGACCTTTTTGTTATTATAAATTTTAGAAATATGCATTTGTCAATTATTTCAATAACCTTAGTGATCTCAAGATTTATATATATTTTTGTTGCACTGGTCGATGACAGAGAATTTGTCTGCATAAATTGCATAGAACATTATTAATAGAGAAAAGCATATTGAATTGAAATTGGGGAAAAATTGAGACATGATTTAATGAAAATGAGATTTTCTAAAAGCATCATCTACACGTGAATACTTGCCCTTGCAAAACATCTACGCATACCGAAGTCCCATTAACATCTACCTTTAATTAACATCTAAATATTACTTAACATCTAAACATTAGCAATGATGTGTATGTACGTTCAACTTTTGCAACTCTAAAGATTAACTGTTCATTAGTTTTAGCAAATCTAATGAATTTTATTTTTTGCCAATGAAATTTGCACCAACAAAGACCCAATATAACACATCTTACACTCATCACCGTTTCTATAGATTATTGTTCATTCCTTGTAGCACCAAACAACTAATATAACCCTAATCTACTCACATAACACTTATTCAAGAAAATACCAAAGCACAAGTAATACAACCTCTTAAATGAAAAATATATATTTGAAATTGGGTGATCCCATTTATGTAATATCTACAACTATTTTTACCCACTGAATATAACTCTCTATGTATTTCAAAGAATAAAATGAGTTTCTCACCTGAGATGATAGAAAATTCTGATAATGAGGAGAACGCTGATCTGAAAATGATGAGGAGAATTGCATGAGAAGCTGATTTGTGCAGGTGAGGCGTAAATAGCAGGACAACTCGAGTACAACAAAGGCGAGTAAAATTCATAACTCGATTTCCTAATCATCGGGTTCAGCTTCGTATACCTGGCTGACAATGTAGAAGAGCAACTCGATTATACTAGAAACGAGTAATATTAATAACTCGGTTTCCTCATCAGCGAGTTATAAACAGTGAGGCGGGAATATTTTATTGCCCAAAATCCACGGTGGACGAGCAGCGTGGCAAGAACCTGCACTGAACTCGGCCCTTCGATGATCGAGTACTTAAGTAACTCGGCCTTGCAATGATCGAGTATGCAAACAGGGGCACGCCCCTATATAGTTTCGAAACAGGGGCACGACGCTAATTATTTTGCCCAAAAGGGGCAAAAGGCCAGAATGTCCTGAAGGACTAATCATACCTCTCAAATAATTAAATTAAAGCTGAACCTGAACTACATGACCTGTTTGGTTGCTGCAATGAATTCCTTGCCAGTTGCAGCAATTCCTTTTTTCATCTTCGCTCCCCCATGAAGAGAGCCTGCCATAGGGATCACTGATTCCTTTTCTGAACTCGAGCAGCACTTGTCTCTCACCTTCTGGGCAGCTGATGTTGTTAGCATCTCCAACCCCTGGAATGACTCCGCCAAGGGCTAATCTCAAGTGCACTAAAACGAAAAGCGTTAAAAATGCATAAGGAAGCTTAAAGGACCTTCCATCCATGATCATAGTCATGATCATCAACAAATCACAATTGATATGAAGAAGATCAGGATGAAGACAACACAGAGAAAGTAGTGTGTCTTTTTTATGTTCTCGAGCCCCTACCATCAACCACATCTATAACCTTTCCTTTAATTAATGAGAAACACTTGCCCGATAGACGGAAAGAATGTAAGATAAAACACACACATGCAGACACAGTACGCAGGGCTGGCTCAACTACGGATTTAGGTGAAAATTTTAAATGAGGTTTTTTTATTTTTTATTTATATATATATATATAATTAAATAATATATATATTGAATTTTTTTTATTTAAAATTTACTTTTTTTGTTGATAGAAAATTATTAATTAAGTTTTTGTATTTATAGATAAATAAAACATAATTTATAATTAAAAATGATAATTAAAATAAAATTTAAAATATAGAACAATAGAACTTGGTTATTTCAATTTTTCTAAAGCCGTGACTACATTAAAATTTAAACTTGCATAAATAAAAAATTAATTTAATACGTAGTTTAATAAATTAGTATCACAATAATACAAATAAGTTGATATGATACATATTAAATTATTAATTGGTATAATAATTTATAATAATAAATAAAGTGTCAGATAAAAAAAAAAGTGAGAAACCATGTCCAGCCTGTACCCCACTACTCCTATCATCCTAGCAAAATATGTATCCTATCAATTATCATAGCAGAAAAGGGTCCAAAGAGGGGCAGAAAAGCTATCAAAGCAAAAAACGTGTCCCATGATGGGACTCCCATCAAACAATTGTGCAGTAAAAGTGTGAAACAAACTAAAAATATATATAATTTAAGTTAAATAAATAGAAGACTCTGAGGGCCTGTTTAGTAGAGGAGTTTGAGTAATATGATTTGTATTTTTTTGAAATATGTGTGGGTGAAAAAGTGTGTGAAAATACGTGTAATGTTGTTTAAAAACTGAAAGTGTGTGTTTAAGATGCTCTACCAAATGGGGCCTGAGTCTTCGTTTTTGGAAAGACAAAGAGAAAGACGGGAAAAACTGAAGAAGAATACCTTTGGTGACTGGTAGATTGGTACGCTAGAATCAACAAAGAAAAATTTCAAGCTAGATTGCACTGACTAAGTTTATGGAAAAAGATCAAGGGGCCGTTTGGTACCGTTGTTCTAGTAACGTTGTTTGTATTTTTTTGAAATATGTGTGAGTGAAAAAGTGTGTGAAAATACGTGTAATGTTATTTAAAAACTGAAAACATGTTGTTAAATTATTATACCAAACGGGGCCCAAGAATCAAGATGAAGATGAAGAAAAGAAAGGTAAAACTGTAAGAATATAGATGGAGAGGCACTGAGGCAAGAGATAGAGAGATAGAGAGATGAGAGGTTTTTCTTTTGTTTTTTAAATTTATAATCTCTATTTTAGCATATTTTAAGACAATTATGTTATATTATTAAAGAATTTTTTTGTATTAATTTTGATTTTAGCATATTTCAAGAATGAGTTAATAAATTTGTCTTCAAAAAATTAATTTTGTTAGCTGAAGTTTGACTATTTTTGTTTTTTTTTCCTTTTTAATCTTTTGCATTTTAAGATGCAATGGAGCCTTTTTAATGCATTTTATTGACCAATAAAAGTGCTTAATTTTTTTTAATTAAAATATATAGATAAATATATTATATATAATTTTTTTTAATATGTGGGGCCTTCTTTTATTTGGGGGCCTTAGGAGATTGCATCAATTGCATCACTTATTGAGCCGGCCTTGACGGTACGGTCTCGAAGCCCTGAAGACATGCCAAATGTTATGTAATACCCCCACATACTTTTTGTTAGGTTATTTAGACCCCTTAAATCACAAATAGATTAACCTAGTTAATTAGCTAAGTGATTAACTTAATCCAATTCATGCAAATCTAGGTTAACACAGTTAAATAATCATATCATGTATATAAAACATATAAAGCAGTGGAAAAAAAAATAACACAGTGATATGATGACCCAAGAAACCACACGGTAAAAACCTGGGGAGGATTTGACCTAGCTATCCTCAAGGTAAACTTGAATCCACTATGAAAGAATTGAAGTTCATACAAAAGGACTTACAAGCTCCCCGCTTGACTTCCTAATGCTACCCACCAGTAGAACTTACTGACACGACCACGTGCAAGCTCCGAATCCACGGACTCCTTTTTTCTTGGATTCTTCAATCAACTACAAGCTCCCCGCTTGTTTTTCTTTAAGCTCCAATGGTAGCAACCGAGTTGATCATCAAGATGTTGAAGTAATCTCAACCTTGAAAACCCTAAGTTTTGTGTAAAGGAAAGCTCCTCAAAGATCTCACAAGAGATTCACACAAAACAGAAAATATGAGCAACAATACAACTCGAACAACTCTAAAAAACGTGGCTAGGGTTTTGTTTAAATACCTAGGGCAAAAACATAAAACCCTAAACATTTAATGAGGTAGGGCTGAGTTGGAAATTCTGCAGAAAAAACATTCTGGCCGACTTTCGATCGATCGAGTCTATTCTTCGATCGATCAAGCCAAGCCGAAAGTCACAAAGACTTCTACAGCCACTCGATTTCAACTTTACAATAATGAACCAACTTTGAGCAAGCCTAAACAAGACTAAACACATTGTTTTGATCATGGTTTGCCAACATTACACATTAGAGTTCTAAATACATTAAATCTTAAGTCTTTTAGAACCTAACAAACTCCCCCTTTGGCAATCCGTGACAAAACACAAACTAAAAGCTTAAAGTTTTACAATAAAAAGCCCTTTACAAAAAGTAATGCTCATAAAACAAATTCAATCCTAACTACTATCCATCAGTTGCAAGTGTAGACAGCAGCCAAATCGAATCAACCTGTATATTCCTGAAACACTCAACAAACGCATAAACGCATGTGTGACAGAAAAACAATAAATCAACAGATATGTAAACTAACTCTCCCCCTAAGTTAGATACACCAAAAATAAACACATTCTTGAAAGTTCACACAACACATAATAAAGACATATATCAATGAATAACTCAAAAATATAAATCCATAAGCAGTGAACACATAGAATCAAGAATCATATATATAAAAGAATGTATTTCCCTACAAGAATAGCCCAAAAAAAGATCAAAAAGAAAGTATACATGGTGAAGCACCTAGATACAATCTAATATCAAAAAAAAAAAAAATCTCCACAAGCTCCAAAAAAAAAAAGCCTCCCCCTAACTACAAAAACTCCTCTACAAGTGTCCAAATTCTACTCCCCCTTTTTGTGACGGAATGCCAAAGGACAATCACAAGCCATCATCAAAAGAAGGTGGTGAGGGTGAACTAAGATGCGCCAAGTCAACTCTCAGAGCACGAATCTCATCAAGCAAGTCCACCAAAATCTGACCATGAGCCGCCTGAACGGTCATGACAATCTCCAAAGTACGACGAATATCAAAGTCATCTGAAGGAGGTGGAAGAACAGCAGCAGCAGCAGCACCAGCAGGATCAGGAACATCCTCACCAGCAGGACCTGTAGAAGAAGAAGGAGGGGGTGCGGTACCAGAAGGCTCAGACCTAGAGTGTTTAGAGCCAGCTCGAAGATGAGCAGCCCTCTGTCTAAGAAAAGACGCACCTATGGGAGCAATCACATGGACGGGCTCAGAAGAAGGGAAATCATCTAAACCTAGATGAAGCAAAATCCTATGAATAAAGATAGGATGGACAAGAGCGTGAGAAGTAGATGAACTCCTATAAACTTCGTTCAAAGAATGAAGAAACAGATGAGGAAAACTGATAGGAGCATCAGTGACAAGAGCATACAAAAATACACACCTCTCGAGAGGAATGGTGTGCAGATGAGAAATGGGCCAAAGTTAATGACACGCTATCCTAAAGAAAAGATAGACAGTCTCAGGAAGCTCAGCAGTGGTGATCCGAGGATCAGAACCCCACTGGATAGAAGACCTAGTGATGTAAGACATGACATCACTCAACAATGGAGGCTCATCATAAGGGTAAACAGGGTACTATACCAAAGGTACCCCTAAAGCATCAGCCACTACCATAGGAGTAATGACGTACTCTACACCTCGTATCCAACTCTTTACCAAAGTGTTGGAATCATAGACGTGGATAGAGATGCTCAAAAAAAACTCTCTAATCAGGGTAGCTGGAGGAGGAGGACCAGAAACATCCAGCAAAGGTAATCAGCCCCGACGCTCAAAGTTTGCCCTAATGGCAGGATCAAGCTTATCTAAGGTGACAGAACGCTCAGCCCAAACTTTTCTCTTAAGGTTCAACTTCTCAAAAATCTCTTGTTTTTTCTCACTAGGAAACCTTTCACTATCAAAGGAAGGTGGGGGAGGAGAAAGAGAGGGAACAGACCTACGGGCTCTAGTTTTCCTAGACATGATGCTAAGGAAAGGACAGAGACATAAGGTAGAACCAAAAGAACAAAGCAAAAAAAAATCCAAGGGCAGACTGCAAATTAGCACAGAAATCAATAGAATAAAAATCTATATGATGCATGAACAAATACAATGCCATGATGCATGTACTAATGCAGTAAAAATTAAGTTCAATTGAGATCAAATTGACAGAATTGGCTTGAGCAAGGAATTTCTATCAAAAACCCTAAAATTGAAAACCACTTGTTGGAAATTTTTTAATCAAATTGATGAATTGAGCATTACAAAACACAGCGCATAGATCATAATGCTTAAATTCATCAAAACAACAAGCCAATTTCATCAAATTCAACCCAATTGAACAAAAGCCCAATTCAGATCAATCACAAACCCTAGAATTTCAATTTTCCACAAAACCCCAAATTGATCAAATTAACCAACATAGATCATGTTTATAACATGTCCCCACAAAAACCCATTGATCAATTTCATAAAAAAGGCTTTGAAACAAACAAAAATCCCAAAATATGTATAGTCCGAAAATCACCCTCAAATGCATGGATTTATGTATGAAAACATGAAAATAAATTCAAAAAGAAGGGTATTAAGGTCTTACCGGCTTGAGGAAAGAGAAACCTTGCAAAAATTTCGGAGGAAAACAACAAAAAAATCTTTGTGGAGCCTTGCCGAGTCGGAGAGAGAAGAAGTTTGAAAAACTTTTTGAAATAGAACTTTGAAAAAGTCAGATCTGGGTTTTTAAAAAAAAACTTTTTCGCGATCTTCGATCGATCGAAAATTACATTCGATCGATCGAATCAACCAAAGACTCATAAAGACATTTGAAGCTCATTTTCGATCGATCGAAAAATAGATTGGATCGATCGAATTAGGCAGAGGCTCACTAAATTTTGAGAAAATCACAGGTTTTGAAAAACAACAACCACTTTTTGAAAACAACTCCTCAAAGCATTGAAATTGAAGAACCAAAATGCATGAGAATGAGATGTAATGAAATGCTTTTTCAAAAACCTAAATTTTAAACCCAAATTTTTCAAAAACAAGTTTCAATCATTCTCCCATTGAAATTTCTTAAGCAATAATTATGTTGTGCACAATTCTCAAGATATTTTCAAACTTGGTTGGTCAGACCAAAAAACACACACAATAACATGTACAGTGTTTAACAAAGAGTAACTTGTGTAGTGTGTGATACTAGCATAAACTTGAGATACATGAGAGGTGATATGTGAATAGCAATCAAACACAAAGTCTACACAATTCATCACATAGAATTTAAAAGAGACTATCACCTAAAGAGTTACATCATATAACTCCCACATCTCCTAGAACAAAAGTTTGCAATCATGTAAGTTTCTTGAATTTTTGCCTCTTAATTATGTGAATTGGCATCAAGCCTAATAGTACACACCGGTTTTAATTAAGTGAATTGGCATCAAGCCTAATAGTACACACCAGTTTTAATTGAATGAATTAATTGAGGCTACACCTTATGTTCTTTTTGTGCATGTGCTACACTTTCTCGAGCACAAAATCTTATGATATGCACTAAGGTGTTCATGATTGGCTAGTGAACAATGGTGAGATGGTTATTTATGCCTTTCTCAAAAGGATCAAGTCCGACAGTCAAATAACATGTGACATCAAGATCAAGACAAAGTGATTAATAACCACACACATCTTTCCCACACAACATGCACTACAAAGCTTCAACTAGTCAAGTGCAATGAATAAGCTCATCAAAGTTAAACAAGGTACACAAGACATGCTATGTATAAATAGATTGACCAACCTTGTTTTCAAACATCAAGAAAAGTGATTTCAACATAGTTTTGCTTCCTCTTTTCCTTTTTTATTTTTAATTTTTTTAATTTTTAATTTTTTTTAAAGAGAAAACAAATAAATCCTAGAATGAAATGCATGAATGTAATGCAATGCAAGTCCTAGAACAAAACACAAAAACCAAAGAACAATGGTCACAGATGAATAGAGCAATGAAGCACAAGGACCATGTCAGAAAGACTCAATTAGTTCGAGTCTTTTGCATCCAAAACTTTTTAGATGCACCACGAGCATTGGAGTTCTTATTCACATTCGAGTGATTTCCAACTCCAGGATTGGAATAAAGGTTTAACGCCTTTACCAATTCACTAATTAGTGCCATAGGATCTTGTGCTTGAGGCACAGGCACTTTTGGTTTGTTTGCTCTCTTAGCAGCTTGAAGCTTGTAACAATTAGGACGAATGTGTCCAGACTTTCCACAGTAATGACAAACCCAAACAGGTTTACCATGCATCTTGTCCTTAGATTTGGTAGGCTCCTTAGGTTTAGATTCACTCAAATCTACCCTAATCTTCTTAGGTGGTGAAACTTCTACAGGTTTAACAACCTCACTCACAGGGAGTTTAACTGTTTCACTCACAACCTCACTCACAGAAGGTTCAGAAGAAGATGACAGAACAAAGATAGTGGAATGGGGTGCAGACACAGAGATGCTCTCAACAAAACCTAAACCAGATTTGTCAGAAGGATACTTTTGAACACTCAACATTTGATCAAGTTTAGAACTAGCAAATCTAGCGATAGATAAATCATGTTCCAAAGTTTTAACTTTATCAAGCAAGAGCATATTCTCAGATTTCACATTGTTCAAAAGATCATTAGTATCAAACAATTTAACAAGCAAATTCTTCTTTTCAAGCTCAAGAGATTCAATTTTCTTTAGGCCAAGTTCAACATTCATAGCATCCTTTGCAGCAACTTTGCAAAGTTTGTTATAGGTCTCTTGAAGATCTGCATTTTCAGAGAGTTCCCCATCAGAAGGGTTCTCCTCAGCAGATATGCTTTCATTGACTACAGCAGTAGCAGTGAAAGTAATGAAGTTTCCATCCTTGTCACAACTAGACTCATCAGAAACCTCATTATCACTAAGGGCTACAGCCATAGCTTTGCCCTTAGACCTCAGGAATGTTGGACATTCAGATTTAACATGACCATACCATTGACAACCAAAACATTGAGCACCCAAGGAATTGTTGGAAGATTGACCTACTCTTTCTCTAGGTTTTTCAGTGTTGCTAACCTTATGGGATCATTCTTCCTAAAATTTCTAGGTTCAGCAGTGTTTGTATTCCTTGCCCTCCTATTAGTATTTCTAAGAAAGTTTCTAAAGTTCTTGGCAAGGTAAGCTATCTCTATAGCAGAGAGCTCATCATCAAATCCACCAGTATCAACATCATCAACAGACTTAAGAGCCATTGATTTGGATTTGTTAGTTTTGGGTAGGTCCAACTTATAGGACTGTAGAGATCCTACAAGTTCATCCACAGGGTTGGAGTCCACATCCTTACTCTCAGTAATGGCAGTCACTTTGAATCTAAAGTTTTCAATTAAAAATCTAAGTATCTTCCTAACAATTTTAGGTTGATTATAGACTTCACCCAAATTAAAAGCGGAATTAACAATATCATTCAGTTTGGCATAAAATTCATCAAAGGATTCATCATCAGACATCCTAATACTTTCAAACCTAGAAGTTAATTGCTGCAGCTTATTTATTTTGACTGCCTTTGTGCCTTCATGCATAGTTTGGAGGATTTTCCAAGCAGTATGAGCAACCTCGACATTTGAGATTCTCTTAAACTCCTCCATAGAAACAGCATTAAAGATGGCATTCATAGCTTTGCTATTAAATGCAGCTGCCTCTTTTTGAGAAGTTTGCCACTCACTCACAGGAGTAGTGGGCTTCTCCCATCCGTACTCAATGGAATTCCAAACTCTCTCATCAATGGATTTCAGGAATGCTTTCATCCTTACTTTTTAGTAGGCATAGTTATTCCCGTCAAAGTGAGGAGGAACAACAAGAAAGTGTCCGTGTTCCATGACACAGGGGTCAAGGATTAGCTCAGAGATCAAAAGATGTACAACAGAAGAGCTACCCGCTCTGATACCACTTGTTAGGTTATTTAGACCCCTTAAATCACAAATAGATTAACCCAGTTAATTAGCCAAGTGATTAACTTAGTCCAATTCATGCAAACCTAGGTTAACGCAGTTAAATAATCATATCTTGTATATAAAACATATAAAGCAGCGGAAAAAAAATAACACAGTGATATGATGACCCAGGAAACCACACGGTAAAAACCTGGGGAGGATTTGACCTAGCTATCCTCAAGGTAAACTTGAATCCATTATGAAAGAATTGAAGTTCATACAAAAGGACTTACAAGCTCCTCGCTTGACTTCCTAATGCTACCCACCAGTAGAACTTACTGACACGACCACGTGCAAGCTTCGAATCCACGGACTCCTTTTTTCTTGGATTCTTCAATCAGCTACAAGCTCCCCGCTTATTTTTCTTTAAGCTCCAATGGTAGCAACCGAGTTGATCATCAAGATGTTGAAGTAATCTCAACCTTGAAAACCCTAAGTTTTGTGTAAAGGAAAGCTCCTCAAAGATCTCACAAGACATTCACACAAAACAGAAAATATGAGCAACAATACAACTCGAACAACTCTAAAAAATGTGGCTAGGGTTTTGTTTAAATACCTAGGGCAAAAACAGAAAACCCTAAACGTTTAATGGGGTAGGGCTGAGTTGGAAATTCTGCAGAAAAAACATTCTGGCCGACTTTCGATCGATCGAGTCTATTCTTCGATGGATCGAGCCAGGTTGAAAGTCACAAAGACTTCTGCAGCCATTCGATTCCAACTTTACAATAATGAACCAACTTTGAGCAAGCCTAAACAAGACTAAACACATTGTTTTGATCATGGTTTGCCAACATTACACATTAGAGTTCTAAATACATTAAATCCTAAGTCTTTTAGAACCTAACACTTTTATTTGAGGTTATAATTAAATTTTCTTATAAATATAATTGATGGGCCATAGGTATTCTTTTTATTAGTAACTGCAGCCTGCTACCCCACTAAGCCCACATCTCTAATACGAACTACAGGTAGAGGAAGAGATAATCAGGGTTTTCATAGAAAGGGTTTTATCAAAGAAGCTAAGAGGTGTTTTTCCTTGGAGTTTAGAGTACATACAAGTGAAGAGGCAATCAGATTGTTTAAGGTATGATTCCTCACCGTTAGAAACAAAAAATTAATGAGTTAGAATTTTATCATGGAAAACTTTGGTGATGTGTAAATTTTTGAATTGGTAATTTCTTAGATTACTATTTACACTGTTTCAATAATTCTGGAATCTTAGGTTGCCACTGTTCGGAGTCTAGAACAAAAACCAAAATTGTTAAATCCATGAATAAGGCTGGCATCACTTTAGTGGGTCTATAAGAACTTTTGGGCGGCTAATTCATACTGTAACATTAATTCTAACTTGCTGGAGAATTTGTACCTGACCCCACCCATGTGCCACTAGTTAGCTCCCACTTTTTGTCGAAGTCCAAGTTCTCTGATGGATGTATTGATAGCTTTAATACTGTATGCCTAGGTGTTGACTATTTCCAAACTCAATGAACCATTTAAGGGTTCCAAACGTTTACAGTTATTTTTTTAAAAGGCCAATGACAGGTTTAGGGGGTGTTTGGTTTGTATTTTCAAACAATTATTTTCAGTTTTTAAACAATATTTTACCATTTTTACATATTTTCTCACTCACACGTATTTTCACAAATATTTTTAAACAACAATTTTCAGTTTTTAAACACATGTACCAAACCGGCTCTTTAGATTTCATACCAAAATCCTTATATTAAATTCTAAAGTGCTGCTACTGCATTCCTCATGGTTATATGAGTTTCGATTAATGTAAGGATGTATTATTGATTAGAATACCATTGGTTAGAGAAACGTTAATTTAGTGTTGAAAGTGTTATTAGTTCAGCAAAGTATAATCCTAGTGAGTCCATTTGTATAGTTCTATAAGCTTTATATTTTGTAGAAGATATTAAGTATATTTCCATGATTGATTTTAGGTCCTATTTAAGAGTATTTTGAGACTATTTGGAGGGTGTTTTAGCTAGCCTTTCAAAGTGATTCAAGTGCTGTAAGTAATTATGCATAATATGCACAAGTTTTGTCCATTAGGTTCTTAGAAGTTAAAAGTTTTCAAAAGTTTTGTACTGCAAACTTATATTTTCTAAAGTTTGTCAAAAGTATTTTTGCATCATTGAAAGAGAAATTTCGACTACTAAATAATGTTTTAAAGAGATACGTCGTATTTTAAATAACGTTTTGAATGTCCAAATCTCATTTAAAAGATGATTTCTAAACTAAACTATTTTCCGAAAATAATTGAATTTCAAAGTAAGTTTTCTAAAAAGGTTCTCTTTCTTTAAATTTGTTAAAACCAAGTGATTTCAAAGTCATATTCCTATTCTCCAAATGGTATTTAAAAATGTTCTTTTAGCAAATTGAATTTTCAAATTTACTCAAGAATTGTAATATATTTATATAAACTCATCAGTTTCTATTCGTTCCCCAAGAGAGTCAAGCATCCTTTGATTTATGTTCTATTCGATATTGTAATCTTTGATATGCCTTTGTATTTGGAATAATTGTTAATATCAAGTAAATTGTTATTTTTTGTATAAACTTTGCTTTTGTAATATGTGACTCAAAATAAGTGTTTTCAGAATTGATCAGATATATGTGTAAATCCGCACACAGGATTATATGTGAGAATATGTGATATGCGTATATGTGACACTGTGCTCTGATAAGTTATATGTATGTGTTTTCTAATGATTTTGAGATGTGATTACATATGTATTAAGTGATTCATTATATGTTTTGGAATAATTATTTTGGATACCATTGAATGAGTTTGTGAAAAATCAAAATACTCTTGATTTGCTTGACTCTATTTCGTTGTGTATTCTGTATAATTACTTACTAGATATGTGGCTCACCCTATCAATTACTGTTTTCATATTAAAGTGTAGTTGGGAATATAGAACCTTTGGATCACTTTGTAAGGTGCAAGGTAGAGCATGGAAGTTGTAGGCGACTTTAGTATTTCTTGAAGATTTATAGAATTTTAGTTACCTTTATTTTGTAATTCATGTTTTATTTAATGCATTTTATTGAACAATAAAAGTGCTTAAATTTTTTTAAATAAAATATATTATATATATAATTTATTTTTTACATGTGGGGCCTTCTTTTATTTGGGGGCCTTAGATGATTGTATCAATTGCATCACCTATTGAGCTGACCTTGACAGTACGGTCCCGAAGCCCTAAAGACAAGCCAAATGTTATGTAATACCCCACATACTTTTATTTGAGGTTATTATTAAATTTTCTTATAAATATAATTGATGGGCCATACATATTCTTTTTATTAGTAACTGCAGCTCGCTACCCCACTAAGCCCACATCTCTAATACGAACTACAGGTAGAGGATGAGATAGTCAGGGTTTTCATAGAAAGGGTTTTATCAAAGAGGCTAAGAGGTTTTTTCCCTTGGAGTTTAGAGCATATACAAGTGAAGAAGCAATCAGATTGTTCAAGGTATGATTTCTCACCCTTTTTTATTTATTTATACAAGATAGAATTCTACTCTAGCCTAATCTAAGTGTATATGTGTGTGAAACTTCCTCCTGGAGACTTGAACCTTGGTCCTTGCCCCCCACACTACACAAACACTTATACTTGTGGAGTGACCATCGCACTAAGGGTGTGCAGTGGTATGATTTCTCACCTTTAGAAACAAAAAATTAATGAGTTAGAATTTTATCATGGAAAACTTTGGTGATGTGTAGATTTTTGAATTGGTAATTTCTTAGATTATGATTTACACTATTTCAATAATTCTGGAATCTTAGGTGGCCACTATTCGGAGTCTAGAACAAAAGCCAAAATTGTTAAACCCATGAATAAGGCTGGCACCACTTTATTTAGTGGGTCTATAAGAACTTTTGGGCTGCTGATTCATACCATAACATTAATTCTAACTTGCTGGAGAATTTGCACCCGACCCCACCCATGTGCCACTAGTTAGCTCTCACTTCTTGTCAAAGTCCAAGGTCTCTGATGGATGTGTTGATAGCTTTAATACCCTATGCCTAGGTGTTGACTATTTCCAAACTCAATGAACCATTTAAGGGTTCCACACGTCTACAGTTATTTTTTTTAAAGAGAAAAGCTAATGACAGGTTTAAGATTTCATACCAAAATCCTTATATTAAATTCTAAAGTGCTACTACTGCATTCCTTATGATCAAATGAGTTTCGATTAATGCAAGGATGTATTATTGATTAGAATACCATTGGTTAGAGAAACGTTAATTTAGTGTTGAAAGTGTTATTAGTTTAGCAAAGTATAATCCTAGTGAGTCCATTTGAATAGTTCTATAAGCTTTATATTTTGTAGAAAATATTAAGTATATTTTCATGATTGATTATAGGTCCTATTTAAGAGTATTTTGAGACTATTTGGAGGGTGTTTCAGCTAGACTTTCAGAGTGATTCAAGTGCTGTAAGTAATTATGCATAACTAGTATGTAGCCCCGTGCTACCGCACGGGAATGAATATAGTATTAATTATGAGTTTATTCATGTTTAACATGCTTAATTAAGTCTAAATTCATATTATAAACCATAAAATTTCATTAACAAAACTTAGTAGTATATATATTTTACACAGAAAGATGAACCTTGGTGACAATGTTTATCCAAAAGATCCATTCACACTTTTGAACCTTCAATCTCTATTGGTATTGAAATTTTCGTAGCTTAAAAAATTTAAAATTAATAAAATAATAACCATGAAAACATTGAAATTTATGATTAATTTTTGAAGTAAAGTTTAATATCTTTGAAAGATTTTAATTATAATTTTTTTTATTCCTTGTAAGAGATGGATAATTTAATTAAGTAGAATAAAATTGTGTTAAGTTGTTTTTATAAAAAAATAAAATTGCTAAGGGGTTGGACTGCACGGTTCTTGCCACCGGTTCGTTCGGTCCAACCCCGATTTTAAGGGTTCACGGAATTAACAAAAAATCCAGTTCTTTATGCTTAAAAAATCGGTTTTCATCCCGGTTCCCGATTTTCACGAACCGATCTCCCGGTCTGGTCTAGGTCTGAAAACAATGGTATACTTATGGATATAATGGTGACTGAGAGGATGTAAAATTAGCAACTTGGCATGGTTGTATAGATGATGAAGCTGCTCGTTTTGTATCTCTAGCCTTTCCTAATCATGAAGAAAGCAAACAAATTCAATTCACATGTACAATCCTTATTCATAAATTTGTGGAGGGGTGCGATACCAGTTTGTGCAGATAAACTGTTAAATACATTCTGGTTGAATAATTGACATGTCAACTAAAACTCTCATCTTGTAGCTGAATTAAAAAATAAAAAATAAAAAATAAAAGAAAAAAAGACTTGGATTGTAACTTTTTTCCATTTTACTTTTATGATATATCGAAATAGTAATAGTGAAACTAATTATATGGATAACGTATAATAGGGCACTGCCCCATCATGTTTGATAACGCCTCACAGATTTTTATACATATTTGTGAATTTTTTTTAACAATTTAGGCTATATAATAGATCAAGGACATCTTATAAAGAGGGAACATAACTAAATTTATAAATAAAAAATTCTGCTTTTCATCACAAAATGCTCCTTATTTTTTTGGTTTACACATGCTGGACTATAATCATAATAATATATAATTATGATTCAAATATAAGTAAAGATGTAAATCATTTTATACTCCACTACTGGAAGCCAAGTTCTGTAATGTTATCCATTTTGTCTTTGTAAACATTGGGAAGTTTTGAACAGAATAATTTTTTTTTCCAATCAATGGCAATGAGTATGCTATACATTTTTTTTCAACATCGCCCAGCTAGGAGAGTTCTTTTTAAATCTTTCTAAACTCTTGGGAGATGGAAATTATGGCAGGTCTTTCCTTTTGTTGGGTGCCTAGAGAGTCAAATATGGCAGCCCATATTTTTGCAAGTGGTCTTTGCAAAATGTTTTTGTTGGCTCTCTTGATCTTGGGCACTACCCTTCCTGTTTAGATGTTGTTACCAGGTGAACGGTTTAGACCCCTTAAACTATAACCAGATTGCGTAGCCTAGATTAATTAGCCAAGTTGTTACTTAGTCAAATTATGCAATTCTAAGTTAAAACAATCACAAAATCATATCATGCATATAAACATATAAATCAGCGGAAATAATAAAGAACACAGTGATATGATCACCCAGGAAAACCAAACCGGTAAAAAACCTGGGGAGGATTTTACCCACCGATCCTCAAGGCAAAACGGAATCCACTAAGAAAGAATTGAAGTTCTTACAAAAGGATTTACAAGCTCCCCGCTTGACTTCCTAATGCTACCCACCAGTAGTAACTTCCTGACACGACCACGCGTAGGCTCCGAGACCACGGACTACTTCTTTCTTTGTATTCCTTCAATCAGCTACAAGCTCCTCACTTGTTTATCTTTAAGCTTCAAAGGCAACAACCAAGTTGATCATCAAGATGTTGAAGTGATCTCAATCTTGAAAACCCTAAGCTTTGTGTAAAGGAAAGCTCCTCTAGATCTCACAAGAGATTTACACAAAACAGCAATGTATGAGCAACAATACAACTTGTGCAACACTGAAAAACGTGGCTAGGGTTTGCCTTATATACCTAGGGCAAAAACATAAAACCCTAAACGTTTAAAGAGTTAGGGCTGAGTTGGAATTCTGCAGAAAAACGCATCTGGGCTGACTTTCGATCGATCGAGTCTAACCTTCGATGGATCGAGCCAGGCCGAGAAGCCCCAATGCTTCTGCAGTCACTCGATTCCAACTTTACAATATTTAACCAACTTTGAGCAAGCCTAAACTAGACTAAATACATTGTTTTGATCATGGTTTGCCAACATTACAAATTAGAGTTCTAAATACATAAAATCCTAAGACCTTAAAACCTAACAAACTCCCCCTTTGGCAATCCGTGACAAAACACACAATAAAAGCTCAAAGTTTACAAGTAAATAGCCCTTTACATAATAATGCTCATAAACAAAAGTTCAACCTAACTACTATCCATCGATTGCAAGTGTAGACAGCAGCTTTGTCGAATCAACCTGTATATTCCTGAAATACTCAACAAACACATAAACGCATGTGTGGCAGCAAATAGTATATAAACAGGTATAATATTCTTGTAAGATTCACACAACACAAAATAAAGAAATAT
Source organism: Quercus glauca (assembly GCA_023736055.1). Lineage (NCBI taxonomy): Eukaryota > Viridiplantae > Streptophyta > Magnoliopsida > Fagales > Fagaceae > Quercus > Quercus glauca. Next base: position 14,641,822 of record CM043323.1, on the reverse strand, counting down.
ATCAATGAAGCAACTCATAAATATAAATCAATAAGCAGTGAATCATAAAGACAACAAGAATCAAAAGAAACATGTATATCAATATATCAATCAATGTTACTCCCCCTAACATGAATATCCCAAAAATGATATACAAAGTGAAGCACCTAGATACAATCTAAATAAACTCCACAAAAATATCCCATGCTAACAAAAAATATCTCCCCCTAACACAAAAATCTCCCCCTATCAACAAAATCGCCTCTACAAGTCAAAAACTCTACTCCCCCTTTTTGTGACGGAATGCCAAAGGGCATCATAGGCCATCATCAAAAGGAGGTGGTGAGGAAGAACGAAGATGCGCCAAATCCGCTCGCAGAGCATGAATCTCGTCGAACAGATCCACCAAAAGCTGACCATGAGCCGCCTGAACGGTCATGACAGTCTCCAACGTACGACGAACATCGAAGTCAGCCGCAGGAGGTGGAGGAACAGCAGCAGCACCTACAGGATCTGGAACAGCCTCACTAGCAAGACCTGTAGAAGAAGAAGGAGGAGGAGGAGCGCTACTAGAGGGATCAGACCTAGGGTGTTTAGAACCAACTCGAAGATGAGCAGCTCTCTGTCTAAGAAAAGACGCACCAATAGGACCGATAACATGAACAGGCTCAGAAGCAGGGAAGTCCTCTAAACCTAGATAAAGTAAAATCCTATGAATGAAAATAGGATGAACAAGGGCATGAGAAGTAGATGAACTCCTATAAACTTCGTTCAAAGAACGAAGAAAAAGATGGGGAAAACTAATAGGAGCATCTGTAACAAGAGCGTACAGAAAAACACACATCTCAAGAGGAATGGTGTGCAGATGAGAAATGGGCCAGAGTGAATGACAGGCTATCCTAAAGAATAGATAGGTAGTCTCAGGAAGCTCAGCCGTGGTGATCCGAGGATCAGAACCCCACTGGATAGAAGATCCAGTGATGTAAGACATGACATCACTCAGCTCAGGTGACTCATCATAGGGATAGACAGGATCCCTAACCAACGGTACCTCAAGAGCATCAGCCACTACCTGAGGAGTAATGGAGTACTCTACACCTCGTATCCAACTCCTAACTAGAGTGTTGGAATCATAGATGCGGACAGAGATGTTCGAGAAGAACTCTCTAATCAAGAGAACCGAAGGTGGAGGGTCAGACACAGCTAACAAAGGTAACCAACCCCTACGCTCAAAATTTGCCCTAATGGCAGGATCAACCTCATCTAAAAGAACAGAACGCTCAGCCCAAATCTTTCTCTTGAGGTTTAAAGTCTCAAAGATCTCTTGGTTTTTCTCACTAGGGAACCGCTCACTATCAAAAGAAGGAGGGGAAGGAGTAGGAGTGGGAAGAGTCCTACGTGCTCTAGTCTTCCTAGGCATGGTGCTAAGGAACAGGACAGAGACACAAGAGAAAACCAAAAAAAAATAAATAAATAAAACCAAGGGCAGACTGCAAGTTAGCTCAAAAAAAATATAGAATGAAAATCTATATGATGCATGAACATTAACAATGTTATGATGCATGAACTAATGCAGTAACCAGGATCAAATTAAGATTAATTTCACAAAATTGACTTGAAAAATAGAGTTTCTTAACAAAAACCCTAAAAAATTGAGAACCACTTGAAAATTTTTGCATCAAATTGATGAATCAATCATTATACACTATTGGAAACAGTTTATAATAACCAATTACATCAATTACTCAAGCCAATTTCATCAATTAATCCCAATTTCACAAAAAGCCCCAATTCGGATCAATTATAAACCCTAGAAATTTCAATTGTTCACAAAACTTCAAATTGATCAAATTAAACAGTCAAGAACATGTTTAGAGAGTGTCCCCATCAAAACCCATTGATCAAATGCAAACAATTTGGTCCGAATCAACAAAAATCCCAAGTAGAAAAGTTCCGAAAATCTCCTCTAAAATGCATGAAAAATGCATGAAATCAAGTAAATAAATTGAAAAGTAAGGGTAAAAGAGACATACCGGCTTGAGGAGAGAGAGATTATGCAAAAATTTCGGAAGAAAACGACAAAAACTTGAAGAATTGGTCTTGCCTCGTCGGAGAGAGAAAAAGAAAAGTTTTTGAAAAAGTTTGAATCTTTGAAAAAGTCAGAATTCCTCTTTTTTAAAAAGCTTCTTCACGATGTTTGATCGATCGAAAATTACATTCGATCGATCGAATGTGACAGACGTTTTAGCACTTTCTGAGGCACTTTTTCGATCGATCGAAAAACACTCTGGATCGATCGAAATGGGCAAAAAACACACTGAATTTTGGGGAAAATCACAGTTTTGAAAAAAATAGCAAACCCAATTTTGAAACAACTCCTCAAAGCATTTGAACAATGAATGCAAAATGCATGAGTATGAGATGGAATGCATTTCCCAAAACCCAAAATTTTAAACCCAATTCTCTCAAACACAAGTTTCAATTGTCTTCCAAATTAATTTTTCTCAAGCAACAAATATGTTGTGCACAAATCTCAAGATATTTTCAAACTTGGTTGGTCAGACCAAGAACGCACACACTAGCATGTACAGTGTTTAACAAAGAGTAACCTGTGTAGTGTGTGAAACTAGCAAAGACTTGAGATACATGTGAGGTGATATGTGAATGGCAATCAAGCACAAAGTCTACACAATTCATCACATAGAATTAAGAGAGACTATCACCTAAAGAGTTACATCCTATAACTCCCACATCTCCTAGATTAAAAGCTTGCAATCATGTAAGTTTCTTTCATTTTTGCCTCTTATTTTTATATGAAACGGCATTCAGCCTAATAGTACACACCGGTTTGAATTAAGTAAAATGGCATCAAGCTTAATAGTACACACCAGTTTTAATTTAATTTGAGGCTACACCTTATGTTCTTTTAGTGCATGTGCTACACTTTCTCGAGCACTAAATCTTATGATATGCACTAAGGTGTTCATGATTGGCTAGTGAACAGTGGTGAGATGGTTATTTATGCCTTTCTCAAAATGATCAAGTCCGACAGTCAAAAACTAGTGACTTCATGATTAAGGCAAAGTGATTAAGAACCACACACATCTTTTCCACACAACATGCACTACAAAGTTTCAACTAGTTAAGTGCAACAAATAAGCTCATCAAAGTTAAACAAGGTACACAAGACATGACATGTGTAAAAAGAATGACCAACCTTGTTTTCAAAAATCAAGAAAAATAGTGTTCAACACAGATTTTGCTTTCTTTTTTTTTTTTTTTTTTTTTTTTATATTTATTTAAAGAGAAAACAAATAAATCCTAGAATGAAATGCATGTATGTAATGCAATGCAAGTCCTAGAACAAAAGAAAAACACAAAAACCAAATAACAATGGTCACAATAGAATAGAGCAATGAAGCACAAGGACCATGTCAGAAAGACTCAATTAGTTCGAGTCTTTTGCATCCAAAACTTTTTAGATGCACCCCGAGCATTGGAGTTCTTATTCACATTAGAGTGATTCCCAACTCCAGAATTGGAATAAAGGTTTAATGCCTTTACCAATTCACCAATTAGTGTCATAGGATCTTGTGCTTGAGGCACAGGCACTTTTGGTCTTTTTGCTCTCTTATCAGCTTGAAGCTTGTAACAGTTAGGACGAATATGTCCAGACTTACCACAATAATGACAAACCCAAGTAGGTTTACCATGCATCTTGTCCTTCGGTTTGGTAGGCTCCTTAGGTTTGGATTCTCTTAAGTCTACCCTAATCTTCTTGGGTGGTGAAACTTCTACAGATTTAACAACCTCACTCACAGGGGGTTTTATAGTTTCACTCACAACCTTACTCACAAAAGGTTCAGAAGAAGAAGAAGAAGGAACGAAGACAGTGGAATGGGGTCCAGAATCAAAGATGCTTTCAACATATCCTAACCCAGCTTTATCAGAAGGATACTTTTGAACATTCAGCATGTGATCAAGTTTAGAACTAGCAGATCTAGCAACAGATAAATCATGTTCTAAAGTTCTAACTTTATCAAGCAAAAGCATGTTTTCAGATTTAACATTATTCAAAAGATCATTAGCATCAAACAATTTTACAAGCAAGTTTTTCTTCTCAAGCTCAAGAGCATCAATTTTCTTCAGGCCTAAATCAACTTTCATAGCATCCTTTGCAGCAATTTTGCAAAGTTTGTTGTAAGCCTCTTGAAAATTTGCGTCTTCAGAAAGTTCCCCATCAGCAGGGTTCTCCTCAGCAGATATGCTTTCATCTATCGTACCAGAAGCAGTGAAAGCAATGAAGTTTCCATCCTCGTCACAACCGGACTCATCATCAGAAACCTCATTATCACTAAGGGTTACAGCCATAGCTTTACCCTTATTTCTCAAGAAAGTAGGACATTCAGATTTGACATGACCATACCCTTGACAACCATAACACTGAGGACCCAAAGAGTTATTAGAAGATTGACCTACTTGTTCTCTAGGTTTTTCAAAATTGTTAACTTTAGTGGGATCATTCTTCCTAAAGTTTCTAGGTTCAGCAGTGTTGGTGTTCCTTGCCTTTCTATTAGTGTTTCTGAGAAAATTTCTAAAGTTCTTGGCAAGGTAAGCTATCTCCGTGGGAGAGAGCTCATCATCAAATCCACCAGCTTCAACATCATCAACAGACTTAAGTGCCATTGATTTGGATTTGACAGTCTTGGGTAAGTCAGACTCATAGGACTGAAGAGATCCTACAAGCTCATCCACAGGGATGGAGTCAACATCCTTACTCTCAGTAATGGCTGTCACTTTGGGTCTAAAGTCTTCAGTTAGGGATCTAAGTATCTTCCTAACAATTTTAGGTTGATCATAGACTTCACCCAAATTATAAGCAGAATTAACAATATCATTTAGTTTTGCATAAAACTCATCAAAGGTTTCATCATTAGACATTCTAATGTTTTCAAACCTAGAAGTTAATTGCTGCAGTTTGTTAATTTTAACAGCCTTTGTGCCTCCATGCACAGTTTGGAGGATTTTCCAAGCAGTATGAGCAACCTCAACATTAGAGATCCTCTTAAATTCCTCTATTGAAACAGCATTGAAGATGGCATTCATAGCTTTGCTATTGAAGCCTGCTGCTCCTTTCTCAGAAGTTTGCCACTCACTCACAGGAGTAGTGGGCTTCTCCCATCCGTATTCAACGGAATTCCACACCCTCTCATCTATGGATTTCAGGAATGCTTTCATCCTTACTTTCCAGTAGGCATAATTATTCCCATCAAAGTGAGGAGGAACAAACAGAGAGTGTCCATGCTCCATGACAACTGGGGTCAAGGATCAGCTCAGAGATAAAGATCTCAAACAAGAAGAGCTACCTGCTCTAATACCACTTGAACGGTTTAGACCCCTTAAACTATAACCAGATTGCGTAGCCTAGATTAATTAGCCAAGTTGTTACTTAGTCAAATTATGCAATTCTAGGTTAAAACAATCACAAAATCATATCATGCATATAAACATATAAAGCAGCGGAAATAATAAAGAACACAGTGATATGATCACCCAGGAAAACCAAACCGGTAAAAAACCTAGGGAGGATTTTACCCACCGATCCTCAAGGCAAAACAGAATCCACTAAGAAAGAATTGAAGTTCTTACAAAAGGATTTACAAGCTCCCCGCTTGACTTCCTAATGCTACCCACCAGTAGTAACTTCCTGACACGACCACGCGCAGGCTCCGAGACCACGGACTACTTCTTTCTTTGTATTCCTTCAATCAGCTACAAGCTCCTCACTTGTTTATCTTTAAGCTTCAAAGGCAGCAACCAAGTTGATCATCAAGATGTTGAAGTGATCTCAATCTTGAAAACCCTAAGCTTTGTGTAAAGGAAAGCTCCTCTAGATCTCACAAGAGATTTACACAAAATAGCAATGTATGAGCAACAATACAACTTGTGCAACACTGAAAAACGTGGCTAGGGTTTGCCTTATATACCTAGGGCAAAAACATAAAACCCTAAACGTTTAAAGAGTTAGGGTTGAGTTGGAATTCTGCAGAAAAACGCATCTGGGCCGACTTTCGATCGATCGAGTCTAACCTTCGATCGATCGAGCCAGGCCGAGAAGCCCCAATGCTTCTGCAGTCACTCGATTCCAACTTTACAGTATTTAACCAACTTTGAGCAAGCCTAAACTAGACTAAATACATTGTTTTGATCATGGTTTGCCAACATTACAAATTAGAGTTCTAAATACATAAAATTCTAAGACCTTAGAACCTAACACCAGGAAGGAGGCATTGACTGTGTTTTGATGTTGTGTGCTTTCTTTAATAAAAGTTTTTAGTTCATCAAAAAATAAAAATCACACTTGCTTTATGATCTAAGTAGATTACTCCACAGTCTACACACATTGGGTTGACCACATGGAAAAGATTATTACTGTATATCATGCACAACTGTACCACCCATTTCCCATGAGTTCTCCACCACTACAAATTGCAGTCAGCAGCTTCCATTCCCTTCATTGATCAATCATTCAATTTACACTTATTCTATGAGTAGATTTGCTTTGAATATTGGTTTTGGTGTGGTGTAGTCCAGTGATTATAAATAAAGACAATACTACACTCACACAGTCACAACTTCAAGTTTGAAACTAAGCTCTCTCTCTTAATAATGAATCTAGAGCTTGAGGCTGTACTTATTTTGCTAAATCTTGTCTTTGCCATTGCAAGGTGAAAACAACACAACTTTCTTATATCTTTTATGTAACATAAATTTCAATGAGGTTGATGGCATGCTAAGCAAGGCTGTAGTTCTGTACCTGTGATTACATATATGTACTTACTTACATATTTGTATTGTAAGAGTTCCAATTAAAACAAAGTAGAGTTTAATTATAGTAAAAAGTTTCTCCTCTATGTGATAAAAAATCAAATGAAACGTAAATGATCATAATGCATCATGAAATGGTACAGCTGAAATTCGTGCACTTCAAACAACTTATAGGAAGCTGTCCAATACCTAGCAAATAGATTAATGACACAAACACATGTAGTGCTAAACAACCAATGCACCATTCCAAGTCAACCAGTTCACCATTCCAAGTCTCTCCAAATCAAAATCAAAACAAAAGAAACACCAAAAAGACAAAAATCCTCAGCACCAAATCTCAACAGAAAACCAGGAAATTAAACAGACCCACTTCCCAAATCCCATTGATTTCACCTCAATCCCCAGAAATTGGAAAGAGAAATTGTTATAGATAATGAAGTTCATGAACGAAAGCTAATATAAAATGCAAACCAAAGAATACATTGTTAAGTTACAGTAACTCATTTAACACAAACCTAAAACTTAATCCATAAGTTTATTTTTTCCATATGTATTATTTTAGGATTTGGAATTAGGAAAACAGAATGATGCAAAATGCTTATCTGAATATTATTGGTCACTACCGTCTGATTATATACATCAACAGAGTACTTAACCAACTAACTGAAAGATAACTAACTAACTTCAAAGTCACGTGCACATCACATGCTCACTTAATAGACTAAACTACTTGCAGCATATCTGCCTAACATCAAACTACATGTAGCACAGCACCCTGCTTATAGCTCTTCAACAGCAACATCAGTTTCTGCATTAACTACATCTGCAGAATCCTTCTTCAACATATTACATAATAGAAGTAAAATTATTAAGACATATCATATGCATACTTATTGCTGGTGAGTTTTGGGTCGGGTCCAATAATGTGAAAACTTTGTGCCAAACCTGTTGCTGGTGAAGCTAAAGCCGCTGATGATGCCGAGAAATTCACCAGTGAGCCACACGTTACCCGCACACTCTAAAGGCACTTGCACAAACAAAGAAGAGAAAAACCTTGCAAAGAGTACCGGTGTGGTGTCGGCCAAGTACCCTCCGAAGGTCAAGTTAGAACTTCTTCAATTCTAGAGTGCTAGAGAGGGGTTAATTATGCGTACCTTAGTTTATGAGAGTATTGAGGCTTTTATAGTAGTAAAGGGTTGGCATCTCCTCCTTGGTGCAGAAGTCTTTTCTTTATAGGACTCTTCTTGTATAATCCTAAACGTGATGGACAAGGTGTTTCCTTGTGGTGAGGACTCATTAATGAACGTATCTTCTAGAACTCTACTTGTGTTAGAATTCCTTTTATATGTTGTGGATATTGGGCCCGTCCAGCCTCGGTCCACAGGGGATGGCCCGTCATGAGGATGGCCCGTTATGCCCATATTATGGAGATTTTTCCCTCTTCAGTTGCCCCCTCACACCATGAGTCCGTCAATATCAATAGGGCACATGGGGTGACGATCCAAGCTCAAGGTATGACGGGTCAGAAGCTTGTGGGTCGACGGTTTCCACGTCCTAGCATAATTTCAAACGGACATTATGACATGCGTCAATCTACTACTGGACGTTGTCTTGGATCGAAGCGTCGCCTCGTCTCCTGTGTAATTTCTTTATAAATACCAAACCTTCACCTCTCATTTTTCACTTTGCACAGAAATACATTGGTCAGAGCGCAATCCGCCATCCTTGTCAAACTCCACTGCCTAGTTACTAGCATCCGTCACCATCATACTTTCTCCGTTCACATCCATGCTGACTGGTAAGTACTTTTTGCCATTTCATTCTTCCGTCAGATTAATTTTTTATACCTCCACTTCATATATCTGTCACCCTTTTCATAGATCCGTCATAGTCTTAGGTTTCGTCGTCGTTGTAGGCAATGTCTAGTGCGTCGAGTAATCAATCAGTTGTCCGTGACAAGGCGGACTATGAGGAGGTATACCCGTTGGATCACAAAGACCAGGACAGTCCAAGCGACGATGGGAGTCGGTCTGCCTTTTCTCCGTCCTCAACAAATGAGGATACGGAATTGGCTGAACCAGAAGTAGAGTCTGACGATGGTGAAGGGCAACAAATAGGACCCGTCATAGGGGTTGATGGACCAAGGGAGTTCGTCATGCTTCCAGAGTGGACGGTTAATGATTTTACATCAACCATCAAGGAGACCTACTTCAAAACACTTAGGGCCAACTATCAGATTCTAGATAACATTCCCATCCGTCTGCCTTTCAAATCGGAGAAATGCTATTATGAGGGGGTAGACGGTGTTGGAGTGTACGAGTAAATGTTGAAGGTAAGACTCAGGTTTCCACTGAGCTCCCTTCATCGTGAACTGTTTAAATATTTGGGTTTGTCCATCAACCAAATATCCCCCAACGCCTGGAGGGTCTTCATAGCAATGGAGATTCTGTACGGGGCTTGGTTGGACGGAGCTAGGAGGTTGACAGTTCGAGAGTTTCTACATTGCTACCGTCCGGATGAAATTGACAAATCTAGGGGTATATACAGTTTTGTAGCTAGGAGTCCGCTACTAAAGGTAATATATGAAACCCCAGACTCTAACAGAGACTGAAAGAGTCGTTATTTTTTCTTAGAGGGTGGCGGGTGGATGTGTCATCCAGGGGATACAGACCACATGCCTGTTGACACAATATGAGGCATACTACCTGAGAATGGTATGTGTCCGTCCTAATGTGTGAGGATTTTTTTATCCGTTCAGTTTATTTCAAAACTTTTCCTAACCATCCTTCTTTTTTCTTTGCAGTCCGACGGCGCCCACAAGTTAGCCTTGAGGAATTCAGTTTTCTTGAAGGAATTTTCAAGAAGACCACACCAGAAGAAAGGACTTGGGTAAAATTGGTCAACCTTGACACAATCTGTTGGTATTGTGACGAACCTGTACCTTCACCAGTAGCAATCAAATACGAAGCAAGGATCCGTCAGCGTAGGTCCGTCGTTCCCTTTTTTTTTTTTAAATGATTGACTCTGTTTTAGGAAGTTAACTTCATCCGTCCATTTTTACAGAGATGGACGTTGCCAAGAGAAGAGCCCATATAAAGTCCAATGTTGCAAAAAACAGGGAGGCAAATGCTGCTGATCCCAAAGAGACGACGACCTCTTTAAAGCGGAAGCAGCCGTCCAAGGGAGATCGTCTTCCAAAGAAACCAAAGGTCTCTTTGGACTCCATTGTGGGGCTCATGGCTGAGGGTGCCAAGACGGTCACCCCACCAAAACATGGGGCCGGTAAAGGCCTTATGAAGGGTCTGTCCTCCAACCTGAAGAAGCCACCTTCCCTTCTTTGAGACGACCCCAAATATGCTTTGGAACAGCTCTCCTCCATTATCGCCTCTAAGGATTACTCTCCTCCATTATCGCCTCTAAGGATTACGAAGACTTGGATAATCACTCGACGGAGGCTATGGGTGAGACAAGTTTGTTTAGCATAGCTCAGGTAAACTCCGTTTGACTATAATCTATCTATTACTCATCCGTCTTACTACTGCCTTGGTTTTTAAATTATCTCCCATCTTTTAGACCATGGTCATGGTGAAGGGATTGATGGGACGGTGCCTCAATCATGAGACGACCTTAGGCCGCGTACGGGAGAAAGCCAAGATGACGGAGGAAGAGCTCGTCGAGTTAAAGGCCTCGAAGGTCGTCCAGGAGAAGAAACTCAAAATGGCAGAGATGGCGAGGGACGAGTATTTCAAGCTAACGGAGGAGCTGAGGAAGGTACTCGAAGATAAAGAAAAAGAGCTCCGTCTAGCCAAGGATTCTGCTATCCAAGAGTACTGTGACTCCGACGCCCTGTTGTCCGAGCTTGGAGATTCTTATAATGACGATTTTGATGAGGCTATCCGTCAGGTGAAGGCGTTGTATCCTGACTTTGATTTGTCATCCATCAATATTAACGCTCCTGAACTTACATCCGCCCGTCCTGCCCATTCTGAGGACACCGACGAGCTCTTTGGCGAGAACCCACCCATAAACGCTCTTGGAAATCAGCAAACTACTGAAAATGACCCTAAGGACAGTCAGAATGTTCCCGAAGACCAGCAAGTTGTTGAGAGTGATCCTAAGGATGGCCAAGCCCGTCGTACTGAAGTGAAGGAAACACCTATTTTAGATTAGATTTTGCTTTATCTTTTTTATTTTTATATTTAATATGTAAGGGTATTTGGAGAACAATTCATTATTCCGTCGTCTACTTGTTGTAAACATTTCCCTCTTATGGGTATTTTATCCGTCAACTTTCCCTATTTGCTTGCTTTTATATATTCTGTTGCTTATAATTCATCTGTTTTTTATTTGGTTAATGAATTATTCCGTCCGCCTTTGGTCCCCTTGGACTAAGGTAGACACCGTCCTATTTGACGTGTGGTGTTTGGCATGCTTATTTCGTCTATTAGGGACCTTCGCACCTTGGTGGGCAAGAAGTTGTATCCGTTCAGGTTTAGGATTTTGTCAATTTTAGACTAAGGGCCAGTTCATGTAGATTAGACATTACCTACTACCGTGCGGACTAGATATCTGTCCAGTTGTGGATACTTAGGTACTTCATCCTATTGGGATGATCTGTCCAAGTTGTGGACTCCGTCCAAATTATGGACTCATATAATTTCTAACCCTCTTGGGGTGATCCGTCCACTTTATGGACTCCGTCCTTATTAAGAACGTTTAATTTCCAACCTTCTTGGGGTGATCCGTCCAATTTACGGACTCCGTCCACTTTATGGACTCGAAGGATTTTTAACCCTCTTGGGGGGTCCGTCCGATTTATGGACTCCGTCCTTATTAAGGACGTTTAATTTCTCACCCTCTTGGGGTGGTCCGTCCAATTTATGGACTCCGTCCACTTTATGGACTTGAAGAATTTTTAACCCTCTTGGGGATGTCTGTCCAATTAATGGACTCCGTCCTCATTAAGGACGTTTAATTTCTAACCTTCTTGGGGTGATCCGTCCAATTTATGGACTCCGTCCACTTTATGGACTTGAAGAATTTTTAACCCTCTTAAGGGTGTCCGTCCAATTTATGGACTCTGTCCTCATTAAGGACGTTTAATTTCTAACCCTCTTAGGGTGATCCGTCCAATTTATGGACTCCGTCCACTTTATGGACTTGAAGAAAATGTAGAACAACACAGTTGCCTGAATAGTCATCTTGATTAATTAAAGAACCATATGTTTGTAGAAAAGTACTTGCCTCCTCGGGCTTAAAACATAATATGTAGTAAACAAAAATTGTTCTTAAGTAAAACTAGTAACTTGTAGAAAAATCAAATAAGCTGAAAAACTTGTAGAAAAGTCGAAAAATTAAACTCCGTTGTGCTTCATGTCTACTACTGGTAGTACTTCCGTAGGTGCTCCACGTTCCATGGGTGTTGTAGCTTTTGCCCGTCCAGAGTTTCGAAGTGGTAGGTTCGCCTCTGTTGCCATGATGTGATCCTGTAAGGTCCTTCCCAGTTGGGGCCGAGCTTTCCTTGCGACGAGTCTCTAGTAGTACCCATCACCTTCCGAAGCACAAGATCTCTTACCTGAAACTCTTTATGACGGATGTTGGAGTTGTAGCGTTTAGCCATGAGATTTTGGTACCGTGCCAGTCTTTTCTCTGCTGCTGTCCGAAGTTCGTCTATTAGGTCGAGCTAAAGACGCATGGCATCTTCATTTTTCTTTCCGTCGTAGTTGTCCACCCTGTAGCTTGTGAGTCCAACTTCTGCTGGGACGACAACCTCACTTTCGTAGGTAAGTAGGAACGGTGTTTCTCCTGTGGGAGTTCTTGCGGTGGTTCTGTATGCCCATAAGACGCTCGGTAGTTCGTCTGGCCAGATACCCTTTGCCCCCTCGAGCTGGGTCTTGATGATTTTGAGTAAGGACCGGTTTGTGACCTCAACTTGCCCGTTGGCCTGTGGATGTGCTGGAGAGGAGTAGTGGTTCTTGATGCTTAACTCCGAACAAAAGTTCCGAAAGGCGCTGTTGTCAAACTGCTTCCCGTTATCGGAGACAAGTACTCGGGGAATCCCGTACCTGCAAATGATATTCCTCCAAACAAAGCTCCGAATGTTTCTCTCCGTGATAGTGGCTAGAGTTTCTGCTTCTACCCACTTGGTGAAATAGTCGATGTCGAGAACAAGGAACTTTAATTGTTGGACTCTGGTAGGGAAGGGGCCCATGATGTCAAGTCTCCATTGGGCGAAAGGCCAAGGGGCCGTCATGGGTGTTAACTCTTTGGACGGTTGTCTAATGAAGTTGCTAAACCTTTGGCATTTGTCGCAGGCTTTGACATAGGCTTGGGCATCCTTCAACATTGTGGGCCAAAAATAGCCTACTCGGATCAACTTGTGTGCCAGTGAATGTGCCCCCGAGTGGTTTCCGCAGATACCCTCGTGGACTTCCCTCATCACGTAGTCTGCTTCCTCTTGGCATAAACACCTCAAGTATGGGCGTGAGAACCCTCTCTTATATAACACGTCCTTTATCATTACAAATCGTGTTGCTTGGACCTTCAACTTCCTAGCAGCTTCCCTTTCGTTTGGTAATGTTCCCGTCCTTAGATAGGATATTAAAGGAGTTGTCCAATCGCCTTCTGTATTTACTTCCTACACGTTTGTCTCGTCATCAATAAGTGAGGAGATTTGAATAAACGACAATACCTGTTCGGGGACAAGCATTGACTCTGCTGATGCTGCTTTTGCCAGACAGTCGGCACATTCGTTCATCTCCCTTAGGATTTGGACGAATTTGACTTCGAGGTTGTTGATACGGCGTTTCACCACCTCCAGATAACGCTTCATTCTCTCATTTTTGCATTCGTAGCCGCCGTTAATATGACCTATCACCACCTGGGAGTCGCAATGTACGACCATGTTCATAGCGCCTGCTGCCTTAGCGAGGTCTAAACCTGCTACGAGTGCTTTATACTCGGCCTCGTTATTGGTTGTAGTGAAGTCCAGCCGGATCATACACTTAATTTTATCTCCTTCAGGGGTCTGGATTACCACCCCGGCACCTCCTGCGTGCCTGTTGGAGGATCCATCCATGTGGATTCTCCTAAGGGGCTGGTCCGTCAAGACTACAATTGTGTGTGCCTAGAAGTATGGCTTGAGCTTTCGCGCCGCAATAACTAGCGCGAATGCCAACTTCTCCATTTGAGGATACCTCTCTTCTGCTCCTCGGAATGCCCTACTTATAAAGTAGATGGGTTTTTGTGATCCGTCCTCCTCCCTAATTAGGGCCGTGCTGACTGCTACTTGCGAAACTGCCAAATAGAGGAAGAGCACTTCCCTGGTCTTTGACGGGCTGAGCAATGGTGGGGATGATAGATACTTCTTCAATTCCTTAAATGCCTTCTAACATTCGTCCGTCCATACGAATGATTTTCTCAATTTACAAAAAAATGAAAGACATTTGTCCGTCGCCTTCGAGACGAACCTGTTTAGGGCGGCAATTTTACCGTTCAATTTTTGCACATCTTTGATCATTTTTGGCAGTTCTAACTCCAAGATGGCCCGAACCTTCTCCGGATTAACTTCTATACCTCTATGGGAAACCATGAATCCCAATAACTTCCTGCCGTCACCTCGAAAACGCACTTGTTCGGATTTAACTTCATATTATACGACCGGAGAGTGTCAAAAGTTTCCTGTAGGTCTTTCAGGTGGTCATGTTCGAGGAAGCTCTTTACAAGCATGTCGTCAACATAGACTTGTACGTTCCTTCCAATTTGGTGCGCGAACATTTTGTTCATTAATCTCTGATACGTTGTTCCCGCGTTCTTGAGCCCAAACGGCATTACTTTATAGCAAAAAAAGCCCCTGGCTTGTGACAAAAGAGGTTTTCTCCTGATCAGTTTCGTCCATCTTGATCTGGTTATAGCCGGAGAAGGCATCCATGAAGCTCAATAGTTGGTGTCTTGCCGTTGAGTCTACTAGTGTATTAATCCGAGGTAACAGGTAACTATCCTTTGGGCATGCCCTGTTGAGGTCCGTGAAGTCGACACACATTCGCCACTTCCCGTTAGCTTTTTTGACCATCACCACGTTTGCTAACCAGTCGGGGTAATATACCTCTCGGATGAAATCTGCCTCTAGTAGCTTTCTAACCTCCTTGGCTATTGCTTTGTCCCGCTCTTGGGCGAATACTCGCTTTTTCTGTCTCACGAGTGAGAATGTGGGGTTCACATTCAACTTGTGAACTATGACCGAGCTATTAATCCCCGGCATGTCCTCGTGGCTCCAGGCGAAGACATCCTGATTCATTCTGAGGAATGCTGTGAGGGCTTGCCGTGTGGACTGGCTGGCCAATGTCCCCATTCTAGTCATCCGTCCGGGTATTGACTCGTCTAGAGTCACTTCTTCTAGTTCCTCAACTGGTTCCATTGCGACCCGTTGCTCTTCTATGCACATGGCTTGCTGGTGGTTGTCCATCTCCAGCATGGCTATGTAGCATTCGCGGGCGGCCACCTGATTTCCTCGTAACTCCCCGACCCCGTACTTCGTGGGGAATTTAATCATTAGGTGGTACGTCGAGGTTGCTGCCTTCCAGGCGTTAAGGGTAGGTCATCCAAGGATAGCGTTGTACGCAGATGAGCAGTCGACTACGAGGAATGTTACATCTCGAGTGATCTGCTGAGGGTAATCGCCTACCGTCACCGATAGTGTGACCGCACCCAAAGGGAATACTCTCGTTCCTCCAAATCCCACCAACGGGGCGTTCGTTGGTATCAACCGTTCCCTATCGATCATCATTTGTTGGAATGAAGGGTAATATAGGATATCTGTCGAGCTGCCATTGTTGACTAACACTCGGTGCATGTTATACTCTCCCACTCGCAGGGTGACAACCAACACATCGTCATGCGAATGGTGAAGACGTCGTGCATCTTCCTCTGAGAATCCAACGATTGGGCTATCTTTCTGTGCTATCTTTGGTGCTGAGCCTGTTTGCTGGACGTTCTGAACTATTCGAAGATAAGTCTTTCGGGCCTTCTTGGACGACCCGGTTGTTGATGTCCCCCCTACAATCATCCTTATGTCTCCGATTGGGGGTCTAGGACGATCATTGTCCCTTCAAGGCTGCTGCTCTTGAGGTGGTGGATCCATCCTCTCTTTCCTGACGAATTTCTGTAATTTCCCTTGTCTGATAAGGGCTTCTATCTGTTACTTTAAATCATAGCAATCTGCTGTGTCGTGATCATGGTTGCAGTGGAAACAAAAATATTTGTTTCTTGATCTTTTGCTGGGATCTCCTTTCAGTTTCCCAGGGAAGGTTAACGTCCCCTCGTCCTTTATCTGCATTAGGACTTGTTCTATTGGGGCGGTCAACGGGGTGAAGCTCGTGAACCTTCCCCCTGGTGGCTTAGAGCATCGTTCATCCCTTCGGTCCCCCGTTCTTGGCCTCTTTGATCCTTGGTCCCGTCATGGTTCTTCCTGCCGTTCCCTTTTCCTGGGTTTTTCCTCTCGGGCCTGCAACGCGTCTTCAGCGTTCATGTATTTGGTTGCCCTGTAGAGTACTTCTGACATGGTCTTTGGGTTGTTCTTATATAAAGAGAATAGAAATTTGCCCTTCCGCAACCCGTTTATGAAAGCTACTACCAGTATTTTGTCGTCGGCTTCGTCTATTGAGAGCGCTTCTTTATTAAAGTGCGTTATGTAAGTCCTCAGTGTCTCGTCCTCCCGTTGCTTAATACTCATTAGGCAGGCTGTGGACTTTTTATACCTGTGTCCTCCGATGAAGTGCGTAGTGAACTGAGTGCTCAGCTCCTTGAAGGTGCTGATGGAGTTTGGTGTCAGTCGGCTGAACCATACTCTGGCGGGGCCTTTGAGTGTTGTGGGGAAGGCCCTGCACATGATCTCGTCTGCTACCCCCTGAAGGTGCATTAGGGTCTTGAAAGTTTCTAGATGGTCCAGGGGATCCTTTACCCCGTCGTAGCTGTCTATATGCAGCATGCGAAATTTATGAGGTAGGGGGAAGGAGTTCACGGCTGCAGTGAAAGGCGAATCGGTGCGATTGACTAAATCATCAAGATCACTGGAAACTCGCCCCTTGAGTGCGTTCATCATAACCTCCATCTGTTCTCTCATCGCTTGCATCTCTACGACAATATGTGGTGGAGTCGCATCCGAGAGGGATGGCATGCTCAAGTTCTGCTTCTCCGGTTTGCTAGGGGCATGGCTGCCTTCAGGTTTCTCCTGGTTTTTTCTTGCAGCGCTGGTCCTTTCTTGGTCTTCTTGTTGGTCATTCGGTGCTACATTCTTCTAGCGCAGCTGTTCTTCCAAGTCGTGGTTTTGTTTGGTGAGGCACTCCACGGCCGCAGCGAGAGTTCGAACCTGTCTTTCGAAGGCAGACGTGGGTGGTTCCTCTCCTTGAACGTCGTTAGTGGTTGCCATCGAGCGCGTGAGTACCATGCAACCCTTTAGTTCGGGAAACAATAGTATGGCTTATGAATCTCAACTAAGAAGTTTCTCACAGACGGCGCCAACTGATGATACCGAGAAATTCATCAGTGAGCCACACATTACCCGCACACTCTAAAGGCACCTGCACAAACAAAGAAGAGAAAAACCTTGCAAAGAGCACCGGTATGGTGTCAGCCAAGTACCCTCCAAAGGTCAAGTTAAAACTTCTTCAATTCTAGAGTGCTAGAGAGGGGTTAATTATGCGTACCTTAGTTTATGAGAGTATTGGGGCTTTTATAGTAGTAACGGGTTGACATCTCCTCCTTGGTGCAGAAGTCTTTTCCTTATAGGACTCTTCTTGTATAATCCTAAACGTGATGGACAAGGTGTTTCCTTGTGGTGAGGACTCATTAATGAACGTATCTTCTAGAACTCTACTTGTGTTAGAATTCCTTTTATATGTTGTGGATATTGGGCCCGTCCAGCCTCGGCCCACAGGGGATGGCCCGTCATGAGGATGGCCCGTCATGAGGATGGCCCGTCATGCCCATATTATGGAGATTTTTCCCTCTTCAGCCGCCATTCTCACAATTCACCTAGCCTGGTCTCTTGGGTTAATGTCATTTTGAAAGGGACACTAGCAATTATATCTGCCATCCTCAAGTTCAATCCTACTCAAGCTAGCATACTGGAAAAATGCCTCTATCACTGTAGACATTCATAAAAGGGCTCTTTTTCTCTAACACATGGAGTAAGATGGATTTTTATATTTATTTATTATTGTGTTGCTGGAAGAGCTAGATGGATTTAATTCGTTATTCTGTATTGTTAGGTTCTAAGGTCTTAGGATTTTATGTATTTAGAACTCTAATTTGTAATGTTGGCAAACCATGATCAAAACAATGTATTTAGTCTTGTTTAAGTTTGCTCAAAGTTGGTAAAATATTGTAAAGTTGGAATCGAGTGACTGCAGAAGCATTGGGGCTTCTCGGCCTGGCTCGATCGATCGAGTCGATCGAAGGTTAGACTCGATCGATCGAAAGTCGGCCCAGATGCGTTTTTCTGCAAAATTCCAACTCAGCCCTAACTCTTTAAACGTTTAGAGTTTTATGTTTTTGCCCTAGGTATATAAGGCAAACCCTAGCTACGTTTTTCAGAGTTGCACAAGTTGTATTGTTGCTCATACATTGCGGTTTTGTGTAAATCTCTTGTGAGATCTAGAGGAGCTTTCCTTTACACAAAGCTTAGGGTTTTCAAGATTGAGATCACTTCAACATCTTGATGATCAACTTGGTTGCTGCCTTTGAAGCTTAAAGATAAACAAGTGAGGAGCTTGTACCTGATTAAAGGAATACAAAGAAAGAAGTAGTCCGTGGATTCGGAGCCTGCGCGTGGTCGTGTCAGGAAGTTACTACTGGTGTGTAGCATTAGGAAGTCAAGCGGGGAGCTTGTAAGTCCTTTTGTAAGAACTTCAATTCTTTCGTAGTGGATTCCGTTTTGCCTTGAGGATCGGTGGGTAAAATCCTCCCCAGGTTTTTCCGGTGTGGTTTCCTGGGTGATCATATCATGTGTTATTTATTTTCCGCTGCTTTATATGTTTTATATGCTTGATATGATTTTGTGATTTTTTTAACCTAGAATTGCATAATTTGACTAAGTAACAACTTGGCTAATTAATCTAGGCTACTCAATCTGGTTATAGTTTAAGGGGTCTAAACCGTTCAAGTGGTATCAGAGCGGGTAGCTCTTCTTGTTTGAGATCTTTATCTCAGAGCTGATCCTTGACCCCAGTTGTCATGAAGCATGGACACTCTCTGTTTGTTCCTCCTCACTTTGATGGGAACAATTATGCTTACTGGAAAGTAAGGATGAAAGCATTCCTGAAATCCATAGATGAGAGGGTATGGAATTCCGTTGAATACGGATGGGAGAAGCCCACTACTCCTGTTAGTGAGTGGCAAACTTCTGAGAAAGAAGCAGCAGGCTTCAATAGCAAAGCTATGAATGCCATCTTCAATGCTGTTTCAATGGAGAAATTTAAGAGGATCTCTAATGTTGAGGTTGCTCATACTGCCTGGAAAATCCTCCAAACTGTGCATGAAGGCACAAAGGCTGTTAAAATTAACAAACTGCAGCAATTAACTTCTAGGTTTGAAAACATTAGAATGTTTGATGATGAAACCTTTGATGAGTTTTATGCAAAACTAAATGATATTGTTAATTCTGCTTATAATTTGGGTGAAGTCTATGATCAACCTAAAGTTGTTAGGAAGATTCTTAGATCTTTGACTGAAGACTTTAGACCCAAAATAACAGCCATTACTGAAAGTAAGGATGTTGACTCCATCCCTGTGGATGAGCTTGTAGGATCTCTTCAGTCCTATGAGTCTGACTTACCCAAGACTGTCAAATCCAAATCAATGGTGCTGAAGTCTGTTGATGATGTTGAAGCTGGTGGATTTGATGATGAGCTCTCTCCCACGGAGATAGCTTACCTTGCCAAGAATTTTAGGAATTTTCTCAGAAACACTAATAGAAAGGCAAGGAACACCAACACTGCTGAACCTAGAAACTTTAGGAAGAATGATCCCACTAAAGTTAACAATTTTGAAAAACCTAGAGAACAAGTAGGTCAATCTTCTAATAACTCTTTGGGTCCTCAGTGTTATGGTTGTCAAGGGTATGGTCATGTCAAATCTGAATGTCCTACTTTCTTGAGAAATAAGGGTAAAGCTATGGCTGTAACCCTTAGTGATAATGAGGTTTCTGATGATGAGTCCGGTTGTGACGAGGATGGAAACTTCATTGCTTTCACTGCTACTGGTACAGTAGATGAAAGCATATCTGCTGAGGAGAACCCTGCTGATGGGGAACTCTCTGAAGATGCAGATCTTCAAGAGGCCTATAACAAACTTTGCAAAATTGCTGCAAAGGATGCTATGAAAGTTGATTTAGGCCTGAAGAAAATTGATGCTCTTGAGCTTGAGAAGAAAAATTTGCTTGTGAAATTATTTGATGCTAATGATCTTTTGAATAATGTTAAATCTGAAAACATGCTGTTGCTTGATAAAGTTAGAACTTTGGAACATGATTTATCTGCTGCTAGATCTGCTAGTTCTAAACTTGATCACATGTTGAATATTCAAAAGTATCCTTCTGATAAAGCTGGGTTAGGATATGTTGAAAGCATCTTTGATTCTGGACCCCATTCCACTGTCTTTGTTCCTTCTTCTTCCTCTTCTAAACCTCTTGTGAGTGAGGTTGTGAGTGAAACCATTAAACCCTCTGTGAGTAAGGTTGTTAAACCTGTAGATGTTTCACCACCAAAGAAGATTAAGGTAGACTTAAGAGAATCCAAACCTAAGGAGCCTACCAAACCGAAGGACAAGATGCATGGTAAACCTGCTTGGGTTTGTCATTATTGTGGTAAGTCTGGACATATTCGTCCTAACTGTTACAAGCTTCAAGCTGATAAGAGAGCAAAAAGACTAAAAGTGCCTGTGCCTCAAGCACAAGATCCTATGGCACTAATTGGTGAATTGGTAAAGGCATTAAACCTTTATTCCAATTCTGGAGTTGGGAATCACTCTAATATGAATAAGAACTCCAATGCTCGGGGTGCATCTAAAAAGTTTTGGATGCAAAAGACTCGAACTAATTGAGTCTTTCTGACATGGTCCTTGTGCTTCATTGCTCTATTCTGTGTGACCATTGTTATTTGGTTTTTGTGTTTTTCTTTTGTTCTAGGACTTGCATTGCATTACATACATGCTTTTCATTCTAGGATTTATTTGTTTTCTCTTTAAATAAATATAAAAAAAAAAAAAAAAAAAAAAAAAAAAAAAGAGAAAGCAAAATCTGTGTTGAACACTATTTTTCTTGATTTTTGAAAACAAGGTTGGTCATTCTTTTTACACATGTCATGTCTTGTGTACCTTGTTTAACTTTGATGAGCTTATTTGTTGCACTTAACTAGTTGAAACTTTGTAGTGCATGTTGTGTGGGAAAAATGTGTGTGGTTTTTAATCACTTTGCCTTAATCATGAAGTCACATGTTGTTGACTGACGGACTTGATCCTTTTGAAAAAGGCATAAATAACCATCTCACCACTGTTCACTAGCCAATCATGAACACCTTAGTGCATATCATAAGATTTAATGCTCGAGAAAGTGTAGCACATGCACAAAAAGAACATAATGTGTAGCCTCAAATTAAATTAAAACTGGTGTGTACTATTAGGCTTGATGCCATTTCACTTAATTTAAACCGGTGTGTACTATTAGGCTGAATGCCATTTCATATAAAAATAAGAGGCAAAAATGAAAGAAACTTACATGATTGCAAGCTTTTGATCTAGGAGATATGGGAGTTATAGGATGTAACTCTTTAGGTGATAGTCTCTTTTAATTCTATGTGATGAATTGTGTAGACTTTGTGCTTGATTGCCATTCACATATCACCTCACATGTATCTCAAAGTCTTTGCTAGTTTCACACACTACACAAGTTACTCTTTGTTAAACACTGTACATGCTAGTGTGTGTGTTCTTGATCTGACCAACCAAGTTTGAAAATATCTTGAGATTTGTGCACAACATATTTGTTGCTTGAGAAAAATTAATTTGGAAGACAATTGAAACTTGTGTTTGAGAGAATTGGGTTTAGAATTTTGGGTTTTTGAAAATGCATTCCATCTCATACTCATGCATTTTGTATTCATTGTTCAAATGCTTTGAGGAGTTGTTTCAAAATTGGGTTTGCAATTTTTTTTTCAAAACTGTGTTTTTTCCCAAAATTCAGTGTGTTTTTGCTCATTTCGATCGATCCAGAGTGTCTTTCGATCGATCGAAAAAGTGCCTCAGAAAGTGCTAAAACGTCTGTCACTTTCGATTGATCGAATGTAATTTTCGATCGATCGAACATCGTGAATAAGCTTTTTTTAAAAAGAGAAATCTGACTTTTTCAAAGATTCAAACTTTTTCAAAAACTTTTCTTTTTCTCTCTCCGACGAGGCAAGACCAAATCTTCAAGTTTTTGTCGTTTTCTTCCGAAATTTTTGCATAATCGCTCTCTCCTCAAGCCGGTATGTCTCTTTTACCCTTGCTTTTCAGTTTATTTACTTGATTTCATGCATTTTTCATGCATTGAAGAGGAGATTTTCGGAACTTTTTCAAATTGGGATTTTTGTTGTTTCGGACCAAATTGTTTGCATTTGATCAATGGGTTTTGATGGGGACACTCTATAAACATGTTCTTGAGTGATTAATTTGATCAATTTGGAGTTTTGTGAACAACTGAAATTTCTAGGGTTTATGTTTGATCCGAATTGGGGCTTTTTGTGAAATTGGGATTAATTGATGAAATTGGTTTGTGTAATTGATGTAATTGGTTATTATAAACTGTTTCTAATGGTATGTAATGATTGATTCATCAATTTGATGCAAAAATTTTCAAGTGGTTCTCAAATTTTTAGGGTTTTTGTTAAGAAACCCTATTTTCAAGCCAATTTTGTGAAAAATCTTAATTTGATCCTGGTTACTGCATTAGTTCATGCATCATAACATTGTTAATGTTCATGCATCATATAGATTTTTATTCTATATTTTTTTTGTGCTAACTTGCAGTCTGCCCTTGGTTTTATTTTCTGTTCTTTTGGTTTTCTCTTTGTGTCTCTGTCCTGTTCCTTAGCATCATGCCTAGGAAGACTAGAGCACGTAGGACCATCCCCACTCCTTCTCCACCCTCACCTACCTTTGATAGTGAGCGGTTCCCCAGTGAGAAAAACCAAGAGATCTTTGAGACTTTAAACCTTAATAGAAAGGTTTGGGCTGAGCGTTCTGTTCGTTTAGATGAGGTAGATCCTGCCATTAGGGCAAATTTTGAGCGTAGGGGTTGGTTACCTTTGTTAGCTGTGTCTGACCCTCCACCTCCGGCTACCTTGATT
The DNA here is from genome assembly GCA_023736055.1 of Quercus glauca. Classification (NCBI taxonomy): domain Eukaryota; kingdom Viridiplantae; phylum Streptophyta; class Magnoliopsida; order Fagales; family Fagaceae; genus Quercus; species Quercus glauca. The sequence goes on along the minus strand of CM043323.1, from coordinate 14,618,636 downwards.
AGAGAGTTCTTCTCGAACCTCTCTGTCCGCATCTATGATTCCAACACTCTAGTTAGGAGTTGGATACGAGGTGTAGAGTACTCCATTACTCCTCAGGTAGTGGCTGATGCTCTAGAGGTACCGTTGGTTAGGGATCCTGTCTATCCCTATGATGAGTCACCTGAGCTGAGTGATGTCATGTCTTACATCACTGGATCTTCTATCCAGTGGGGTTCTGATCCTCGGATCACCACTGCTGAGCTTCCTGAGACTACCTATCTATTCTTTAGGATAGCCTGTCATTCACTCTGGCCCATTTCTCAACTGCACACCATTCCTCTTGAGAGGTGTGTTTTTCTGTACGCTCTTGTTACAGATGCTCCTATTAGTTTTCCCCATCTTTTTCTTCGTTCTTTGAATGAAGTTTATAGGAGTTCATCTACTTCTCATGCCCTTGTCCATCCTATTTTCATTCATAGGATTTTACTATATCTAGGTTTAGAGGACTTCCCTGCTTCTGAGCCTGTTCATGTTATTGGTCCTATAGGTGCGTCTTTTCTTAGACAGAGGGCCGCTCATCTTCGAGCTGGTTCTAAACACCCTAGGTCTGATCCCTCTAGTAGCGCTCTACCTCCTCCTTCTTCTTCTACAGGTCCTGCTGGTGAGGCTGTTCCAGATTCTGTAGGTGCTGCTGCTGTTCCTCCATCTCCTGCGGCTGACTTCGATGTTCGTCGTACTTTGGAGACTGTCATGACCGTTCAGGCGGCTCATGGTCAGCTTTTGGTGGATCTGTTCGATGAGATTCGAGCTCTGAGAGCGGATTTGGCGCATCTTCGTTCTTCCTCACCACCTCCTTTTGATGATGGCCTCTGATGCCCTTTGGCATTCCGTCACAAAAAGGGGGAGTAGAGTTTTTGACTTGTAGAGGCGATTTTGTTGATAGGGGGAGATTTTTTGTGTTAGGGGGAGATATTTTTGTTAGCATGGGATATTTTTGTGGAGTTTATTTAGATTGTATCTAGGTGCTTCACTTTGTATATCATTTTTGGGATATTCATGTTAGGGGGAGTAACATTGATTGATATATTGATATACATGTTTCTTTTAATTCTTGTTGTCTTTATGATTCACTGCTTATTGATTTATATTTATGAGTTGCTTCATTGATATATTTCTTTATTTTGTGTTGTGTGAATCTTACAAGAATATTATACCTGTTTATATACTATTTGCTGCCACACATGCGTTTATGTGTTTGTTGAGTATTTCAGGAATATACAGGTTGATTCGACAAAGCTGCTGTCTACACTTGCAACCGATGGATAGTAGTTAGGTTGAACTTTTGTTTATGAGCATTATTATGTAAAGGGCTATTTACTTGTAAACTTTGAGCTTTTATTGTGTGTTTTGTCACGGATTGCCAAAGGGGGAGTTTGTTAGGTTCTAAGGTCTTAGGATTTTATGTATTTAGAACTCTAATTTGTAATGTTGGCAAACCATGATCAAAACAATGTATTTAGTCTTGTTTAAGTTTGCTCAAAGTTGGTAAAATATTGTAAAGTTGGAATCGAGTGACTGCAGAAGCATTGGGGCTTCTCGGCCTGGCTCGATCGATCGAAGGTTAGACTCGATCGATCGAAAGTTGGCCCAGATGCGTTTTTCTGCAGAATTCCAACTCAGCCCTAACTCTTTAAACGTTTAGAGTTTTATGTTTTTACCCTAGGTATATAAGGCAAACCCTAGCTACGTTTTTCAGAGTTGCACAAGTTGTATTGTTGCTCATACATTGCGGTTTTGTGTAAATCTCTTGTGAGATCTAGAGGAGCTTTCCTTTACACAAAGCTTAGGGTTTTCAAGATTGAGATCACTTCAACATCTTGATGATCAACTTGGTTGCTGCCTTTGAAGCTTAAAGATAAACAAGTGAGGAGCTTGTACCTGATTGAAGGAATACAAAGAAAGAAGTAGTCCGTGGATTCGGAGCCTGCGCGTGGTCGTGTCAGGAAGTTACTACTGGTGTGTAGCATTAGGAAGTCAAGCGGGGAGCTTGTAAGTCCTTTTGTAAGAACTTCAATTCTTTCTTAGTGGATTCCGTTTTGCCTTGAGGATCGGTGGGTAAAATCCTCCCCAGGTTTTTCCGGTGTGGTTTCCTGGGTGATCATATCATGTGTTATTTATTTTCCGCTGCTTTATATGTTTTATATGCTTGATATGATTTTGTGATTGTTTTAACCTAGAATTGCATAATTTGACTAAGTAACAACTTGGCTAATTAATCTAGGCTACTCAATCTGGTTATAGTTTAAGGGGTCTAAACCGTTCATGTATTAATTTCTTTATGTGTTAATGAAAAGTTTTATTCAGCAAAAATAGAGAGAAAAGAAACATGGGCCACTTACAAAATTCCAAGGTAGGTTAACTTTGTTGCTAACATTTAGCTGGTTGATCATTGAACAATAGCTTCGTTGGCCCAACGATGAACCTACAACACCCATCAAATTCAAAACCAAAAAAAATTTCACCTTCCCGAAAATTGAATAAACATCTAAAGCATGAATAAACAACTTAGCTCATAGATGAATAAATTTCTTTAAAAAAAAAATGAAAATTGAAATCCCTTACAAATGATGGTAATAAAGTTAATCATAATAATATTTTTAGGAAAATATTAAAAAAGAAAGCATAGGATACTTTTTGTACTATGAACTTTTGAGTTTATGAGAAATTAACAAATCATTAAGCTAAATATCTAACAATGTCAAATCCTACAACGACTAAATTTGATACTGCTTCATTAAGGCTGTTTACAAATCTCACATTTGGATCTTGGGTACATAAAAAGTTTATTATTAGCATGTGACTCATTAAACAAATTATTTTATATCTTCAAATTAAATAGCATGCAATTAAGAACATAACAATCATTGTCAGCTTGAATATGATAGCATGATGGGAAATTGTCTAAAACCAACAAACCTTGGAATGCAAATGCAGGAATCCTTAATGTTCTATATATTTCTGTCAAATTTGTGTATAATATGTTGTTACAGGATGTCTGAAACAGAAAATAAACATGAAACATTAACCATAGGAAAACAAAAAAAATTATATAATTAAAGAATAAAAATTATTCACAAAAAGAAAGGAAAGCATAGGCAGATGAAAGAAAGAAGTAATCAAACCTTAGGAATGGTTGGAATAGATGAGAACCTCTTCCTATATAAGATACAGAAATACCCAAAAGCATGCATCATTGATCCCGAGAGATACCTTTCAAATTCCATAGCATTCATTGAATAAGAGGGGAGTTGTATATTAAGGTTCCTGAACCGGTGTGGTAACTAGCAAGATGCACTATTAGCTGACTAGGAGAGGAAGGAATTTGGATTTTGTGATTTGCTTTTGATTATTGTAGAAGGGGAGGTGAACCTGAAAATAGGCGGGTCTGATTATTGTGGAAGAGTAGAAGGTTTTATTCGGGCAAAAAAAAAAAAAAAAAAACAGCACAACCTTTAAAAACATAAAAGGTAGAATTCTAGAAAGGGGAGATTAACCTAACGTGTTATTCTGTAGGGGGAAAAAAAAGCGTTTGTTTCAATGAGAGTCGACATTAATTGATAATTATAAGGTGGTCTCACTTAAATTTAGATAAATGGAACAAAATTAGAACTCTAATTAGGAATTCTAATGTACACGTGGCACACAATTAGAGTTCTTATTTGGAATTCAATTTCACACTCTCTCTGCTTCACCTATTATTATATATATAGATATGCACAAGTTTTGTCCAGGTTCTTAGAAGTTAAAAATTTTCAAAAGTTTTGTACTTCAAACTTATATTTAATTTCTAAAGTTTGTCAAAAGAATTTTTGCATCATTGAAAGAGAAATTTCGACTACTAAATAATGTTTTAAAGAGATACTCCAAATTTTAAATAACGTTTTGAATGTCTAAATCTCATTTAAAAGATGATTTCTAAACTAAACTATTTTCCGAAAATAATTGAGTTTCAAAGTAAGTTTTCTAAAAAGTTTCTCTCTCTTTAAATTTGTTAAAACCAAGTGATTTCAAAGTCATATTCTTATTATCCAAATGGTATTTAAAAATGTTCTTTTAGCAAATTGAATTTTCAAATTTACTCAAGAATTGTAATATATTTATATAAACTCCTTAGTTTCTATTCGTTCTCCAAGAGAGTCAAGCATCTTTTGATTTATATTCTATTCAATATTGTGATCTTTGATATCCCTCTGAATTTAGAACTCGAGTTTCTAATGAGTCGTTGGCGTGGTAGTGCTAACCTGAAATTTGTGTAATTAAAAAAAAAAATGTTACTCAATATTATTAAAATTAAATATTTCTTTATAGTTCTCAAGATAAATAAAGTCGATTACGTTTTTTTTTTTTTTTTTTTTTTTCGTACTCCATCTTTGTAAAGAGAAGCCACACCAGCTGCAAGGTGTCCACTGTTGAAGCCACACCATCTTTACATAATGCTTTGTGCAAGGGCGTTGGACACAGTATCCATTGTTGAAACCGAAGTTGAAGTGGAATAAATTAGGTTGGCATTGACAAGTCATAGGCAGTGCCAAGGTCAACACTCAACAGTGCATGCAGTAGGATTGAATTTTTGTAGTCTGTAAACTATACTACAAGCTTTGCAGGAATAGTTTTGGCCGTATGGCCTTTCCTTTTATTTCTTCACCTTTTTCTTCTTTTCTTCCTTCCACACTCTTCACATCAAGTCACAAAAAATACCAGCCAACTTTTCTTGACTTCGTACATAAAGATGACTTCAACTCTTCTCATTGGAAAGCTTCTCCAGCAAGTTCAATTTGCTTTGCCGACTTCTTGCCAATTTTTCAACAAGCTCCTTTAATGAGCAAAGACAGAGTGTGTGCTGGAGCATGGTGCAGTGCACCCAACACAACCAGATAAAATAAGTAAAAGCTTTGTATAAAAAAAAAGGGACTATATGGCGTTTTGCCCTTAATTTTTTTAAAAATTAGTAATATGCCCCTATTTCGAAACTATATAGGGATATGCTCCTGTTTCGATACTTGATTACCTTAAAATTGAGTTTCAATTAAATACTCAATTCATAGAAAATCGAGTTATGCCCGATCAAACTTTAAAAAAAAAAAAAAAAAAAAAAATTTGCATGGAAATTGACTTTTAGAAAATTGAGTTCCATGCAAAAATTTTTTGTAAGTGTGATACCAGGTTTAGAGAGCCCTATAGTAGCGTTTTTAAACCCTATAGCGACATTTTAAAGCCCTATAACGGCATTTTCTTGCAAATTTTTTTTTTATAAGTATGATCACCCCATACTAGGTTCAGGGAGCCTTATAGTGGCGTTTTGAAGCCTTATAGTGACGTTTTAAAGCCCTATAGCAGCGTTTTCCTGCAAAAAAATTTTTATAAGTGTTATCACCCTATCAGGGAGCCCTATAGTGGCGTTTTTAAGCCCTATAGTGACGTTTTAAAGTCCTATAGTGCGTTTTTGAACTCGATTTTCTAAAAGTCGAGTTCTATGCAATTTTTTTTTTTAATTTTTAAGTTTGATCGGGCATAACTCGATTTTCTATGAATTGAGTATTTCATTGAAACTCGATTTTAAGGTAATCGAGTATCGAAACAGGGGCATATCCCTATATAGTTTTGAAATAGGGGCATATTGCTAATTTTTAAAAAAAAATTAAGGGCAAAAGGCCAGATAGATAATGTACTCAACTTTGTTAAGATTGATTCCTACAAATTTACTTTTCGTAATACCGAGTACCACCTTAACTTTTTTTATTACACAATTTTCAAGTCGACAGTGCCACGTAAATTTCAAGTCAGCAGTGCTATGTTGGCGACTCATCTAGGAACTAGAGTTCACTGAACTCGAGTACTATTTAGAACTCAATTTTGTGAAACTTGAGTACTAAAAAAGTGATACATTGCTAAATATTTCCGAAACAGATCTAATTTACCACAAATTTTATTAAAACGTGATATTTGGCTATTTTTGCCCAACATCTGAGCACTTTTTTTTTACTGTATTCAAAACCTTTCTCTAGTAGTTTACTAAGGCAGAAACTAGTTTTCTAGATTATTTTCAAAACCTTTTGATTATCTTTCTTATTCCTGAATTGTGATAATCTCAGTTCTATTGGTTCTTTAATCTTTTTTTATTTATCAATTTAATCTTTGTGTTGCAAGCACTGATAGGTCAGTTAAATATCCTCCAATTTAAGTTCTTAAAGCAAAGTGAGTATTTTTTTTCTATGATTTCTCACTTTGCTAATTAAGAATCACATAAATCTCTTGTTATATTTTATTTTTAAGTTTGTTCTTGTTTAGTTTAATAATTATGATGTTTTCTTCATGTATAGGAACATTAACCAATGACATATTGTTAGGACATATGTGTTCACATGTTAAGAACATATGTCATATTTTATGTAAATTGGCTAATCCTTTGACAAAACGCACTCTACTTGTAATTGGGTAGTTCTAGGTGTTTTTAATACTTCAAGAAACAAGGTTTCAAGATCAAGTATTGAAGTCATCAAGTCTGTCCAAGAAAAAGCAAGCTGAAGTGCACAGATTTTAAAGCTCGACACCTGCTCGACACCTACCTCGACACCTGCTATCTGTCGAGAATTAAAAAGTCAGAATTTCAATCTGATTTTCTTGGGATCCGTGAATGTGTTTTTGGGCCTTCTTTTCTTCTAACCCTAAACATATAAATGGAGTGTTTTAAGACCCGTCAACATAGACACAAGTAGCATAAGCATTGAGCAATCCTTGTTCAATCAAATTGTGATCTAAGACGAAGTTCTTGACCTAGTTCATCTTCTTCAAGAAGTTGCTGTGTATTTGCACCATAGGGTTTTGTGACCAAGCATCTTCCTAATCTTCATTGCATAGGATGATCTGAAGAACTTTGCAGCCAACCTCTCTTCCTAAAGTTGGTGTTTGAAGTCGCGTACTGGGATCCACAAATCTGGTTAGTCACGTACTTGGGGGCCGTGCATCAAAAGGGGGAACTGTCACTACAGATCAAGTCCAATTGGGTATTGGGGTAAGGGTTCAACTGTAGGTTGGTAAGGTACTTGGGATTCCTTTACTTGTAACCACTTGATTTGATAATAGTGGAGTTTCGGGAGTGGTGACCTGAAAATCACCCGGTGGGGTTTTTGCCGTTAGGGTTTTCCCCATTCATGAACAAATCACCGAGTTATTTATTTTTCCGCTGCATATTTAGTTTTGGTGATTTGTTTGTGCTGCCACGCGTTTGCATGATAAATTGATTAATTAATAACTTGGCTAAATTAATTAATTAGTTTAAATCACAAGGGGTCATTCAATTTGTGGCCTAACACATATTAACAAAACTTTCACAAATAAACTCAATATCCTCTCAAATCCAAGCTATTTCTAAACAATAAAATATATCAGAATTTATGAAATCAAGAAGTTTTCCAAAAAAACTGACTTGGTGTATACAATTAGATGAATTTGACATAATAAATAATAATAAAAAAATTGACTAGATTAAAAAAATCTCTCTCTCTCTCTCTCTCTCTCTCTCTCTCTCTCTCTCTCTCTCTCTCTCTCTCTCTCTCTCTCTCTCTCTCTCTCTCTCTCTCTCTCTCTCTATATATATATATATATAAACTAAATCAAAATTATACCATTGTTCTTCTTTTTTTTATTTTTTTTATTTGAACGATAGAAAATGACGACATGGTTTAAAGGACAAAAAAGTGGGGTTTAGTTAAATTTTAGATTCACCAATTCAACTCAATGTGTTAAATAAATGACAAACATTATAATAATGGTAAAATATATTTTGGTCCCTAAACTTTATTAAAAATTCATTTTTCGTCCATAAACTTTAATAAATTCCTTTTTTTTGTCCCTAAACTATAGAAAAGTTTATTTTTAAGTTTGTTCTTGTTTAGTTTAATAATTATGATGTTTTCTCGATGTATAGGAATATTAATAAATGCTATATTTAGGGGTGTCAATTCGGGTTAGCGTGTTGGGTTTGTATCGTGTCAAGGTAGGGGTATTCGACTAAATCGCTCAACCAGAACCCAACTCATTTAATAATCATGTCATGATCCTTCAGCTTTAACCCGACCTGTTAATAAGGCGGGTTAATATGACCCAACCCACTTGACACGCTTAATAAACAAGTCGTGTTAGGTTGACACGAATGTAACACAACTCATTTTAACCTGCATAATATTAAATATAACATCTATCTATAATTTTTTTTTTTTTTACATCCCAAAAGTAGTGCATATACTTCAAGTCTTCAACCTACATTCAAAATAATATAGTTCAACAAAAAAATAACATCTATCTAGAAATAAGTTATTTACACCCCAAAAGAAGTGCATACACCTCAACCCAAATTCAAAATAACATAGTTCAACAAAAATATAATATTCTCAGGGTTTGTAAAGTTTTAATTTCCAATTATATCTCTTGTAAAATTTTGTAATTACTCACTTTTCTTTTTAAATTTAAAATATAAGTTGGATATAAAAGGTATTTGACAACTCTAAAATAAAATGAATATTTATTTATTATACGAGTTAAACGGGTTGTGTTAAATGGGTCATTTTGAGTTGACACAAATAAATTGACGTGTCAAACTTGTCTATTGCGGGTTACACAAGTTGACTCGCTTATGACACGTTTCTTATTGTGTCGTTTTCAGGTTGACCTGTTTATGACCCAAACCCATTAAGGCCCAACCCTAACCAGCAAAAACTCGTGTCGGGTTCGCAGGTTGGGTCGAGCATTGACACCCCTTGCTATATTTACAAAACTTTCACAAATAAGCTCAATATCCTCTAAAATCAAAGCTACTTCTAAACAATAAACTCTATCAGAATTTATGAAATCAACAAGTTTTCCAAAAAAAAAAATGACTTGGTTTATACAATAATAGATGAAATTGACCAATTTTTTTTTTTTTTTGACTCTATAATATATATATATATATATATATATATATATATGAACTAAATCAAAATTATCCCATTGTTCTTCTTCTTCTTCTTTTATATTTTTTTTATTTGAACGATAGAAACCCCATTGTTTAAAAAAAAAAAATGAAAATGACCCCATTGTTAAAAAGTGGGGTTTACTTAAATTTTAGATTCAACCATTCAACTCAATGTATTAGATAAATGACAAACATTATAATAATGGTGAAATATTATTTTGGTCCATAAACATTACCAAAAATTTGTTTTTCGTTCATAAACTTTAATAAATTTCTTTTTTGTCCCTAAACAATAGAAAATTTTATTTTTAAGTTTGTTCTTGTTTAGTTTGATAATTATGATGTTTTCTTGATGTATAGGAACATTAACAAATGATATATCAACAAAAATTTCACAAATAAGCACAATATCCTCTAAAATCCAAGCTACTTCCAAACAATAAACTCTATCAGAATTTATGAAATAAACAAGTTTTCCAAAAAAAATGACTTGGTTTATACAAGAATGGATGAAATTGACATAATAAATAATAATAAAAAAATGGACTTGATAAAATATATATATATATATATAAACTAAATCAAAATTATCCCATTGTTCTTCTTCTTCTTTTTTATTCTTTTATTTGAACGATAGAAACCCCGTTGTTTTTTTAATATGAAAATGACCCCATTGTTAAAAAGTGGGGTTTACTTAAATTTTAGATTCAACCATTCAACTCAATGTATTAGATAAATGACAAACATTATAATAACAGTGAAATATTATTTTGGTCCCTAAACTTTACAAAAAACTTGTTTTTCGTCCATAAACTTTAATAAATTCCTTTTTTGTCCCTAAACTATAGAAATGTTTATTTTTAAGTTATGACGTTTTCTTGATGTATAGGAACATTAACAAATGATATATCAACAAAACTTTCACAAATAAGCTCAATATCCTCTAAAATCCAAGCTACTTCCAAACAATAAACTCTACCAGAATTTATGAAATCAACAAGTTTTCGAAAAAAAATTGACTTGGTTTATACAATAATAGATGAAATTGACATAATAAATAATAATAAAAAAAATTGACTTGATAAAATATAAATATATATGTATATATGAACTAAATCAAAATTATCCCATTGTTCTTCTTCTTCTTCTTTATTTTTTTTTTTTATTTGAATGATAGAAAATGATCCTATTGTTTTTTTTTTTAATACGAAAATGACAACATTGTTAAAAGGACTAAAAAGTGGGGTTTAGTTAAATTTTAGATTCAACAATTCAACTCAATGTATTAAACAAATGACAAACATTGTAATAACAGTAAAATATTATTTTGATCCCTAAATTTTACCAAAAATTCACTTTTCATCCATAAACTTTAATAAATTCTTTTTTTGTCTCTAAACCAAGGGAGTCAATACCGTACCGGAGGCTGTACCGGTTTGGCCAGCGGTACGATATATTTCGGATACCGGTCAATACCGGTGTACCGTTTCGGGTTTACCGCTATTTTTTATATTTATATATATATATATATATATATATATATATATATATATTTATATATATGTATGTATGTATGTGTGTGTGTATATTATAATAAATATAAAAGTTTACCATAAAACATTTCCTCAATTCAGAACTAATTATTCATAGTTTTAGACTTTAGTATCAATTAAAAGAAGAAAAAAAAAACACAATATAAAATATAGAAAGCTTAAAAGTTACCATTGCATACTAAGAAAACAAATAATACTAATAAGTTAATACAAATAAGTTACTATTCTGCTCTAACAAAAATTCAAAAATTACAAAACTTAAAAAAAAATAAAATAAAATAAAATAAAAAAAACTTTTTTCCGGTACGCCCGGTACCGGCCGGTATTGCCCGAAATTGGCCGGTACGCCCGGTACATGGCTGGTACGCCCGGTATTTTTTCCGGTACGAAACAGAGGGATTTATGTACCGGTATGCTTGCCGGTACGAAATATACCGGCCAGTACGGCCGGTATGGTACGGAATTGACTTCCTTGCTCTAAACTATAGAAAAGTTAATTTTTAAGTTTGTTCTTGTTTAGTTTAATAATTATGATGTTTTCTTGATGTACAGGAACATTAACAAATGATATATCAACAAAACTTTCATAAATAAGCTCAATATCCTCTAAAATCTAAGCTACTTCCAAGCAATAAACTCTATCAGAATTGATGGAATCAACAAGCTTTCCAAAAAAATTGACTTGGTTTATACAATAATAGATGAAATTGACATAATAAAAAAAAAATTGACTCGATAAATATATATATATATATATATATATATATATATATATGAACTAAATCAAAATTATCCCATTGTTCTTCTTCTTCTTTTTTATTTTTTTTATTTGAACGACAAAAAATGACCCCATTGGTTTTTTTAATACGAAAATGACAACATCGTTAAAAGGACTAAAATGTGGGGTTTAGTTAAATTTTAGATTCAACAATTCAACTCAATGTATTAAATAAATGGCAAACATTATTGTGGGGCCGGTTGCCCAATAAGATGACATGGAATTCATAGGAAGTGGGCTTGTGGCCCAACGGCCCAGTCCGAGGACATTCACATATCCGAGAATGTTTAAAGAGAGTTATTTTGAGAGTAGTATAAGACAAAGAGATGTAAGTCATGTATAGCGGCCCAAACCGCATCCGAGGACGAGATCCACCTCTGATACCAAGGTCCGAGGTGGATGTAACTATTTTAGTATTCAATGTACTTCATCAAGTTGCACATGAGCTAAAAGGTGACTATAGAACAAAGGAGAAACCGGAGAAGGTAGCAAATATCTTCTAAAGCTGCTACCTCCACATTAAATGCTCCCCAGCTAACTCTCTGGCCGCATTAATGTGGAGGTGATACTTGAACAGTAACCAGGCAGCCTTATGGCCACCGAGCGAAGGTTCTAGGAAGTGCTGGATGGGACAGAAGGAAGATCCCAGATTAAAACCTACACGTGTACGGCGAAAATAGAAAAGAAGGTAGTATATAACAAGAAAGTAGGTGACATCGAAAAGGGACGGGAAAAAAAGGAGAAAAAGGAAAAACAGCAGAGCACCCATTAAAATACCCCCTGAAACCTAGCCGAAGAGAGTGGATATCATTTAAAATAGTTTGAAGCTTCCTTTGTTGCGGAGGGATCATGTCTTTTTCTACTAATTGGAATTAACTCTTACACCCGCTCTCTAAAAATTTTATTGTTTGGGTCAAATTCAATTTGAGTCCTTACAATTGGTGCCGTTTGTGGGAAGAGCTTGATCCATTTGTAGAGAAAGACGAGTGCAAAGTTTGTGATGGACGAGGGAGCACCACAGCAACTAGTGGCGGGCCCACTGCTGGTGGATGTTAATTCATACCATGCAGAGTCCAGAGGCTCTCAACATGGTAATCCGTTGGTAATCCATGAGCGAAGAGGCGATCGTGCCATGTCTCCCACGTAAAGAACGACAGAGGCATGCAGCATGAGATTAACAGATTAAAAAGGGAATTACGGCACGAGCGACGGAAGCGTATAGCTCACAACTCCGAGGACTCCTCTGAGGAGTCAGATGGCACCAGTTACAGACGGAGGTCAAGAACTCCGCCCAGTGAGTCTTTTTCGTATGGTGAGGAGCACCACTGCGAACGAAAGCATGAGAGTCCACCTCGCCAGGGCTTAGGGAACGACGCTTTGAACAAAGCGTTGAGTCGAGTCTCCAAATCACCCTTCACGCGACGCATTAAGGACGCAAATCTTCCTCGGCGGTTCCATCAACCTATGTTCACCATTTACAACGGTCAAACAGATCCAGTGGAACATGTTAGCCATTTCAGTAAGAGGATGGCCGTTCATACTAAGGACGAGGCTTTGATGTGCAAGGTTTTTCCTTCAAGCCTAGGTCCAGTGGCGATGAGGTGGTTCAACGGTCTGAGAGCGAATACTATCGACTCCTTTGAGAAGCTTACCCAAGCTTTTGGTGCTCGCTTTATCACCTGCAGGAAGGTTGTTCAGCCCTTGGGATCGTTATTCTCCATGTCTATACAGGAGGGGGAAACCCTGAAAGCCTACTCCGATAGATATTGGGAAATGTACAACGAAGTAGATGGAGCTAATGATGACGTGGCTATTAACACCTTCAAGGAGGGCCTTCCGACTGATCATGTTCTGAGGAGTTCTCTGACTGGTAAACCTGTTACCAGCATACGACAGCTTATGGACCGAATTGACAAGTATAGAAGAGTGGAGGAGGATCAAATACAGGGTAGAGGAAAGTCCAAGGTGATCCCTCAGGAGAGGAAGGATTTCAGGTCGGACCGATACAACAATAATCGACCTCGGAGAGACTTTGGAAGGCAATCAGGATCTACCAACTCCCAAGCGGTTAATGCTGTGTTCCGAGAACCAGTGTAGCGGGTTCTGGAAAAGATAAAAAACGAGCCTTTCTTCAGACTGCCCAATAGAATGGCAGGGGATCCTACGAAACGTAATCAAAACCTTTACTGTCAATACCATCAAGACCATGGACATATTACTGAGGATTGCAGAAACCTGTGGGACCACTTGGAACAGTTGGTCCGAGAAGGAAAGTTGACCCACCTTCTGCACCATTCCAGTGGCCGAGGAAGTCAAACAGGGTCGACGTTTCGAGGAGATGCTTCTTCAGGAGCCCCCCTAGGCACAATAAACGTTATATTTGCTGCCCTAGGAAGAATAGGGTCTTGTCTGTCCAGGATAATGTCTGTGTCTCATTATTTGGATGGGGGCTCTAGTTCAATGCCGAAGAAAGCAAAACTGAGCACCTCACTGGTGTTGGGCTTTTCAGATAAGGACAAGAGAGGAACCATACAACCGCATGATGATGCTTTGGTGGTTACGCTTAGAATTGGGGGGTATGATGTGAGAAGGGTGATGGTTGATGGGGGGAACGCAGCCGAGGTGATGTATCCCGACCTGTACAGGGGGTTGAATTTGACACCCCAGGATTTAACGACCTATAGCTCCTCGTTGGTAAGCTTTGAAGGTAGATCAGTCGTTCCAATGGTTATGATCAGATTACCAGTGCAGGCAGGTTCAGATGTGGTAGAGGTGGATTTTATTGTGGTAGACGTTTTTTCTCCGTATACGGCGATTTTGGGTAGGCCTTGGTTGCATACTCTGGGGGCTGTTTCTTCCACTCTTCATCAGAAGGTGAAATATCCATCAGGAGGCCAAGTGTTAGAAATATTGGGAAATCAAGCCATGGCAAGGCAGTGTATGATAGCAGCTATTCAACATCGACTAGAGGTAGGTACGTCGGCCACGGCTGAGAATGACTTATAGCAATCAAAGAATCTAGGAACCCTCTTCAGCACGTCCGTCGAGGAAGCGGAGTGTGAGGAATTAGAGAGGGTGAATATTGGTGATGATCCAGATAAGTACTTTTAGGTTGGAGCATTGTTACCTTCGTTGGAGAAATAGCAGTTGGTTGAGGTCCTAAGAAGAAATGTTGATGTGTTTGCATGGAATGCCTATAAAGCCCCAGGGGTGAATCCAGATTTCATCTGTTATCATTTGAATGTCAATCCCTCTGTTATTCCAAAGAAACAGCCACCTCGGCGTCCGTCCAAAGTACATGCCGAGGCTATCAAAGGCGAGGTGACCAAGCTCAAGCAGGCAGAGGCTATCAAAAAAGTGTTTTACCTTCAATGGTTGGCAAATACAATTGTAGTGAAGAAGAAAAATGGAAAATGGCATGTATGTGTTGATTTCACAGATCTTAATAGAGCCTGTCCAAAGGACCCTTTCCCCATGCCTCGTATAGATTAGCTGGTGGATGCAATAGTAGGTCATCTTCGGATGAGCTTCCTAGATGCCTTTCAGGGCTATCATCAGATCCCACTAGCATTGAATGATCAGGAGAAGACCGCTTTTCTCACTCCCACTGGAAATTATCACTACAAGGTAATGCCTTTTGGCTTGAAGAATGTAGGATCTACTTACCAGCGGATGATGACGAAGATGTTTGAGCCATAGTTAGGCAAGAGCATCGAGATTTATATTGATAATATGGTTGTGAAGAGCAAGGTAGTGGCCGAGCATGTGACAGACCTTACCAACACTTTTGAGGTTTTAAGGAAGCATAAATTGCGGTTGAACGCATCCAAATGCTCATTCGGAGTAAGCTCCGGAAAGTTTCTGGGCTACATGGTGACCCACCGAGGAATTGAGGTGAACCCCAACCAAATTAAAGCCATAAATAGCTTTCAACCACCTCGGAATCCCAAGGAGGTTTAGAGGTTGACTGGGATGACCGCTGCGCTGAACAGATTCATATCCAGGTCGACGGATAGGTGCAGACCTTTCTTCCTTTTACTCCACAAGTGGAAAGGGTTCGAGTGGACTGAGGAGTGTGCCCTGGCATTTCAGCAGCTCAAGGATTATCTGTCTCGGCCACCCATCATGTCCAGTCCTGAGGTGGACGAGGTCCTTTTCGCCTACTTGGCGATAGCCACTTATGCGATCAGTTTTGTTATGATACGAGTGGATAATGGCGTGCAGCGGTCAGTCTATTACATGAGCAAGTCACTTCATGAGGCTGAAGTGCGTTATCTATCGTTGGAGAAGGCCATTTTGGCAGTGGTGCATGCTACAAGGAAACTTCCCCATTACTTTCAGGCACACACTATGGTCGTTTTGACTCAGTATCCGCTCAAAGCAGTACTTCGGAGTGCAGACTACACTGACAGGGTTGCCAAGTGGGGCACAATTCTAGGGGCTTTCGATATTAAGTATATGCCTCGTACTTCTGTGAAAGGTCAAGTTCTCGCCGACCTGGTTGCCGAATTTGCTGAAGGCCCCAAGGAAATAGGAGCAAGCCCGTATGGCATGGATGAAAAATCAGTTGGCCTTGTCTCCACGCAACGTTCCTCACCCTGGAAAGTGTATATGGATGGAGCAGCAAACCAGAGGGGGTCAGGAGTGGGGCTAGTTCTAATATCTCCTGAAATGGCTATTATTGAGAAGTCTTTAAGGTTGGGATTCTCAGCCACTAACAACAAGACAGAGTATAAAGCTTTATTAATGGGAATGGCGATGGCTAAAAAGCTGGGTGGAAAAATAGTGGAGATGTTCTTGGATTCAGGACTAGTTGTGGGCCAGGTTAAAGGGGAATTGGAAGCTCGAGACACCAGAATGCAGGGTTACCTGAGCCAGGTTAGGCGCATACAAGTGGATTTTGAGACTTTTGAATTGTCCCATATCCCTAGAGGTGGAAATGCACATGCGGACTTTTTGGCCACCCTTGCTACCTCCTCGGCGCAGAACTTACCTCGGGTGATCATTGTTGAGGATTTAAACATACCCACTCCAATAACAGAGAATTCGACTCAGGTCAATCAAATCAGCTCGGCGCTTAGTTGGATGGATCTTATAATGTTATTCCTTGAGAAGGATATACTGCCCGAGGACAGATCGAAAGTTGAAAAGATACGAAGAAGAGCTCCTCGGTTCTGGCTGTCCGAGGACAAAAAGTTGTACAAGCGCTCTTTCTCTGGGCCATATCTGCTTTGTGTGCAGCTTGAAGCATCAGAGGCGCTTTTAGAAGAGCTGCATGAAGGGATTTGTGGGAGTCACACTGGAGGAAGATCTTTATCTCATCGGGCCATCACCCAAGGGTATTGGTGGCCAGGCATGCAAAAGGAAGCGTAGGAATATGTTAAAAAGTGTGATCAATGTCAGAGGTTTGCCCCAAACATCCATCAGCCGGGGGGAGTTCTTAACCCTCTTTCTAGCCCTTGGCCTTTTGCTCAGTAGGATTTAGATATTGTTGGTCCTTTTCCTAGGGTAATAGGAAATAAAAAATACCTGTTAGTTGGCACGAACTATTTCACAAAGTAGGTCAAAGCTGAGCCCCTGGCTAATATCAGGGATGTGGATGTCAAAAGGTTTGTCTGGAAGAACATCATCACGCGATTTGGGGTTCCTCAAGCTTTTATCTTGGATAATGGTCTTCAATTTGATAGCAAGGCTTTCAGGGAGTACTGTTCCGACTTGGGGATAAAGAACAGATATTCCATTCTGGCTTATCCACAGGGAAATGGGCAGGCCGAATCTGTCAACAAGGTCATTGTGAGTGGGCTCAAAAAGAGGCTGGATGATGCAAAGGGAAAATGTGTGGAGGAGCTGCCACATGTCCTTTGGAAATATCGAACAACGCCCCAACGATCAACAGGGGAAACCCCATTTTCAATGACGTATGGGGCTGTGGCTATGATTCCACTCGAAACGGGTTTTTCCACATTAAGGACTAGTACTTTCACCTCGGATGTTAACAATGAGCTTTTGAGTAGGAATCTAGACCTAATAGACGAACGACGAGAAAATGCGATGGTTCAGTTGGCCTATTACCAACATAAGCTGAAACAAGGTTATGATGCAAATGTAAGGCTGGGGCCGTTAGCTCCAGGGGACCTGGTATTGAGAAAAGTCTTGGGAACTACCAAAAATCTAGCTTGGGGAAAATTAGGGACTAATTGGGAAGGACCGTATCGTATCACATCTGTAGCAAGAATAGGGGCTTATTACTTAGAAGATTTAGATGAAAAAACTGTATTTCATCCTTGGAATGTAAGCAACTTAAAGGGGTATTACTATTAAAACGAGCAGTTCTGCTCTATTTCCCTTTTATAGCTGATCCTAAATTTTATTACTTGTGTTTCTTAAGTTATTGAAGTATTAAACAGAAACTAAGTCATGTCAGGTCATCGGACCACAACTTGGTGGAAATTAATACACTATGAAATCTATTGAAGTATTAAACAGAAACTAAGTCATGTCAAGTCCTCGGACCACAACTTGGTGGAAATTAATACACTATGAAATCTATTGAAGTATTAAACAAAAACTAAGTCATGTCAGGTCCTCGGACCACAACTTGGTGGAAATTAATACACTATGAAATCTATTGAAGTATTAAACAGAAACTAAGTCATGTTAGGTCATCGGACCACAACTTGGTGGAAGTTAATACGCATTGTGACCTTAACCAAAGTATTACCTTGAAGCTAAGATATGATAGGTGGTTTACACAATAACTTTAGAAGAAATCAGTGCTTGTTGAGTGGGATCCTCACAACTAGAGTTGTATATTAAGGCAAACTCCATGAGCATCACTTAAAGCATTTCGGGATGTTCAATACCTCCAGGGACTGATTGTTTGGAATGCCATCTCCAGTTTGCATTGATTCTCAATTAACATACATAAGGTTGAGTTTTCCCTTATAGTGTCAGATTTTATGCTTCTATAGCCTGGGATAATATAAAAGTAAAAAATAGTCGTGCAGGAAATTACACAAGTAATAGATAAAACTATAATGTCTTATATAAATCTAAAAAAGGAATTATACATCACACTTGAAAATATCCTCAAAAAAGAAAAAATTGAATTAAAATTAAAAAATTACATCAACTACTTGCTTAGTTTTATTTGGAGCTTTGGTGGTAGAACTTTGCTAGTTTCCTAAGGAGGAACACCTTTCTCCTTCTCCTTTGCAGCTTCCCCAGCAGGTAAAATGGTAGAAGCTAGGTCCTTTTCAAAGCTCTGAGAAGTTGTTCCATCCTTAGGTCCTTCTGCTACTTCGGCCGAGGAAATATCCTTTACCATTTCAGGCACTTTAGTGTGCTGCTCCTGATTGGTAGAAGAAGGATCCTGAATCCGAGCTTCTTCAGCTGATCCAACAGCAGTAGAGGAGGCCTCTTGTTGTTGGGAAGAAGAACCTGGGGCTCGTATAGCTGGGGGGAAGTAAATGTTTTCAGGCCTTCTCAGCTCTAATGATGGCTCGACCTCAGCACGGTTGAGAGCTTCCTCCCAAGTTTGTGCACAGTATGTTCGGCATATAACTGGAACCTCAGCTCGGAAGTTATCCTCGGTCTCAGCCATGCCGACGTCATATCCATGCTGTTCGGCTTCGTCCTTCTTTTTTTCAGCCTCAGCTTTGGCTTTTTCAGCCTGATCTCTGAGCTTCTGGGCTTCTTCCAATTGTTTCTGCAGGTTTGATATTTGTTCCTTGGAAGCTGCCAGCTGATCATTGGCATCACGAAGACTTTTCCTCTGGTCCTCAGCCTGCCTTTGAAAGCCGGCCAAAGCTGAATCAACACCTTTTCGAGCATGTTCTTCGTTGGACAACTTTTTCTTCAGCTGTTCATTGTTCTGCTCACTGACATTAAGTGTCTGAACAGCTGTATTAAGCTTCTTCCTCTCCTCATCCATCTGCTGGTAACAAGCATTGGTTATCTCCTCCAGCCTGAAAGTGGCTTGAACAGCCTAGAGAAAAGAGAGTTAAAGATGCACTAAATTGAGTTGTGTGCATGACGCTCAAAAAGAGTTATAAGAAAAGTAATAAAGGTATCATACCATGCCCAAATGCCTTTTCATATTCATGAAGATCTCGTTCTTCCGCATGTTTTTCAGCTCGGCCATGTCTTTGGGAAGAAGGAGGGTTTCTTCTAAGGCCGAGGCGACGTGGCACCCAATTCCGCCGTTGAAGTCCCTGATCGAGGCATCTTCCCTTAGAGGCTCACCACCGAGCATGGGAGTAGGGAGCTAGGCCTCGGGCTCCGAGGATTGAATATTTTGCTTGGCCACAACTCTTTGAGGCCCATGAGTGACCTTTTGCTGCTTTGGAGCTCGCTGAACCTCGTCCTCATGAGTCGGGAGAGATCTCCCAGTCTCCACCACCTCTTTGTCCTTTGGCTCCCTCCTCCTCTTTGAATTAGTAGGTTCGACCCCCTTTGG
Organism: Quercus glauca; assembly: GCA_023736055.1. NCBI lineage: Eukaryota > Viridiplantae > Streptophyta > Magnoliopsida > Fagales > Fagaceae > Quercus > Quercus glauca. The sequence goes on along the minus strand of CM043323.1, from coordinate 14,598,855 downwards.
TTGGGGCAATTGAGGAGGAGGAGGAGGGGGGAGGTTGGTTTGAACGGACTTACCAGGCGCCCCCTTTCCAGGCTTGCCTTCGATCACATCCAGTAAACTCCTTTGGCTCTTTCTCTGGATGCCCATGTTGTCAGAAGTTACCTCGGGAGATTGGGGTTGGTTGAAAACCTCAAACTCGTCTGCAGAATCTAACAACTCTACAACTTCTTCTTCTTTTTCTTCTTCTTCCTCTCCTTCTTTCTCTTCTTCCTCTTTCACTTCCTGGGGAATGGGACGTGATGATGAAGCCCCTACGGAAATAGCAGCCACAGGTAACGGCTAAGTGAAGGGGGTGCCTTCAGGAATCGGAACACCCTCAGGAACGATGAATCCTTCGAAGGCTACACTGATCCGGTGTAGCCAAGGATCTCTAGCCTTTATCACACACTTTGGGGCTTGAAAGGCGGTGGAAATTGGTTTGTATCGAAAGATTACGTGCGCTGCTCTCAGTTGGCCGTCGGATGGGTTCACGTACACCTTGGACCGCAGGATTCTATCCAAGCTCTCCCTGTTAACCAGTCTGAACTGAGGTTTGGTAGCGCGTTTGTCTGCAAAATCAGTAAAACAGTAGAAAAAACTTCGTCAAAAATAAAAGTAACTTAAATTAAAGAATATAAGCCAAGTTGTAGTGGCGTATAGCCTAAAAACCCCACCTGGTGTTCCCTCTTGGGTTGGACAGGGCAAACCATCATGCCATTCCCCAGAAAAAAATGAGAAAATCATCTTTTAGGCCCTTGTTTGATGTAGGGAGACACTGGATTAACCTTACCTCGGGGAACCTAGACTTAAGATAATATCCCTGGCCCTTCAAGTGATTGAGGTTATAAACCCAGTTCACATCGTAATGGGTTAGGCCTAAGTTCATTCTCGCATTAAGGGCCTCTATACTCCCTAATACCCTGAACATATTTGGGGCACATTGTGTAGGAGATAGCCTAAAGAACCTAAGATAACTTTTGGTAAGACTACCCATAGGGATAGTCATCCCTCCCTCTATGAAAGCGATCATAGGGATGACCACTTCCCCTGTTTCCCTCTCATCGAACCATGATTCCGAGGAAGCATATCTCATGCCCACCGTTGGGGGAATTTTATACTTAGCTCTAAATTTCTTTATTTGCTCCTTGGAATCGACTAGATACTTAAACCTACCCATTTCTCAAAAAGCGCGAAGAAGAATTAACGAAAAGGATTGAAGACTAAGGAGGGTTGAGGAAACTTACAGGTGTGGAAAATGAGCTCCTCGGACAAACTCCTAGTATTTATGAGAACGTGGAGAGGAAAGAAAGAGGGATAGGTTCAATGAATACACGGTAAGATAATGTGATTTTTTGTAACTGCAAAGAGAGTTGATTTGAAAAGCTCTTTATAGGGGCGCAGAAATCATAAGCGGGAAAAATCCTGCCCATAATTACCAAGAATCCTGAACCGTTAGATTCATATCGTGCCGGAACGTGGAGGACAGAGAAGCCGCCATCATTTAATAATGGCGCGCTCCTGACGCCAAAACGTCAGGAGCGTACCTTGAGCAGGTAGAAAGGCGCTCTAAAAGTTAGAAAAGTCCAACGAAAGAGATAAGGGCAAGATACCAAAATCTCCCTTTTTTCCGAGGTGACAAAAAGTGAGATTTTGAGGGCCTATTGTAGGGCTGGTTGCCCAATAAGATGACATGGAATTCATAGGAAGTGGGCTTGTGGCCCAACGGCCCAGTCCGAGGACATTCACATATCCAAGGATGTTTATGTTGACACCCCATTTTGCAACCCGCATTTAACCTCACATGGAGGGTAAAAGGGGTTCTTTCACCTCATAAATATGCATCTTGATTCTGGCTATTAGATCCTTAATCTCATTTCACCAAAATGATCTTGATGTTGTAACAATCAAATCAATTGGTCATAAGCCCTAATCGGACCACTAGATTGAAAGTTATCATCAAATCAAGTTTTAATGGCCGAAATGCACTATCACAAATTGAGTCCGATTATATGTGATTATGAACAATTGATTCCAATTGGTTATAATTCTAATCAATTTGAGATCAGTGATGTGTCATAGTTTGATTGGTTAGGACTACATTTTATGGTGAGGATGCATATACCTAATTAATTAGATAGTTAAACATTAATTATTCAATGAGTAATTTGTGCAATTATCTTTTAATTAGTGTAAATTTGGAACCAATTAAGTTTGAAATTGGAGTGATTGGAGCCATTTAATGTTAATTGGGGACTAATTTGGGACCTATTAATGTTAATTGTGTTGAAACCATTTTCTAACAAATGACCTTTGCTCACTATTTTATCGATATCTCTCAGAATATTTTGAATCTGTGAATGAGGTTAATTTTCCCAGAAACTAGACATTCGTGGCTTCAATTTGAGCACAAGAATGAGACAATTCCGATCAGAATTGAGTCAGGTATGATTTTTTGAAGTTGGCTCCACAGGCTGTTACAGCAGTTACGGAAAAACCGAATTTTGGCTTGCTCTCCACTCCCACCAATCTCTCCATTTAATGCACCAGATTTTTTCCAAGGCTAAAATGAGGTCTAGGTTCATAATCCTTGTCAATCCTCATTAAATGGCCTTCCATTCATATTCCCTCCACTACTACTATATAAACCCTCCCTCTCATTCATTCTTGGGACAAAAAAAAAAAACCCCCTCTCTTCTCCTCTCTTGAGTTCTAGTGAAGTAGAGTAGTCTTGTCATATCTTGGTCTTCCTGAGACTCAAGGTATTGAGTGAGACTCACTCTCCCTTTCCTAATTCTTCTTTTTTCCTCCTCCCTTAGGACCTCTACCAAGAGTCTCCTCCTCTACCATATGGATCTCGCATGAAAGTAGAATCTCTTTCCCTAACTAGTTTTTTATGTTGCCATAATGAGAATTTAGGATTAAAGTATGATAGTAATTATTTAAATTCACTTAAATATGTTTGAATGTTCTTATATGTTTTTATGTGTTCTTCACATGTTCTTGGTTGTTCATCACATGTTCATGCATATCACTAGCTTTGATCTTAAATCCACATAAAAAAATATGAAAAACATGTTTGTTTCATAATTCTTTCAAATTCTTGAATCTATGATATCACCATCCACACACATTCACTAGAATTTATTTTTCAATCCAAATGTAACACTCAATAAATTGAATTAGGGTTTATCACATGTATACACATCAAATTCAACATGCAAATTGATTGACATATTGGATGATATGATATGAATGTTGGCCACCATAGTCTAGAAGACCGGTTTCACTGGGCAAGGTGGGTGCCTAACACCTTCCCACTTTGTAACATAGCCTCCGAACTTAGATCAAGGATTAGTAGATCAAATGCTTATCCATGTAATTTTCGATTTTTAGATTGTAACTAGGAAACAAAGCCATGTACTTTATCTTAGATTGTATCTAGGACCAAAGCCATGTAATTTTCCTATGATCAATGTAAATTTCAAATTAATAAAATGAGAAATTTTTTTAATTATGGTTTTCTTATTTTTCCAATAATTAAATAAGTGGCGACTCCATTGTTAGACCCTTAATCTAAAGGGAAAAATATAACTAGTCCAACCTCCATTTTGAGAGGCAATATCACGACTCCACCCATTCACATGGGTTTGGCCCAACACTCCTATAAAAAAGGAGGCCGGGGGCGCGGTCTCTCACAGTTTAAAGAGAGTTATTTTGAGAGTAGTATAAGACAAAGAGATGTAAATCGTGTATAGCGGCCCAAACCGCATCCGAGGACGAGATCCACCTCTGATACCAAGGTCCGAGGTGGATGTAACTATTTTAGTATTCAATGTACTTCATCAAGTTACACATGAGCTAAAAGGTGACTATAGAACAAAGGAGGAACCGGAGAAGGTAGCAAATATCTTCTAAAGCTGCTACCTTCACATTAAATGCTCCCCAGCTAATTCTCTAGCCGCATTAATGTGGAGGTGATACCTGAACAGTAACCAAGCAGCCTTATGGCCACCGAGCGAAGGTTCCAGGAAGTGCTGGATGGGATAGAAGGAATATCCCAAATTAAAACCTACACGTGTACGGCGAAAATAAAAAAGAAGGTAGTATATAACAGGAAAGTAGGTGACATTGAAAAGGGACGGGAAAAAAAGGAGAAAAAGGAAAAATAGCAGAGCACCCATTAAAATACCCCTTGAAACCTAGCCGAGGAGAGTGGATATCATTTAAAATAGTTTGAAGCTTCCTTTGTTGCGGAGGGATCATGTCTTTTTCTACTAATTGGAATTAGCTCTTACACCCACTCTTTAAAAATTTTATTGTTTGGGTCCAATTCAATTTGAGTCCTTACAATTACAATAACGGTAAAATATGATTTTGGTCCCTAAACTTTATCAAAAGTTCGTTTTTCGTCCACAAACTTTAGTAAATTCCTTTTTAGTCCCTAAACTATAGAAAAGTTTATTTTTAAGTTTGTTCTTGTTTAGTTTAATAATTATGATGTTTTCTTGATGTATATGAACATTAACAAATGATATATCAACAAAACTTTCACAAATAAGCTCAATATCCTCCAAAATCCAAGCTACTTCCAAACAACAAACTCTATCAAAATTTATGAAATCAACAAGTTTTCCAAAAAAATTGACTTGGTTTATACAATAATAGATGAAACTGACATAATAAATAATAATAAAAAATTGACTTGATAATATATATATATGAACTAAATCAAAATTATCCCATTGTTCTTCTTCTTTTCTTTTTTTTTTTTAATTTTTTTATTTGAATGACTAAAAGTGACCCCATTGTTTCTTTTAATACGAAAATGATCCCATTGTTAAAAGGACTAAAAAGCGAGGTTTAGTTAAATTTTAGATTCAACAATTCAACTCAATGTATTAAATAAATGATAAACATTATAATAACGGTAAAATATTATTTTGGTACTTAAATTTTACAAAAAGTTCGTTTTGTCCTTAAACTTTAGTAAATTCTTTTTTTGTCCCTAAACTATAAAAAAGTTTATTTTTTCATCCCTAAACTATTGAAAATGTTTTACTTTTGTCCTTAACTTTAAAAAAGTTCTTCTTTCATCCCTAAACTATTAAAAAAAACTTTTTTTTTTTTCATTCCTATTTTTGTCTCTAAACTATTGAAAAAAAAATGTCTATAAAGTTTAAGGATGAATTTTTTTTTTCTTCAAAGTTTAGAAATGAAAAATAAACTTTTGATAATGTTTAGGAACCAAAATAGTATATATACACACACAATTATAATAAATTTTCTTTTCAACTCCAAAAAAAAAAAAAAATCACTCTTTAAACTCCTTCACATTAGAGAGAAAAAAAAACATATTCATTTGGATTTGAATTTCTTTTTTATTAATACTTAATCAAATTTAATAATTGAAATTGAATTTGGAACTACATGACATCCACTTCAAAATAGGCAATCACATTCACGACCAAAATCCCAAACACTTAAACGACGTCGCATTTATTCCTTCAGAGGTTAAAGTTAAACCTTTAAACCCCAAATTGACACACACACACAGAGACTAACAGATAGTTTATATACTCACAAACGTATGGGGTAGCGCTTGTGTGTAAAGGGTTATAGCATATTTGATTTGAGCTAAAAGCAAATATATGCATTTTTCACTAGCCTCTCATGTGCTCTTTATCAGAGTATTAAGAATTCACAGGTTAAAGAGCAACGATTTAATCAGAGATTGAAAGAAGAAAATAAGAAGAATTCACATGTTCCCCCCTTCTTGCTGAAACTGAAGCAATCCTCTAGGCACTGCACCTAGCTTGTGGAAAAAATTGGAGGCATATTACTGTGGAAAGCGACTCAAAAATCAGCATCGATGCCATCTTGGATGGTTCAGGCAACCCCGTGTGGGCTATCTCTACTAAGGTCTTCAACATCAGTCTATTGGCTAAGTTCTTTTCCTCCTGTCTTTTTCTTTGGATTAATAGAAGTGGAAATGCTGCTGCCCATGTGACAGCAAAGTACGCACTAGATTGTTTAGGCTCTCTCAGTTTTGTACCAGGCAATCTTCCAGCCAGTTTGGCTGCTGTGAGGAAGATGCCTTGGCCTGTTAGTTCCTTTTCGAGTAATATATTGAAGTTTACCAAAAAAAAAAAAAAAAAGAAAAGAAAAGAAAAAAGAAAATAAGAAGAAGCAGCCTATGAAGAAGACTGAACGTAGGAATCTACTACTATATATCAATCTACTACCATTTCAGAAATATGTAGGAATTTATCACTTTTTGAGTACTCGAGTTTTCCATGGTACTCGAGTTCTATGAACTCGAGTTCTTTGAAAAAATAGACTTCAAATTTGCCAGAAAATTTTTCCATGGAACTCGAGTTCATGGAATTTCGATTACAATGGAAAACTCGAGTTCTTCAAACTCAAGTACCCAAAAAGTGATAGATCTTTACATATTTCAAAAACAGTAGTAGATTGATATATATTTTGGTAAACAATACTATTGTGCCATTTTGGCCCAGTAAATAGCGTGCCAGTCACGTGTTTGAACTCAATTAGCTGGTTTTAGATTTAATACAGTCAGTTAGTTTGGTGAAAAAATTTGACAATTTTTTTTTGTTAAGTGAAAAATTAAAATAATAGATGAAACTTATAAGTTTTAGATTCAAACCATTCTTAAAATGATTTAATTATTTTCTAGATTAAGTTATCTATATTTTTTCTTATAAAAAAGAAAAGTTACTTATATTTGTTATTTGAAAGTGTTTTAAATTTTGTAATTTTTTTAAAGAAACATAATACATTTACATTCAATTATTATATAAGGCGAGATGGTTTGTATATAAATAATGTAATGTATGATTGTAATTTGTTTTAGTACTCCTTACAAACAATTCATCATCTATACATCTTGAAAAACCTAAAGAGAAATATATAAATAAATCAATTACTTATATTATAAAAAAATACAAAACTTTAATTACATTAAAAAAATGTAATTTTAAAAAAAAATTACCAACATTACATTGAAAAGAATAATTCTCGATGAATCATCTTCTCTTTTTACACAAATCTCTCATTTTAAAGCATCACTGAAGTAGACTAAAGTGGATTAAATGGACCGAAGTAGACTAAATGAACTGAATTGGACCAAAATGGTCCTAATTGATAGAAGTAGACCGAAATAGACTAAATGGACCGAACTAAACCTAAGTGGACTAAATGAACCGAAATAGACCTAAAGGACCGAGTGGGCTGAAATTTACCGAAGTAAACCGAAACAACCCAAATTAGCTGACTTGGACCGAAGTATACTAAATGGACCGAAATGGATTGAGAGGACCGAATTGGACCAAGATGGACGGAAGTGGATCAAATGAACCAAAATGTACCGATTGGACTGAGTAAACCAAACTGGACCATAATGGACCGATAGCTATGTTAAATTAATGTGACTCAGAAGAGGGTAGCAACAATAAATACTACGGTTTATCTTTTATATATATTTTATATATATATTTCTTTAAAGATGAAAATATCACAAAATTAGACAACGATCCCATAATACGATTCCATGATAAATCCAAAATCTCACTCTTATATATTCTCCCTTTCATGTCATCAAGGTTCAAATTTATTATTTGGTAAAGAATTGCGCAGTTGGTGACCCAACAAAGCTAACACAGTCAAAGTTAAATTCTATGACAAATGGCTATTTTTAATCCCCAATGTCATCATCTTTATGTGAGTATCGAGTAATGGGATTATCTAGCAAAAGAAAAAAAAAAGGAAATTGGAGGAATCACGAGTGGAATAATCCTCTATGTTAGGGGTGTGCATGGGTCGGGTTGAGGGGATTTTTTGACCCAACCCACCATGGTGGGTCAAAAAAAATTCAACCCAACCCAACCCATCACATAAGTTCAACCTAACCCAACCCAACCCAACCCACATGGGTCGGGTTGGGTTGGGTTGAACCCATGGGTTTAACAAATTTATTATTATTATTATTATTAAATTTAGTAGAAAAAAATATAAATATTAATATATTTAAGAAACCAAAAGATTCGTATCAATGTAACTTCTTAAGGCAAACAATACTAATAACTAAACAACAATGGTAATTTATTAGGATTTGTGTGAACTAATTGGCTTTTATATAGAATAGGAAAAATTGGTTATTTAAAAAATTTTATTAATTATATAATATTATATATATATATATATATTAAATTAGTATTAGTAGGAGGAACTGAGTAAATGCTGCTCTACAGCTAGATTTTTTTTAAAAAATTATTAAATATATAAATATAAGTGCCTACAGTTGATTTTTTAAAAAAATTATTAAATATATGATATATTTTAAATATATATTAAAAATGGGTGGGTCGGGTCGGGTTTGGCGGGTTTGTAATTTTATGATCCAAACCCAACCCGACCTGCTATAAAAAAAATTTTTGTAACCCAACCCAACCCACCAAGCCTTAAAAACCGACCCAACCCGGCGGGTTGGGTTGGGTCGGGTCGGGTTTGGCGGGTCGGTGGGTTTTCTGCACACCCCTACTCTATGTAGTTGCGTCTACTATAACCTTTATCATATCTGCATTGTAGAAGACCCAAACCGATTGTTTAGATTCCGTTTTTTTATTTTAAAAAAATTATATGAGGTTCATTTTTTTTATTACAAAATTTTAGGGTCAAACTATGATGTTAATAATTCTTTTTACATACTAGTAGACCCAAACCTATTGGTGCCTTGGTTTAATGATAAAAAACAATTATTATGAGTGAACATCATAAATTGAAATTCTATTATATATTAAGAGTCTTGTAGCTTAATTAGTTGGTATCTCCTGGTGTTTCTAATAGAGACTTCCAAGATTAAAATCTCTCATCTCCATTGTAATTACGAAATTATATGTGTGTGTGTGTCAATTTGTTAAAAGTCTTGTAGCTTAAGTGGTTGGTACTTCCTAGTATGTATATGACATATATTGAGGGCACCCCTTTCCTGTTATAACTATTAAACTATTAAAAAAAAAAAAAAAAAAAAACCTCAATTGACATCTTCTCATGCACAAAAGTGCTCAGGGTTTAAGGTGGGTTTGACTTTTGAATCAATTTCATCTCTCAACTTCAAAATCAAGCCAATTACTCCTGAATTTTTCGAAATCAATTTAATTCTATTCATTGAAATTGACTTGGTTAATACAATTGTACGAACCCCTTTGGTACCGATCTGTTTGTGTGATTTGGGCCTTGGTCCACCGATGGGACCCAAAGGCCTAACAACTAGTGTCCCCATGAGTTCAAACCCAAATCCACCTACGAACGGGCCTGATCCAAACGCCATCCGAGGGCCCAAACCTAATGCCGAGTGTTAGGACATATATGTTCACATGTTAAGAACATATGTCATATTTTATGTAAATTGGCTAATCCTTTGACAAAACGCACTCTACTTGTAATTGGGTAGTTCTAGGTGTTTTTAATACTTCAAGAAACAATGTTTCAAGATCAAGTGTTGAAGTCATCAAGTCTGTCCAAGAAAAAGTAAGCTGAAGTGCAGAATTTTTAAATCTCGACACCTGCTCGACACCTACCTCGACACCTGCTATCTGTCGAGAATTAAAAAGTCAGATTTCTGTTCTGATTTTCTTGGGATCCGTGAATGTGTTTTTGGGCCTTCTTTTTTTCTAACCCTAAACATATTTAAGGAGTGTTTTAAGAGCCGTCAACATAGACACAAGTTGCATAATCATTGAGCAATCCTTGTTCAAGCAAATTGTGATCTAAGACGAAATTCTTAACCTAGTTCATCTTCTTCAAGAAGTTGCTGTGTATTTTGCACCGTAGGGTTTTGTGACCAAGCATCTTCCTGATCTTCATGGCATAGGATGATCTGAAGAACTTTGTAGCCAACCTCTCTTCCTAAAGTTGGTGTTTGAAGTCGCGTACTGGGATCCGCGCATCTGGTTAGTCACGTACTTGGGAGCCGTGCATCAAAAGGAGGAACTGTCGCTACAGATCAAGTCCAATTGGGTATTGGGGTAAGGGTTCAACTGTAGGTTGGTAAGGTACTTGGGATTCCTTATTTGTAACCGCTTGATTTGATAATAGTGGAGTTTCGGGAGTGGTGACCTGAAAATCACCCGGTGGGGTTTTTGCCGTTAGGGTTTCCCCATTCGTGAACAAATCACCGTGTTATTTATTTTCCGTTGCATATTTAGTTATTCGGTGATTTGTTTGTGCTGCCACGTGTTTGCATGTTAAATTGATTAATTAATAACTTGGCTAAATTAATTAATTACTTTAAATCACAAGGGGTCATTCAATTTGTGGCCTATCAAGTGGTATCAGAGCAAGCACACTCTGATTAGGTTTTAATATTGGCTGTGTTGATCCATTGACCCCTGTTGTCATGGAAACTCTTGACTGTTTTGATTTGCATGATCTTATGTTGAATGATGATGATGATATTCAAGATGCCTATTGCAAGCTTTATAATTTTTGTATGAAATCTCTTAAATGTTCTACAAAATTAAAAGCTAAATTTAAAAAGGTCAAGCTTGAAAAAGATTATTTGATTGCAAAATTGGATGAAGCCAATAGTTTGAATGAGAATTTTAAAAATCAAATTTCATTTCAGGTGGACAAAATTAAAAGTTTGGAAGAGCAATTAGTTGATTCTAAAACTGAAGTTGAAAAATTAACTAGTGCCAAACTTGTTGTTGAGCCTAACTCAAAAGAAAAAGATTTTTATATTCCCCCATTTAAAAGGAATAATGAAGAGTTGAAGGCTAATATTGCTAGGATAGACAAAGGTAAACAATCTGATGTTAACGCTGAAGTTTCTAAACCTATGTCTAAAACTCCTCTTAGGAAGAATAAAAATTTTGAATTTGTCCCCACTTGTCATCATTGTCATATTGTTGGTCATATTAGGCCAAATTGTCCTAAATTAAGGTCTTTGTCAACCTCCAAGGTTAGACCTCCTTCTAGGAAACCGAGTAGTTCTAAAACTACTCATGTTTGTCACCATTGTGGTGGTTCTGGTCACACTCGTCCTAATTGTTTCAAATTGTTTCCTCATAAGCGAGTGTCAAATAGGTCTCATCCTTTATCTAAAGGCTCTGTACCTATTCTTGGTGAGTTATTAAAAGCCTTGAGCTTTTTGACTCAATTTCAGGGGAATCCTAATTCCTTTATGTCCTTTAGTTGTCATACTAGGACACGTGCCTTTTCATCTTCACGGCCAAGGACTCGTGCTGTGTGGGTGAGAAAGGATCCTAAGACTTAATTGTCTTTCTGTCTGTCCTTTGCTTTAATTCTTTCTATCTAAAGCTGGACTCTCTTTGCTTGATTTCTTATCTGTTTTTAGAATCATGCTTTCATGCATCTGCACCCTTCTATCATGCATTCATGCATATGCATCCTTCTTTTTGCTTACATGTTTTTGTGTGTTTACTTTCAGTTTTGTTTATTTTGTTTTTTATATAAAAATAAAAAAAAAATCAGAAAAATACAAAAACAGTGTGTGTTTTGTGTACTTTGGTACTTGTGTACCTTGGATGGCCAATGAAACAGAGTTTTCTAAACTTTGTATTTCTTGTAACTTAGATGAGCATCCCTATGCACAACTAAGCAAGTGAGCTTTGTGGCTCTTGTTTGTGATGAGTAAGATTAGGTTATCTCTTCAAACTTAACACTCATATCACTCTTTTTGACGGGTAGGATTAGAAAATTCTAAGAGAAAGGCATAAATAACCATCTCACCACTGTTGCCCGCCAATCATTAATGACATCTGTATGCTTCGGCATAGCAAAAGTGTGATGTAAATGACATTTGTATGCTTAGGCATAGCAAAATTGAAATGTCAAATATCAATGGGTATTTCTTTTCTTTCTCATCAGCCCATGCATGATATGTTTAAAAAGAAAATATGCAAAGAAATAAAAAGCAAAAAGATTAAAAATGCTTTAAAAATGGTTGCAAGCGTGTATTCTAGGAGATGTGGGAGTTATAGGATGTACCTCGAAGGTGATAGTCCCCATCAAACAGTTATGATTGTGTGTGAGTTAAAGTTATTTTCTCATATCTCAGATCGTCATAACATGTATACACATATGCAATCTTGTGATGTTTTTCACACACAACACGCAATATTCTTTGCTACCTTTGATACATGTGCAGGTACAATGTGATTTGGCCATCACAAAGGTTTTACATGTGCTTTTGTATGCTCACTAAACTGTCATGACTTATTTTTGAAATATAAAATTGGTTAGACTTGTTTAGTGTGTGTGTGTGTTTTTGGAAGATCCATGTGCTTAAATTTTCATTGAGAGATGATTTTTGAGAGCTTTTTATGTTGGTTGGATCATGGTTGAGGTGTTTGTCTTGATTGCATTCATGTCTGTGTTTTTCTCTTCTCGAAAAACTGATTTTCTCTGCTGGCTCAACACCTCCTCGATACCTCCTCGATACCTGATCATCTGTCGAGCTTCTCAAGCCTTTTTCTTATCGCAATCTCAACACTTCCTCGACACCTGATGGATCGATCGAGATCTTCTCTGTCTCCTCGATACCTAGTCGATCGATCGAGCTTCAGTATCAGTTCAGCTGTTTGGTACCTCGATACCTCCTCGACACCTTCAGCTGTCGAAGGCAAAATTCTCGATACCTTCCTCGACAGCACCCTTGATACCTCTCGACACCTCAGCTGTCGAGATTTACTGAGGTGCCTATTTAAGCTGCGATCGCGATTTCTCTCTCATTTCTCGATTTCTCTTCGATCTGTCCGAGGCTATTCATCTTCCCAAACTGCTTTTCTTCACTCCAATCTCCATCCCAAGTGATTTTCGGCCTTTCTTGCTTCAAATCAAGTGGTATGATCTTCTTTTCCATTCCTTTTCATGCATTTCATGATTTGAATCTTAGGTTTTGGGATTTTTTTTGAAAACTTTGGGGTTTTTCAAAATCAATGAGTTTTTATTGAAATCTTGGGTTGGTTTTAAGTGTTTTAAAATGTCATACATTGCATTCCATGTGCATTAGAATGATATTTTCATGCATTTAGTTGTGTGTTTCTTGTATGTGTGCTGCTAGGTTTGGATTGGGCTGAGCCCATGATGCTTTTTATGTTTGCATGTCACATGACCATGCATTCCCATGCATACGTACATTTTGTTCAACATATTATCATATTTGAACTGTTTGGAACTCTTCTGATTGTCTCCCTCTCTATCTTTTTTCTCATTCTTTTACGTTAGTAGTGTCTATGGCACCCAAACATAAATCCACTCCTGCTCGGAACCCTCTGCGTTCTGGAGCTTCCTCTTCTTATGATACTGCTCCTTTTAACCTTCGGTTCCGTGATGGAGATGCCCAAAAGGCATTTACTGAGAACTTTTCTAAACGAGGTGTTCATTTGGAACGCCACGTTGTTTTGGCGGACTTCGCCGACACTGACCTTCCCTCTGTCATCCACAGTAGGGGATGGGAGTCACTGTGTGACGTCCCGGTCACTTGTCCTCTCATACTGATTCAGGAGTTTTACTCCAACATATACGGGATTGATCGTTCAGTACCTCTCTTTCATACTCGCGTTCGAGGTACGCGCATTGCTGTCACACCGCAGCTGGTTGCGGATGTGCTTAGAGTCCCTAGGATAGAGTTTCCTAACTATCCTACCTGTGAGCGACTGAGGACTGTGTCCAAGGATGAGCTCATTTCTACCTTTTGTGAGCGCCCTTCTGAGTGGGGTGAGCATCAGTACACATCATGTAGACCTTTTGCTAAAGGTCCTAGATTCCTTAACATGGTGATGACCTTTGTACTTCATCCTCTCTCTCATTATAACTCTATCACAGAGCCTCGTGCTCGTTTCTTGTTATCTCTACTTGAGCATCTTACGATAGATTTTCCTTCTCACTTCATTTTCTCTATCATAGATGTTCATTTAGATGCGGCGTCCCGTGATAAGCTCATCTTTCCTTCCGCTATCACGAGGATACTACGCCATTTTTCCATCCCTTTCCCTGTGTCCGACCACTTCACACACATATCTGCCATAGATGCCGCTACCGTAAAACGTAGTGAGGCACAGTTCAAGTCGAGACAGCCGGATTCCACTCCGCCCTCCCGTTCGGCTCCATCCAGATCTGCTCCATCTACATCGACTCCTCTTCCTTCTTCAGGCGATGTATCTCTTGGAGATATCATGGCGCAGCTGCAGCGCATGGATGCTCGCCTTGATACACTCACCACTGAGTTGTATCAGGTGAACGTTCGTGTTGGTCGTATTGCACGACAACAGGCGACCATGGGTGGTTTTGCTTCTGAGGCTTCTCCTCCACCACCTCCTCTAGTTGCTTCAGATTCTGATGCTGAGGATGATGATGATGATGATGATGATGATGATGACGATGATGCTTCGGATGATGATGATGGAGATGCTAGCTCTACTGATGAGATGTCTACATGACACTCTACCCTTTGTCATTCATGACAAAAAGGGGGAGTAGTTTTGGACTATGAGAGTAGTCATCTTAGGGGGAGAGTTAGTATAGGACATTTTTGATAAGGGGAGTGTTCATATTTTTGAGGGATGTAGTGAGGCTTTGATGTATCTTTTCTTTTCTAGTCTTTATAGATACATTGATCTTGTATATGAGGTCTTGTGACCAATTTTACATACATTGTACTTATCTTTCTATATATGTGGATGTATGCTTTTCTTTCACCTATCTCTTCATGTGTTGTTTCTTTTCTCTCTTTATACACATGTTCTTTATATTTGTATGCAATCTAATTATTTCTGTTTCACACAAGATACCTTGATGAGTTTTGTTTAAAAGTGTTTCAGAAATACAGGCTGTCAAAGTCTACTTGCCATAAACTCTCTTTTTGCAAAGTTTTTCAAGAGTTTGTGTTAGGATAGATTTTATTGTATTTAACAAGTGAATATGAGTTGAGTGATTTATGACTTCTCTCATATGTTCATTTGTTTGTTGTAGTTTTGTCACGGATTGCCAAAGGGGGAGATTGTTAGGACATATGTGTTCACATGTTAAGAACATATGTCATATTTTATGTAAATTGGCTAATCCTTTGACAAAACGCACTCTACTTGTAATTGGGTAGTTCTAGGTGTTTTTAATACTTCAAGAAACAATGTTTCAAGATCAAGTGTTGAAGTCATCAAGTCTGTCCAAGAAAAAGCAAGCTGAAGTGCAGAATTTTTAAATCTCGACACCTGCTCGACACCTACCTCGACACCTGCTATCTGTCGAGAATTAAAAAGTCAGATTTCTGTTCTGATTTTCTTGGGATCCGTGAATGTGTTTTTGGGCCTTCTTTTCTTCTAACCCTAAACATATTTAAGGAGTGTTTTAAGAGCCGTCAACATAGACACAAGTTGCATAATCATTGAGCAATCCTTGTTCAAGCAAATTGTGATCTAAGACGAAGTTCTTAACCTAGTTCATCTTCTTCAAGAAGTTGCTGTGTATTTTGCACCGTAGGGTTTTGTGACCAAGAATCTTCCTGATCTTCATGGCATAGGATGATCTGAAGAACTTTGCAGCCAACCTCTCTTCCTAAAGTTGGTGTTTGAAGTCGCGTACTGAGATCTGCGCATCTGGTTAGTCACGTACTTGGGAGCCGTGCATCAAAAGGGGGAACTGTCGCTACAGATCAAGTCCAATTGGGTATTGGGGTAAAGGTTCAACTGTAGGTTGGTAAGGTACTTGGGATTCCTTATTTGTAACCGCTTGATTTGATAATAGTGGAGTTTCGGGAGTGGTGACCTGAAAATCACCCGGTGGGGTTTTTGCCGTTAGGGTTTTCCCCATTTCATGAACAAATCACCGTGTTATTTATTTTCCGCTGCATATTTAGTTATTCGGTGATTTGTTTGTGCTGCCACGTGTTTGCATGTTAAATTGATTAATTAATAACTTGGCTAAATTAATTAATTAGTTTAAATCACAAGGGTCATTCAATTTGTGGCCTATCACCGAGCATAAATATGACCGCTAGGGTGGTCATCCGGTCCGGTTTGCCAAACGTTGCTACATCTGTTCGGATACACGGCTATACGATTGGCCGTTGGTAACTTGGGGGTAACGCTGTCGTGCACATTTGCTATAGTGGGGATTATTCCTAAGGCCACTCCCACCTAAACCCCCACTAACCTCTCACGAGATTGGACCTCTCAATCCTATAACACTGGGGGTAATCATGATCACCCCACTAGTAACCTATTATAAATAAGAGAATCAAATGAGAGATGGGGGTTGGAAGAAAAGGGGAAAAAAGAGATAGAGGAGAGAGGAGTGGTACATAAAGTAAGCAAAGGGGTGTTCTGAAAAAAGGAGAAAAGTGATCTCATTGAGTCTCCTAGCTGCGAACAACCCAAAGTAGGAATCCCTAACCCACCATACAAATAGGTTGTGGGTCGAAGTGGGGTGAACCTTCCTGAAGCCTCATCTTGATGCAGCACAACAATTATAGATGAAATTGACATAATTAATAGTAAAGAAAAAAATTGGCTAGATTAAATATATATAAACTAAATTAAAATTACCCCATTGTCCTTTTATATATATGTATATATATATATATATATATTCTTTTAATACTTGAACGATACAAAATTACTCCACTGTTAAAGGACTAAAAGTGAGGTTTAGTCAAATTTTAGATTTTACAATTCAATTCATTAAATAAATGACAAACATTATAATAATAAAACTAAAACTATATATATACACACATAAAAATACACAATTATAATTAATTTTTTTAAACTCCTAAAAGGGAAACAAAATTTTAATTCTTTAAATAACCGCACCTTAACGAGGGGAAAAAAACATATTCATTTGGATTTGATTCTTTTATAATCCATCAAATTCAATAATAGAAAATTGAATTTGGAACTACATGAACATCCACTTCAAAATAGGCAAATCCATCACAACCTAAATCCCAAAATACTTAAACGACGTCGCATTTATTCCTTTCAGAGTTCAAAGTTGAACCTCTAAACCCCAAATTCACACGCACACTCCCATTTTCTTTCCCTGCCTGCTTAAACCCACAACAAATCCAAATGCGGTTGAATTGAAATTAAAACTTTACAGAAAATCGCTATTCATTTCTCTATTTCTTCGATACAACCAAAGCTCTCTCCCTGTCTCCCCTCGATTCCTCCGCCAAAAATTCAACAACCATCGATATCTCTTCAAAACTCATCCCTCCCATTCTCTTCAAAACTCTCTCACTCCTCTCTCTCTCTCTCTCTCTCTCTCTCTCTCTCTCAAAATCTCCAATTCCTTTCTTCTCTCTCTCTCTCTCTGCAACAATGGCTCAAGTCGTCGCCACCCGATCCATTCAAACCTCCTTACTCTGCCCTAACTCTCGATCCCTACAGCTCAGTCCTTCAACTCTCGCCTCCAGAGTCTTCTTCCCACGTGAGAACAACAACACCACCACCTCTGCCTCTCGCATTGTGGCAATGAGATCCGCACGTGCCGAGCCCGAGCTCATTCCCGTCTCACCCGAAGATGTACCAAAGGTCTGTGCTGCTACTACTACTACTACTCACCGTGTTATTGAATTATTGGAAGTTGCGAATTTTGAATCTTTCTTTGCGATTTTGTTTGATTAGAGAGTGGAGCAGCAATTTGAGCACGTAGATGTTCAGGAACTGCTCGACAATCCGGTGGGGTCGATGTGGTCGAAGCCGATAGTGAGGCGAAAGACGAAGATCGTTTGCACGATCGGGCCTTCGACGAACACGAGGGAGATGATATGGAAGCTCGCTGAGGCTGGAATGAATGTTGCGAGGATGAACATGTCGCACGGGGACCACGCGTCTCATCAGAGAGTCATAGACTTGGTTAAGGAGTACAATGCACAGAGCAAAGACAATGTCATTGCTATCATGCTTGACACCAAGGCAAGCAATTTTTTAATCGTTGTGTATTCGATTCGTGTTTTCGGGTTTTTATGTTTAGTTAGTACATTGTTTTGCATAAGTGGGTTTTGGCATTTCTTGGATAAAAACTGACAATTGCATATTAACTGAATGTTGAGGTGGCTAGTTGTGATTGGTGCAATATTACTTTCACATGGGTATCGCTGACACGACTTTTATAATACACCATTCAGTATTTTTCGCTTTTATGTTAAGTTAGTACACCATTTTGCATAAGTGAGTTTGGCATTACTTGGATAAAAAGCTGATAATTGCATATTAACTGAATGGTTTCATTGTGTAAAGTGTAATGGAGAGGCTGTTTTCATAGAGCAATGCTGGGGACACAAAAAAGTTTGCAATTTTTTTTATAAAATTTTTCCCGACTTGTTGAGGTGGCTAGTTGTGATTGGTGCAACATTACTTTCACATGGGTATGTCGCTGACACGACTTTTATTGTACACCATTCACAAAGTTTAATCTTGGATTCTCAGGAGTTGTGAAAATGTAAAATTTTTTGTGTCAAAAGACTTATTGACATTCTTGTCACAAGGGTATTATAAAGAACAAAATTTAACATGCTATTTCATATAATACTTACATATTTCCATCTGTAACTATATATTGATTATTAATATTATATTTGGGTTGGTTTAATGTCTTTGTTTATGTATTATTGGTTGTAATCAGGGTCCTGAAGTTAGGAGTGGGGACCTGCCCCAACCAATCATGTTGACAAGTGGGCAAGAATTCACTTTTACGATTCGGAGAGGGGTTGGCTCAGCGGATTGTGTTAGCGTGAACTATGATGATTTTGTTAACGATGTAGAAGAGAATGACATGCTTCTTGTTGATGGTATGCTATACTTGTCCTTTCTATTAAACAAGGACGTTTCTATCATCTAGACCATGGTCATTGATTAAAGTATCACTTAGAGGAGAGAATACCATTCATGCTCAAAGTTCTATCATTTTTTTTTTCAAATACTAGGATGTCATATATTTTAATATTTACTAAAGGATATTTAAAGAATTTTTTTTTCACTACAGGATGAGGTTAAAAAAAATCCTTGTCTGTAAGTCTTGCCAGATTCACAACCCTTTTATTTCATACATACATAGATATTTATTTATTTTTTTCTGAGAAGGTTTATTTAAATTTTGTATCAATTCCGAACATGCGGATGCCACTCAAATGTGTGTGTAAATATGCATGTGTATTTAAATTTTGTATCAATACCTACAGACCAAAATATGCTGTAAACACACAAATACACATGCATATTTACACACACATTTGAGTGGTATCCGCATGTTCTGTCACTTACCAAACTTTCTGAGTACTGAGATCAGACTATTGT
The DNA here is from genome assembly GCA_023736055.1 of Quercus glauca. Lineage (NCBI taxonomy): Eukaryota > Viridiplantae > Streptophyta > Magnoliopsida > Fagales > Fagaceae > Quercus > Quercus glauca. The sequence goes on along the minus strand of CM043323.1, from coordinate 14,579,497 downwards.
ATGTGTCCATGCCTGTGAATATCACTGTGAAAGTTATGTTGTATTCCCAAATATGAAGTCAATATGCTTTTAGAAATGTTTATTATATTGTTGTGTGACAGAAAAATATCATTAACTACTGAATGGAATATGAGCCACCATGTACCATGTCTCTCACACTGTTGATAAACATGTAATTTGTTGATATCAGTCCAGTGGGCTCTGCTTTTAAAGATTTTTAAGAATTTGTGACCGAGAGCATTTGAATTGGGTGCAAAGAGGCTTATGTTGTATGCTGAGATTTCACACTTTGTTTAATATTTTAGAACCCGTAATACTTTTATAAGGGGTTATCAGCTTAAGTATTGTGGAAGGGTTTCTGCCCATGGAATTCTTTTGAAGCACTTGAGATGAATTATCATAACAAGTTCAAATTAGTACCTGTTTCCACCAGTTCAGACTCTTCAGAGCCTTTAAGAACCACAGATTTTGAACTAACTGTAGATTCTGTTGAGAGATGATTGTCTTTGGATTGCAAGTGTGATTATAGTGGCAAGCTCTGTTCTCTGTATATCAGATCAGAATTAGGAATGATGTAACATTTCCTTTTATGACATATGCACTGCACGGCTGACTCTTGATCTATGCTATAGGTGGTATGATGTCGTTGATGGTGAAATCCAAGACAGAAGATTCAGTGAAATGTGTGGTTGTTGATGGAGGAGAGCTCAAGTCTAGGCGTCACTTAAACGTTCGAGGAAAGAGTGCAACACTACCTTCCATCACTGGTTAGACCTTGAATCTTTATGCCCTCTGTACTATCCTACTGATTTGCCTTTTCCTCTATCTCTTTCTCTCTCTAGGTGAGCAGTTACTGAAATTTTTTCACCAAATGGACATAAATGTTTATATTGGTTTGTTGCAGAGAAGGATTGGGATGATATCAAATTCGGAGTGGACAACAAAGTTGATTTTTATGCCGTCTCCTTTGTTAAAGACGCACAAGTAGTTCATGAATTGAAGAATTATCTGCAAAGTAAACATAGAGACAAAATACCTTAATTTAAAAAAGAAATTTGAACATGCTTGTTAGTCTTCCCCAGAGTACCAATTATAATATAATTTTTCCATTTTCTATGGCAGGCTGTGGTGCAGATATACATGTCATTGTCAAAATTGAAAGTGCAGACTCTATCCCAAATTTGCATTCCATTATCACAGCATCTGATGGGGTGATCTCCCTAATCCTTGCATTTTATCTTCTAGTTGCTGCTCCATTTGATGGACAGTTATCAGACCTAGAATTTCACCAGTTTTCTTCAATATTGATCTAAATCTGGCTTCTTACTTATCAATAAAAAATAAAAAATCTGGATTCTTGCCTTTCTTGTGTACTACCTGGCACCTGCTTGAAGTAACACATGCTCTTCCTATTCCAGGCAATGGTTGCAAGGGGAGACCTTGGTGCAGAGCTCCCTATTGAGGAGGTTCCACTTCTGCAGGTTTTTTACTTTTAAATTTTAATAGAATAGCAACAAAAGGGATGCCATTTCCTGTTTTGGTGGCCTTTTATAGGAACTTTTAAGAGGTCAAGTTGAGTTACTCTTTGACATTCAGAACATTTCAATACGAAATGCAGGAAGAGATAATCAGGATCTGCCGTAGCATGGGGAAGGCTGTTATTGTGGCAACAAATATGCTGGAAAGCATGATTGTACACCCAACACCAACCAGAGCAGAGGTATCAGACATTGCCATTGCTGTCCGAGAGGGTGCTGATGCAGTCATGCTTTCTGGTGAAACTGCTCATGGAAAGTAAGCTACTTCTTTTTGACTTTGTAGTCTGTTACTTCGGATGTTTTTTTTTTTTTTTTGGATAAGTAATTAATTTAATTAAAAACAGAGAAAGTGGTACCCAATTACACTAGCTTCATACAGTTAGACACTAGTCTGTTACTTTGGATGTGATTGGAGATTTTTTTTTTTTTTTTTTGGGTGTAAGCATCATGCTCAATGAGAAGTATTTACTTACTTCTGATCCATCCTTGGTGGGTACAGAGAGATTTGATGTCCCTGGAAAAATATCTAAGATTGAATGGTTTGGTTCCTTGCTGTCAAATTTTGGTCACTGCAGATTTGTGTTTCAGTGGCGTTGCTCAGGTTGCAATAGAGCAAGTAACATCCATATTGCTTACAAGCCACTATGGGCTTAAATAATATGGATTATTTATGTGTAAACTTTTACACCTTAATCCACTCAAATGACATGATTTCACTGCCATGCAGGTTCCCTTTGAAAGCTGTGAAAGTCATGCACACAGTTGCATTACGAACTGAGGCTACAATATCAGGCGGTGAAATGCCAGCTAATCTTGGTCAAGCCTTCAAGGTTATTTGATGCAAATTTCATATATTTTGATGTTTCATGGAGTCTCTATCTGCACCGCCTCCCCCCCCCCCCCCCCCCCTCCGAAAAAAAACCTATTTGATTTTTAACACTGAATACTGACTGGAAGTTTTTTTGTTGTGTGTAGAATCATATGAGCGAAATGTTTGCTTACCATGCAACCATGATGTCTAACACTCTTGGAACCTCAATTGTTGTCTTCACCAGAACTGGTTTCATGGCTACTCTACTGAGTCACTATCGGCCTTTTGGCACTATTTTTGCTTTTACAAATGAGTGAGTTTCTTCTATCCTTAAGTCCCAAAACTGTTATACAATGAGGATACTGTTTACATGGGAGGTTATGATACAGTATTGCATATTGGACCTCATCATGCTGCAGGCATATTTTCTGTCTCTATTGGATATTTCTTTAGGCATAAGTCTACCCTTGACAGACTCTTAGCTGGTCATTGTGATGCAAAATATGGCATAGTAAATGTCCTATCTTGTCTTAGTTGACTGTATTGCTGAAAATATAGAACTGCTAAGTTCTTTAGTGTCTGGATTAATTACTGAAATCCAAAATTAACCTGGAGCTTGGAAAACCAAATTATTTTCCTGAGATCAGCTACTTTTGAGAGTGTATTTCTATTAATTTACATTTTGTTTAAATATCGTTGAGTTGGAAGTTCATGAATGAGGTCTATTGTCTGCTTGATGAGTTAATTGAGAGCTCGGAGAAAGGCCAAGGAATGTAAATCTAATAATGTGGCTGATCACATAACTTTGATGGCCATGCAGGAAGACTATTCAACAGAGGCTGGCTGTGTATCAAGGAGTCTGTCCTATCTACATGCAATTCTCAGAAGATGCTGAAGAGACATTTTCAAATGCCTTAGCTTTATTACGGGTAAAGGTTTTCACAAGTGAATTCACTTGCGTCATTTGACTTGGGCAGTAATGAAGATGTACTGGTCTGCTCACATTTAGCTAACAAAGATCAGGATTAAATAATACAATAGAATTATAAGTTCAAACTTCAATGTGTCTCTCTTTGAAACCCAAACATAGATGGGTTGTGGTGCATCTGGCTTTCAGGGTCAGAACTTCAACCTGGGAACAATCCATATTTAGATAGGATGTATATATTATATAATAACCTTTGGGTTTGGCTTGCATCAAATGCTCCTGTGCACTGGATGCAACATGTGTCCTAAATGGCCGTGTGTTGGTCCTGTATCTCGTCTTGTGCATAGGAGCATTGGATGGAAGCCTTACCCCAATAACCTTCAACATGGGCCCAATATCTCTTGCCCTGTGACATTTGTGCTTTTGCTTTTCCATGTATCTTACATGGTATACTTTATGACTGACCATGCTATCCATTTAGACTGATGAATGACATTTCAATTTAGAGGCTATATCTCTATAAAAGACAACTGGAGATTTGGCACTCCCAACCTTAAGTGGACTATCCTTACGCAATCTTTATAGTTTTCTTGGAAATCAGAGCTTGTTGAATTGTGTAAGCCCATAAGGTGATGAATAGATGCTATCCATAATTCAATCAGTGTTCTTGCCATAGAGTGCTAGATTTCACTGACAGCTAGATTTTCTGAATCCGAAAATTCAAATTAAATAGGTGTCATATGATCACATCTTCATCATTGTAATATACTTTTCTGGTTTTCATGTACAGAAGCAAGGGATGGTGAAGGAAGGAGAAGAGGTAGCACTTCTCCAGAGTGGAAGACAACCCATTTGGCGGTTCCAATCTACCCACAATATCCAGGTCCGGAAAGTTTAGATGCCTGTGATTATTTTGAACTGTCAGGGCACTCGAATCTGTTCTGGGGTTTCCCTCTGATGGATAGACGTGAATTTTGTTTGCATTATTATTTATGTGTATTTCATGGTTCCACTTGCTTCCCTTTGGTGCTTTGTTCTGTTTTGTTTTTGGTAGAATACTGCTTTTTAAATTTCCTGATATATGTTCAGAAATCTATAGAGCTTGCTGTTTTATCTTGTTAAACACCAACACAGTTTGTCTGTAGGACATAACACAATTTGTTGGTCATCCAAAATATTAATCACAATACAATCACTATAGAAACCAGATGATATAAAATTCGATCGCTAATGTCAACCAATCATGCAATGGCATAAAAACCAGGTTGTTTTTAATAAACTAATATTTAATATATATTTTCTTGAATTTTCATTTTGTTCCGGTTCAAATAAAGAATATTATCTCTAACTTATTTTCTAGGGAAAAAAAACAATATAGAGTATATTCTCCATTTTCATGTACATACTATATGGCAAATAGAGTATATTCTCCATTTCCATGTGCATGCTATAAGGCATCCAATATCCACTATGATTATAACAATGTTTCAAGTCTTCATATGGGCACGTATCAAACTGAAGGAAATATCCAACCACATCCACATCTTTGATTCTTTGTGCTTGTTTTCCAGAAAAAATAAAAGGCATACATGAAATCACAACAACGTGACTGAAAAATAGTCCAAGCCAAGAAAGTCAAGCTCAACATTCAAATTTATGTATAGAATCATGCCAAATAATTAATCCATACTAGCTTAAATCCCAATTTATTATTTATTTATTTTTCCCTTCATGGCTATCCGACCACATCCACATCCCTAGTGTCATACAAGTCAATGTTATAAATACCATTTTGGACTCTGTTTTGGTTTGTCTAGTAGAATGGAATATTTCGTTACCAGTCGATTTCGGGGTACCATTTCAGGGTGTGTTGGGGTTCCTAAAAAATAATTTATATATATTTTAGTATAACATAAAATTGTCAATTCAAAAAAATAAATAACTAAATATCAAATAATATAAATCATTTAGTCTTAACTCTTAAGTCTTAAACATCAATATAACATCAGTTTAACATCCCACAATAAGAAGATTTACAAGTCAATAACTAAATATCAAATAATACAAAAAATTTAGTCTTAACTTTTAAGTCTTAAACCTCAATATAACATCAAACAGTAAAAAGATTTATAACAAGTCATTACTCATTACATAAGTCCATAAAAACTATCAGGAAATGGACATTGAGGAGCTGCACTTAAGTGCACAACTCTTCCTGACTGACCATATGCCTTTAGGTACCTAGCAAGATCATCCCAATGAAGTGTTGAGCCAAGCTCTATGTCAAAATCTATGCCATCCAATATTGCATCACCTAGTGGACGTGAAGGTGACTTTCCATCCAAGAAATTGTTCCATACATAATCAGCTACATTTTTGGCATCCATTGAAGAAGCTAGAGAGTACCTTCCAATGCCACCTCCAATTGAGAGTATCACCTTGATTCCTCGGCTTTCACAATATCTTATGCAAGGGCTAACCATTGTGCACCCATTGGAAGCTGGGTTACAATGACCTGCAAGGCTGATTTCTGGGGTTCGACCATTGCCAAAATGGTTCAGAAAAGATATGATTACATGGGAATATTTTCCAATGGCACAGGTTTCAGTTAGAGTTCCTTCATAGCCACTCTGACCCCAGTAAAAGGCAATGCCACCAGCTTGAGAGGATCTGATGAAGACTAGGATGAGGAGAGGAAGGAGTAGAGCTGTAGGCAGAGGAATTTTAGCCATTTAATTTTGCTAGTTATCAATATGGCAATGTCTTTGGTTTTTGTTGCTGCCATACTATGGGTGGTTGCTCCCTTTTATAGGATTCAGGAATCAGGATAAACGCACCTCATTTTTAAAATTTGACAACATATTTTGCTTCAAAATTTCAAAACATTTTACTTAGGTTGAGTTTGGATTGCGTTTAAACAGTGGGTCCTGTGCACTGTTCATGGGATCCGCAAGTATTTTTTTCAGCAAAAACAATTTTAAAACTGGGTCTCATGGCACTATTCACACGTTTAAAAATTATTTTGCTACAGTATTTTCAGTTTTCAGTTTTTAGTAATAACTAGTGTCCAAACAGACCCTTAATAATATATTATGCCCCTAATATTTTGGTAATTTGAAGTACATTTCATGTTAATTTGATGTGTGTTTACCACTTAATCCAATTTTTTGTAGTTTACTAAATATTAAAATATAAAAAATTATAATTTTAAATATTTTTAGGGATAAGATCTTTTATGTGGCAAGTGATCTCTCTCTTTTTTTTTTTTTTTTTTTTGAATCAAGACTTTGAAACTTTATTAATTAGTAGGCAAATCTACCAGATAAGTAGCAATGGTGTACGATGGGACATCTTCCATCCACACTTGAAAACCAGCGACATGTCGTGCACGTCAAGCTAGGTTGTGAGCTACACTATATCCTTCTCTACGAACATGTGAAAACCTAATACAATGAAATAAACTTGCAAAACATTTAACAACTCGACTAAGTAAACCAAAGGATTCCAAAGAATGCGAATCAACATTCAAAGCGTTCATAGCAATCTCTAAATCTCCCTCTGGGATGACATTTTTCAAACTCAGATCGGTATCAGATTGTAAAGCCTTCGATATAGCCAAAGTTTCAAGCTCTATGACAGTGAGGGGGAGAGGGATGATTCCGACCATGTGTGCCAATCCTTTACCTTGGCAATCTCGGGTGATCACTCCAATCCCTACCCTATCTTCTTCTTGAAACATTGTATCGATACAAGTTGTGCCCGAACCCTCCACAATTACATCAATAGTTGATCTCCAAAACAACGCTAATCCACCTCCCATCTCCAAAACAACACCCACCGAATTTTGTTCCAGGAAAATAGCATCATCAGAGTTCACCTTCAGGATCGGCCATGGAGGTAGTTTCCAAATGGCACGGTATGGAGGCTGATTGGATTGATCCGGCTTATTACCTTCCATTGCTGTTGTTGCGCTTTTTTCCTTGTCTGGGGTATTGAATATAAAAGGGTGACAATTTTTATCCATATCCATGAACCTGCTCATTACCCACCTTATTTGGATAAATCTTAACCCAACCCATTTAAATATTTGGGTTAAATGGGTATAGACCCATTTGGTTATTTAATTAGATGGGTCTAATAAATCCACTAATAACCACTAAACCCATCTAAAATTTAAATTTAAATATACCCACAAAAACCCACTAAACCCTCCAAAAATCTAAAACTTAAATAAACAATATAACCTTCTTAATCCCAAAACATTCGGCCCTCAGTCAAAAAAAAAAAAAAAAAAAAATTTCCTACATTTTCTCATCATCCAAACAGACCTATAACAAACACAAAACCAAAAATAGCACATCACATTCTCGGCAACCAAACATACACTACAAAGCACATCCTATCTTCTTTCAATATTCTATCCATTTGCGTATAATTCGAAACCACAATACTCTATTCTATATCGGTCTTCGACGGCAAAATCTGGAACTGAATGACGGCGATTTTCGCGTTCTCCATACGAGTGAGTCCACCGAAAGTGTGATATCTCGGAGATCGACGATATCGGGTTTCGTCGGATCGACCACGGAGAGAACGGAATCAACGGTGAGCGGAGTGATGAGACTGGAGAACTGACCAACGACCTTGCTGTTAAGAGAAGTGAAAGCGGACTTGATGAGAGACTCGCGATCGGAGAGCTCGACGGGGACGGCCATGGCGGTGAGGACATCGATGGCTTTGAGAGCAGCCTTATGTAAAGAATCGAAAATAACCGTAGGGTGAATACCATGGGAGAGCAGAGAGAGGCACTGACGGACGAGAGCGCCAGCGATGACGACGACAATGATGGTGCCGTCACCGGCGGCGGAGTCTTGGGACTTGGAGAGCTCGACGAGCAACTTTTATCCTCTGTACTTATCAAAAATCAACTTTTTACCCTTTCAGTTTAAATTATATGGTGGAATCACTATCTTCATTTGTTTGATTTGTTTGATGGACTTTCTTTTGTCCTGTTAGATTTCTTTTTCTCAGAGTTTCATTGCTCACTAGTTAAATAGGTTAAATGGGTGGGTTACTAATTAAATGGGTTGGGCGGGTAATGGATAATTAATTTATATATAAACGGATCATAAATGGATAAATGGATAATACATACCCAACCCATTTATGACCCAACCCATTTATAACCCAACCCGCCCATTTGCCACCCCTAAGGTCCATATTAAACACTTGCCGTTGGGATTGCTGGGAATTAGAGTTAATAAGAGCAATAATTGTTGGGCTGTCCTGTGTGGGTAAAGCTGCATCAATATCACTTATTTCTGCTACCCATATATCACTCTTTACTTCTTCAAGCGAAACAAGAGGTACATTAAACAGGCTGGACTCGTTAATGATTGGCTGGGATTTTGGATTTCCCATAGTAATTGTAGAGTTTAAAACCACTGCCAGCTTCAATGTCAGCATTAAATCCCACAAAACTCAGTTTCCATAACTGACGTAACGTCCGCTTGCTCCGTTGCAACCTTTTCTTGCACCATTTCATTGCTGTCTCCCTCAGTTGAAGCTGCAACGCCAGATTTAATTGGAAACAAATTAGGAGTGGATACGTTGGATATAGAGTCCCTATTTGGAAAGGAATCAATATCCTGTGGTAACGTATCCTCCGATTTATTGGTTTCAGAATTTGCCAGGTCACCATCTTTAATGTCTTCCCCTCCTTCCTCATCGGTTTTAGTCTCTATGTCTGATCGAATCACCTCCGTTGGGTCACTCACCGGTGCAGCCACTACCGGTTTAGATTGTGCCCGAGCTTCTTGTGATTTGTGTGAATTTGATTTTCTGCCCCCGTAAAAACCTGGAACATAAATGACTGACTTTCCCACAGACGTATATGGGCTGCCTTTAGGTTATAGCTGAATTGATACTGTTTTGGTAGAAGTGTGCCTTTGCTATCAAGCCCCAGATCGCTATTCTTATCACTATGAATCAGACGGCAAGAGGAAAAGCACCCGAGACAGATGTGTTTCCCAAAACCCCAGAAAAAGAAACCCACAAGCTCCAGAAGTAGACTTGCTACCTTTAGAGAACAAAACTCTCCTTTAGTAAGAAGGGACTAAAACTTCTATTGCCTAAGAGAAGAGAGAAATCTCTCTTTCTTAGCGACAGAGAGACAGAGTTTGATAAAATATAGTTAGTTAAGCCCAAATATTCTTGGCAAGTGATCTCTTGGAAGCCAAGTTTTGACATCATATATAATCCTACTACAAAATCTCTTGGGTTTTTTTTTTTTTTTTGGGTGCAAAATCCATATTATAAATTGTTTAGACACTAGCAACTTTGATTTTCCAAAGAAGGTAGAGAGAAAGCTTGCGTATTGCCTTATGATTAGTTGTTAGTTTTTTCCTTGTTTGTTTGTTATTTTAATTTTTTTTGTGAATTGCAAAGCAATTGATATCTTAAAAGGACTACATGCAAACCATAGCTTTGTTGCCTTAGCTGTGAAATGAGTGTTAGTCACGCATCACATCCTATCATTTCTATAATATTACTGAAGCTAAATCCTTCATTACATTATAGTAATTACAAATCTACAGGTTAACGTATATAGTGTTGTGGGCTTTAGGCCCAGTTAGGTTACTTGTATAGCACACATATATACTTGTACTGCACACATATGCCTCCTATATAAAGGCACCTATGTACATTCTTTTATTATGAAATACAATACAATCACATTCAGTATTTCTAACATGGTATCAGAGCCACTGCTCTAATCCTTTGGTGTGTCGCTCTTAAGCAGTCTTGTCTTCTTGGGTGTCATCTGCAGCTGTTGTTGTGAGCAGCACCACTACCTCCACCGCGACTTCAGTACATCAAAGACCACTGCCTTGCCGCCACCATTGCTTCCGCCTCTCTGATCAGACCACAGATTGTACCATCGGAAAGAAATATCTCCGATCTGTCGTTTTGTGAAATTTCATCTTCATCGGACCATACACGCGCCTCCACGCACCACTATAATTCTCGGCGTCATTGCCACGCGTCGCCCACGTCTTGCACGCGCCTCACGCGCCAGACTCGGTCCGCTGACGTCATCATCTTGCCACGTCAGCCCTAGTGACGTCATCACTGCTTACGTCAGCACTCAGCAGTGATTACGTCATCATTCTAGACCGTTGACCGCGTTGACTTGACCGTTGACTTTGACTACCGTTGACTTTTTGCCAGAGTTGACTTTTCAGTCCTGGTGCTCCTTACCCAGTTTTTCGCATAGATTTCATTTTTGCAGTCCATTTTTGCATATTTTGCTTCTAAATGAAGAATAAGGACAGGTTTTCTTCTTATTGCAACAATCGTCGCTGCCAATCCATCAAATGTTTTTGTAATTTTTGCAAACGTTTTGGCCACAATATTGAGACTTGCTATCATCGCAACAAATCAGCTGTGTCCATTTCTGCTGCTACTGTTGCTAACACTGAGAGTGTCCAACCAATGGCTTCTATCTCTACACAGTTTAAGTTTTCTGGATCCACTTTCTCCATTTCCAAAGATGACCTTATAAATATCATCACCAATGTCATTCGTATGGTTGGTAATGCATCTTATTCCTCTTCTCTCTCAACTTTATCTGGTATGTCTCCTATCTCTTGGCTTATGGATTCTGCTTGTTGCAATCACATGACACCTCACTCGTCCTTATTTTCTGACCTTACACCTGCACCGCACCCTCTTAATATTCGCACAGCAAATGGTTCCACAACTTCTGGTCATAATATAGGTTCAGTTTCAAACTCCAACTTCTCGGTTCCTGGAGTCTTTAATGTTCCTGACCTTTCTTATCATTTATTTTCTGTGGGACAATTAGCTGAGTTGGGTTATCGCATTACCTTTGATTATTCTGGGTGCATTGTGCAGGATCCTAGGACGGGACAGGAGCTTGGGACTGGTCCCAGAGTTGGGCGTATGTTTCCCGTGGACAACCTTCGTCTTCCACTTGTTGCTCCTGTTTCTATTGCTGCAGCTGCTGCAGTTTCTTCCACTCCTTCCCTTGCACTTTGGCATGCTCGACTTGGTCATGCATCTTCCTCTTGGGTACAACAATTGGCTTCTAGAGGTTTGTTAGGATCAGTATCTACAAAAAATTTTGATTGTGTTTCATGTCAGTTAGAAAAACAACCAGCTTTGCTTTTCAATACTAGTGAATTCATATCTACTGATATCTTTGACCTTATTCATTCTGATGTTTGGGGGCCTTCCTCTGTCTCTAGTATTGGTGGGTTTAGATATTTTGTTATCTTTGTTGATGACTACTCTTGCTATAGCTGGATTTTTAATATGAAACATCATTCTAAATTATTGGAAGTATATTCTAATTTTACAAAAATGGTTGAAACTCAGTTTTCTAGACGCATCAAAATTTTTCGATTTGATAATGCTCTTGAATACACTCAATATGCTTTCCAAGCTGTTTTGCATTCCTATGGCACTGTTCATCAACTAACTTGTCCAAGTACTTCTCAGCAAAATGGTAGAGCCGAACGAAAATTTCGTCATATTCTTGACATTGTTCGTGCTCTCCTTCTCTCTGCTAAAGTACCTACTCCTTTTTGGGGTGAAGCTGCTCTTCATGCTGTTCATACTATTAATCGTATTCCCAGTCCTGTTATCCAAAATCAAACTCCATATGAGCGCCTTTTTGGGTCACCTCCAGACTATCACCACCTTCGCTCCTTCGGTTCTGCTTGTTTCGTTCTTCTTCAGCCACGTGAGCATAACAAACTTGAGCCTCGGTCAAGACTTTGTTGTTTTCTTGGCTATGGCGAAACTCAAAAGGGGTATAGGTGTTATGATCCTGTCTCTCATCGTCTTCGTATCTCTCGTAATGTTGTCTTTTGGAAACATTGCCTCTTTGTCGAGCTCTCTCATTTCAGTGCTTCTTTGTCTTCCTCCTCTGTCTTAGATCTTTTTCCAGATGAGGCATATATTCCTTCTGTAGCTGCTCCTGATTCTGTTGCTGTAGACTTCTCTGTCCAACCACCAGATATCACTGATCCCTTTCCTAGTTCACCCTTTAATGAACAGGTGGAAGATGAACAGGTTGAAGACGAGCTACCCAACCCCAATCCTGAGCTTGGATCTCCTGCTCCTGCTCCTACTCCGCCTGAAGATCTTGCACAAGACATTCCACCTCGCCACTCAACTCGAGTAAGATCTATTCCTGCACATTTACTTGACTATCATTGTTATACTGCTCTTGCTACACTACACAAGCCTCACACCTATCGTGAGGCTTCCACTGACCCTTTATGGCAGATTGCAATGAAAGAGGAACTTGATGCATTATCTAAAAACCATACTTGGGATTTGGTGACACTTCCTCCTTGGAAATCTGTGGTTAGTTGTAAGTGGATCTACAAGATTAAGACTCGCTCTGATGGATCCATTGAGCGCTACAAAGCTCGTCTTGTTGCAAAAGGTTTTACACAAGAGTATGGGATTGATTATGAAGAGACCTTTGCTCCGATTGCTCGTATCTCATCTGTTCGTGCCCTCTTAGCTGTTACTGCTACCAGTAAATAAGACCTTTTTCAGATGGATGTCAAAAATGCATTCCTTAATGGGGATTTAAGTGAAGAAGTGTATACGCAACCTCCTCCTGGTCTCTCTATTGACTTAAACAAGGTTTGTCACTTTCGACGTGCACTTTATGGCCTTAAACAAGCTCCACGAGCTTGGTTTGCCAAATTCAGCTCTACCATCTCTCACTTGGGTTACATGGCCAGTCACTATGATTCTGCCTTATTTCTTCGTCACACTGACAAAGGCACTATTTTACTTCTCTTATATGTGGATGATATGATCATAACTAGTGATGACCTCAGTGGCATTCAAGAACTCAAGACTTTTCTTAGTCAGCAGTTTGAAATGAAAGATCTTGGACATCTCAGCTACTTCTTGGGTCTTGAAATCACTCATTCTACAGATGGACTTTATATTACTTAAGCCAAGTATACCTCTGAACTCTTGTCTCGCGCTGGACTCACTGATAGCAAGAATGTTGATACTCCAGTTGAGCTTAATGCGCATCTGACTCCCTTAGGGGGGAAACCATTGTCTAATCCCTCTCTTTACAGACGCTTGGTTGGCAGCTTGGTTTATCTCACTGTCACTCGTCCAGACATTTCCTATGCTGTTCACCAGGTGAGCCAGTATCTGTCTGCTCCACGATCAACTCACTATGCTGCTGTTCTATGCATTCTTCGATACCTAAAGGGCACTTTCTTCCATGGTCTTTTCTACTCTACTTAGTCTCCTCTTACTCTCCGTGCATTTTCTGATGCTGATTGGGCAGGAGACCCCACTGATCGCAGGTCCACCACTGGTTATTGCTTTCTTCTTGGTTCTTCTCTGATTTCTTGGCGAAGTAAGAAATAAACTCATGTGGCCTGCTCCAGTACTGAAGCAGAATATCGTGCCCTTGCTAATACCACATCTAAGCTCCTTTGGCTACGATGGCTTCTCAAAGACTTAGGTGTGTCTACATCCTCTGCTACTCCTCTTTATTGTGACAACCAGAGTGCTATTCATATTGCTCACAATGATGTCTTCCATGAACGGACTAAACACATCGAGATCGATTGTCATTTTATCCGTTTTCATCTTGTCCATGGTGCTCTCAAGCTGATCTCAATCTCCTCTAAAGATCAACTTGCAGATATCTTCACCAAGTCACATCCTAAGGAACGTCTTCGTACTTTGGTTGACAACCTCAAATTGGTCTCACATCCACCTTGAGTTTGAGGGGGGCTGTTAACGTATATAGTGTTGTGGGCTTTAGGCCCAGTTAGGTTACTTGTATAGCACACATATATACTTGTACTGCACACATATGCCTCCTATATAAAGGCACCTATGTACATTCTTTTATTATGAAATACAATACAATCACATTCAGACCAAATCAGCTTTTATTTAGGGTTTTATTATTTAGTACGTTTTTTATACAATACAATACAATACAATACAATACAATCACGTTTTTAGCTATTTTTCCTATTTTAGATTTGCTAATTTCAGACCAAATCAACTTTTATTTAGGGTTTTATTATTTAGTACGTTTTTTATATTTTCTATTTCCAGTCATGTCATATAAATAGCATGCACTCATTGTAATAGAGAGATTAGTGAATAAAAATCAGAAAAGGTGAGGCTTTGCTCTTCTTTTGGTTCTTCAAGAACTGTGAACTTATCAGGGATTCTTCCTTGTGGCATTCAAACTTTATAGTTCGTGATTTATTATAATCATTGGGTCAATGTCTATTACTTATACCTTTGGTTCGCGTTTCGATTATAAACGTTGGGTTAAAGTTTCTATAAAAAAAAACTGAATTTTTAGCTTTCTTGGGCAAGTATTCCAATATTTTTGTTGGGTCTCAAAGCGTGTCGATTGAGGTTCGCATCATTTGTTAAATATTAGCATTGATATATCATGTTGAATATGCTAGTATGGATGCGGAAGCGAAAGCATAAAATATAGAACACAATAACACACGAGAATTATGTGGTTCAGCCTAACGGCCTACATCCACGGAGGAAACCCTAAAGGGCTGTATCAATAATATATTATAGTGTAGTACAAATCCTGTGTTACAATGAATCATAACATGTGTATATATAGTAGACTAAACCCTAGACCAATAGACTTCTAGTACAAGTAGGAGACTTGGCTTGCACACAAAATAGAATTAGACTTGGGCCTATTCTAATGGGCTAATATATTTCTAACATCCTCTCTCAAACTCAAGATGGAAGCTTGATGAAATCTTGAGATTTGATAAGGTTGAGAAGATTTTTTGAATGAAGTTTGGCTCTGTGATGGTAGTTTGAGGAAGGCAATGATTTTGTAGTGTTGATGCGACTTCTAACGGTGGCATGACTATACCGGAAAGTTTTGATGGCAGCAGTAGGAAGCCAAAGAAGATGAACGCAGCGAAAAAACACCAAGGAAGACAAAGATTGCTCTTAAATATACCGTAAGGATAGAAAACCATGGCCACAAGAAGATGGCTCTGATACCATGTTAAATATTAGTATTGATATATCATGTTGAATATGCTAGTATGGATGCGGAAGCGAAAGCATAAAATATAGAACACAATAACACATGAGAATTATGTGGTTCAGCCTAACGGCTTACATCCACGGAGGAAACCCTAAAGGGCTATATCAATAATATATTATAGTGTAGTACAAATCCTATGTTACAATGAACTATGGCATGTGTATATATAGTAGACTAAACCCTAGACCAATAGACTTCTAGTACAAGTAGGAGACTTGGCTTGCACACAAAGTAGAATTAGACTTGGGCCTATTCTAATGGGTTAATATATTTCTAACACCCTCTCTCAAACTCAAGATGGAAGCTTGATGAAATCTTGAGATTTGATAAGGTTGAGAAGATTTTTTGAATGAAGTTTGGCTCTGTGACGGTAGTTTGAGGAAGGCAATGATTTTGCAGTGTTGATGCGACTTCTAACGGTGGCATGACTATACCGGAGAGTTTTGATGGCAGCAGTAGGAAGTCAAAGAAGATGAACACAGCGAAAAAACACCAAGGAAGACAAAGATTGCTCTTAAATATACCGTAAGGACAGAAAACCATGGCCACAAGAAGATGGCTCTGATACCATGTTAAATATTAGCATTGATATATCATGTTGAATATGCTAGTATGGATGCAGAAGCAAAAGCATAAAATATAGAACACAATAACACACGAGAATTACGTGGTTCAGTCTAATGGCCTACATCCACGGAGGAAACCCTAAAGGGCTATATCAATAATATATTATAGTGTAGTACAAATCCTGTGTTACAATGAACTATAACATGTATATATATAGTAGACTAAACCCTAGACCAATAGACTTCTAGTACAAGTAGGAGATTTGGCTTGCACACAAAGTAGAATTAGACTTGGACCTATTCTAATGGGCTAATATATTTCTAACAAGTTACAGTAAACTCAGAAAGAGAAAGGGAGACAATTATTGCGGCTGCTGAAGAGAAGAGAAAAAAAAAGAAAATATGGAACAACAACTAGCTGAGAAGAGAAGTTGCTCTAAAAGACAGCAACTGTATTGTATTATATATACCAAAAATTTCAAATACGGTAGGAGAGAGTGCGTACTGTATGGTTAAAAAGACTGATAAGTAGATTTACTTGTGAGTTGTGGCAATGAAAGTAACCATCTGTATTCTGTAAAGCTTTCATCAGTTCATGTCCCTCTTCTGTTTTACGTATACGTATATTTCCGATGGTCCAGCCATATTAACTTATTATCATTTATATTAGGGTAAATAGCAAATTACAACTTTAAAGTTTGGAAGTGGTTGAATTTTATACTCTAAAGTTTTAGAATTTAGATTTTACCCCCTGATGTTTGGGGGTGTTTGAATTTTACACCCTGACATTTTAGAATTTGGATTTTACCTCATATATTTTAGGAGTGATTGGACTTTACTCCCTAAAATTTGGAAGTGTCTGGATTTTACACTCTATTGTTTCAGAATTTGGGGGTGGGAAATCCAAACATTCTCTAACTTTAGGGAGTAAATACAAAGTTTGAAACTTCAGAGTGTAAAATTCAAACACCTCAAAATTCAGGGAGCGAAATCCAAAGTTTGAAACTTCAAGGTATAAAATCCAAACACCTCCAAACTTTAGGGGTGCAATTTATAATTTACCTTTTATATTATTATATTTTCTCCGAAAAGAAGATCTTTACAAAAAAAATATTGTACCAAATATTTATGTTGAGCATATTAGAAGTGCCATCTACCCCACCTTCCCCCTCCTCTGCCTTCATCTCCTTCCATTCAAACATAGAGTAAATAAATTATGAAATATCTATTTTTTTATTATAAGAATTATTGAATATTGACCATCAAATTATTTTATGCAGCACTTTCAAAATTTATGTACAATTTTTAGATGTTGCTCATTAAGTTGACCAAGTCTTTAGTAATGTCCTAGACTTTAGATAGGATGATCCATTCCCTACCACGAGACATCTCAGAAAGCTCATGAACCGATAGTGTGATTAATTGAACTTGAGAGTTTGGGTTTATGTTACTCTCTAGATCAATGAGCGCACCACCCGGATATTTCCATTGAAAATTAGGCCCTTCTGTGTTTTAAATGCTCTTGTATATATCATTTTAAAAATATTATTTAGACACTCATATCATTCAAGTCATTCAAGAGTCAAAAGTATTTTTTAGAGATGCCCAGTTGATTCCAAAAGGTCATGAATTTCGTTCAACTTCTTAACAAGTTGTCTATCACTTCAACACATGTGCCACACCTGTTTGAGAGGAAAAGCAATCATCCTCTGTTACATAGGCTTTGGCAATGTTTAATTTTAATCACCCGAGAAAATAACAATTTTAATATCAGATATCCAAATGAATAAATCCCTATAACATAAACATTATTCTCTTGGACTTACCATATAAACATCAATGAATGGCTCATTTTTCTACGCAAACCTTTCCTCCCAAAACATCAATGAAGTGGAATTGATCGAAGTGGACCGAAATAAACTAAATGGACTGAAATGGACAAAATGGACTGAACTAGACCGAAATAGAGCAAATGGGCTAAATAGACCGAAGTGGACCGAAAAGGACTGAGGTGGACTGAAATGCTAAATTGATGTTGCTTAACAGGAGCGTACATAGGCGGCTCCACATAGAGTCCAGGATGGTCACTAGACCACCTTGACCTCGAAAAAAAATAATTATTATGTATAAATTTTTAAAATTTATAATTTTTTTATCCTTAAAAAATTTTTGTGACCACCCTAATTTTTTTTTAGGCCCAACATAATTAAATTTGGACAAAATTTGGCAACATACTTAGTTGTAGACTAGGGCTACAACTTTATTTAATATTTTTTTATTAGATGTGAATTTTGACAAATCTACCATTTAATTATATTTTCTTCTTATATCCTCTATAATTGCAAAATTTTAAGAAGATTAAAGATTAATAATTATGTTACCAATCAAATGTTTAAATTTTGAGTTTTTGTAGTCTAAAATTATACATAAAAAATAAGTTTATGAATCGAATAGTAAATAATATCCGATTAACATAAAATTTGACATGTATTTTAAGAATATAAATAATATACAATTCAATAGTTAGATTTTCAAAATATGTTATAATATTAATTTGTTTAATGAAAGTTGTAGCATTAGGCTACAACTAAGTTTGTCCTTAATACTTTGGTTCCCTTAACAATATATTATGTCCTTACAAACAAAAAGAAAAAGTTCAAGAAAAAATTTATTTGATTAAAATTTTGAAAGAGATGTAGCTTGCAACATTAATAATGAGACTATATATAACGATTTTAAAATAAGAAAATTCGTAGAAGGAAATTGTAAGACTTTATGTGTTTGTCTGTGTATTTTTTTTTTATTTTTGTCGCCAATATATGAAGTTTTCTTTTTTATTTGATTTTGTATAATTTAAGTTTCTTAATGACTACTCTCAAAAAATTTCCAAGAGCTGCCAATGGGTGCATAACAAGTTAGCAACAATAAACACTACACTTCAGTTTTTAGATATTTATAAATTATATATTTTTTAAAAGTAAATCTCTTATAATATAGGAGTATCAAAATTGAATGTCTTATTATATAGATCATATTGTGCATAATACGGCGATACCGATATTGTCCTTAATAGTTGAACTACACACGCTTTGTCAAACCGTGTATTTCATAGCATGATCGATCCCTCCATAGTTAGCAGAACCTAAACCTTTAGTTCATCTGGCGGAATATAGCCATGCCAGTACCATCAAGAGCAGCAGCCTGCAGGAATCCCCAAAAATGGCTACTTATCTTGGACTGAATTTAGTGTCCATTGGTTTCAAGACCTTAAAAGATTTGCAGCATTGTTCCTATAATGAATTATTTGTTGTAGATTGCACCTAATAAACATAATCAAAGAAATACTTTTTATGGCACTACCTAGTGGAGCCGCAGAAATGAAGACCTTTCTTTTGGATCTACAACTATGAAATAAGAAAAAAAATTAAGATTTGAATTATTACAAAAGGTTGCAAACGTCCGTGAATATGTTACAATTTTGAAAGGTTAAACATTTTGCACCCCAATTGTTACTTACACCAAAGAAACCTTCAACCCCAAACCAACCAAAATTAAAAAAAACAGAAAGTAAAAAGGAAGCTTCCAAGTTGCCAATATCATAACCTTATTACGTGAGGCTACAGCCAACACTTCAAATAAAATAATGTTCCCTTAAAATATGGACTTAGTCGTTGTTCCCATTGCACAAAAATACATTGACTTTGGGCCAAAACACAAAAAAAACAAAAGAAAAAGAACACAATCATCATTTTAATGATCTGTTTTCTCTTTGGAGTGTAATAACCAAACGCACAAAATCTTAAATTGATAAAGATATCCAATTTATTATGAATCTCAAACCAACCAACCAAATTAAGCATATTTCATCATACACATTCAATAATGGAGGAACTATATCCAGTTAAACCATCATAATATCTTGACCAAAGCATCACACCTCCATACTTTGGTGACTTCCTAATCACAGGAAGAATTTGAGAAGTCAACACATCAGGAGGAACATATCCACTTCCAGCTGCCTGAGGAGCCGCAGGTAAGCCTAAAAATAATCTCCCCACCTTTATTGAGGTACTCCATCGGTTCCATGAGCTTACAAGATTAGTGGTGTTACCCGAACTATATTGGCATTGAGGATTGTTATAGAATTGAACCCAGACATAGTCAAAATGACATGTGTTAAGTGCAGTACCAAGAAATCTATCAGGAAATGGGCATTGTGGAGCTGCTGTCAAGTACACCTTCCGTCTTGTCTTGGAATGTTTCTTTAAGTGCTTTGCTAGGTCTTCCCAATATTTTGTTGAACCAAGCTCAATGTCAAAGTCTATGCCATCCAATATGGCATCCCCTAATGGCCGCGAAGATGACTTTCCACCCAAGAAATTGTGCCATAAATATTTTGCTACTTTTTCTGCATCCTTGGGAGAAGCTAGAGAGTAGTTTCCAACTGCACCTCCAATTGAGAGCATGACCTTAATTCCATGCTTTTGGCAATACCTTATACCTTCACTAACAATGGTGCATCCATTGGATGCTGGGTTGCAATGACCAGCAAGGTTGATTTCTGGGGTTTGGCCATTGCCAAATACGTTTAGGAAGGCTAAGTTTACATGGGAATATCTTCCTGTAGCACAGGTAGTTGTCAGGTTTCCCTCATTGCCATTTTGACCCCAGTAGATAGCGATGCCTCTAGCATGAGAGGTTTTGATTAAGGTCATAAGGAATAAGAGGGAAAAGACTAGAGGTGTAAGTTGAAGATTTCTAGCCATGATTTTTGCTAGTGTCTCAATCTAAAATACTCGTGTCTCCTGTGCTTTCATAAGACTATAATAAGCTCCTTTTATAGGGTTCAGTCGTTCAGATTTTAGAGTTGATTTTAAAAACTTGACCAACTCGTTTAAGTTTTAATAAAAAACTTAGTCAAATTTGGTTGAAGGTTCTCTGGTGGACTTGCTCCAAGAAGGTGAAAACAAATGCTCTATTGGGAGCTATAATGAAAACTGAAATTAATTATTCTTCTTAAAAAAAATCAGGTTAATTTATGGAAAAAAGCATGGGCATGGAGTAATTCTTAGATACTTTTGAAGCATGAAAATGATGCTTATTTCTCTCATATTTATTATGGAGTCTACTCATTAAATTTATAGTGGAGTCAACCGTGAATGTAAAAAAAAGAAGCACTATTTCTCTGTGCTTCGAAGTACCTAAGAATTTTCCATGGACATGTTACCATTGCCATTTGAATACAAATAGTTTAATTTATCTCTTAATGGCATACCACTGATACAAGGGATCTGTGAATTGTAATGAAATTAAGTCATATATATCCTCTTTGAAATTTTGGTTGAAAAGTATGTGATTGAGAAAGGGATCCGTTTTCGCTCTTAGGCCATATGGATTCAATAGTCCCTCTCATGGACAACAAGAATGTATATTTTTTTTTTGATAAGATGGACAACAAGAATTAAACAAGAAGAAAAGGACACAACATGTACAAGCAATTTCTTAATTTTTTGAAGGTTTAAGCTTTGGGCTTTTAGGCTTAAATGATGGATAATTATTACGGGAAAAAAATATGGATATTAATGCTGCAGCCTGAATTATATATCATTCTATTAATTAAAATTTCTTGATCATTATATTATTACATAACATTGGTTCGGGCCAAGGCCAAGAGTTTTATAAGTTTGCTGAAATCTTCTAACGTTTCAAACACAATGCTTAAGGTTCAAATCTCTTCTCTCTTACTTATTAAATTAACAAATATTAAAAAATGAAAAACAAATAAATAGGTAGTCCAGGATCCACCATTGCATTGACCCTACAAAATGATGGAAACAGCCCACCAGGTACTGCAATAATTAGTTAATTTGCAAGATCCAGAGTTAGACTTTTTTATTTTATTTTTAAAAATAATAATTTTCAATCTCTCTCTCGCTCTCTCTCTCTCAATAAATATCTTTAATCATGCCGGCCATTTTTGTATTCGATAGATACTTTCCTTTTTCTATTTGTTTTTCCTTTTGTAGCACTGTTTGTAACGTAGTTGTGCTTCTTTATTCTAATTATCATTCTTTATTATTGAATAATTAAATAAATAAATAAATATATAAAAATTAATTCGTGCACAAGGCATGGAGTTTCAACTTTTGCGCCATACTTCATGCATGGGGAGGCTCCTTTGATCAAAGCTTAGGTTTGACTAAGCCAATAATGCATCTCTCGGTACGCAACGCCAAAACCTCATCACAATCAACCACGTTGTTTCATCCTTATCAATTTGCTCTTCTGGATGTTATCTTGTACTAAATTTATCTACAGTATTGACCTAACATGATTACCAAATGTGAGGCCAGAATAATTCAATTATAACATAATTACCAAATATTCATTTGGAATCAAATCTTGGGCAGATGACTAGCAGTACTGAATGATAAAAGTCTTTCTGGCCTTCCCAAGTTCTAGGTCAACCTGGGTGGGTTGATCTTTATCTCTCAAATCCACAGTTCCTTCGAGGTTGATAGCGGCAGCAGGTTCTATTCTTCCCTACCTGAAGTGATTGGATTGAGTCCAAGTTGACCACAAACTTGACCCAAACCGACCTGTAGACTCCCCTAAATATGGCGTTGGGTTGGCCTAGTCCAATTAGGTATTGGGCTGAGACATGAGTTATTTTGTGCACTAGAAATGGTTCTTCATTTTTAATGGGTTCCCAAAAAAAAAAAAAAGTGGCTTTTGATGGATTCTCCATTTCTCCTTGTTCTTGTTTAGTTCCTTGTCCATCATAAATTTTAAGCGGGCCATATAATAACACCCCAATCACCAATTTTTAAGTGGGCCGTTGATGAAGAAAAGAAAAACCCACAGGGTCATGAACAGTGAATAAAATACCAAAAGTTTAACAGCGTTCTGTATGCAATTCTAGTTTTAATCTTAAAGAAGCACTAATCCTTTGTAGTCATGTTGTAACTTATAACTATCGAATTATTATACATACAAAATTAAGTGAAATGTAACATAACATGAAGGCAGTTGTGGTAATATACATGAAACTTAAGGAGGACTTAATAGGAATAATGTGCTTAATATAGAAAAAAGTTCTTAATATAGCACTAATAAAGACACTGTCCCTGATAGCGTTGACCTGTACACTTTGTCAAACTGTATTATTTCAATTTCAATAGCTTGACCCCTACACGGCTCCACCTCTTATAGATGGACGAATCTGAGTCTTTTAGTAGATTTTTCTGTCTCTATTAGATTTTTCTTTACTCTTAATTAGCTGGTCATTGTGATGCAAAATTTGGCATAATAAATGTCTTGTCTTGTCTTAGTTTTGACTGTGTGGCTGGAAATATAGAACTGCTAAGTTCGTTAGTGTCTGGATTAATTACTGCAATCCAAAATTAACCTGGAGCTTTGAAAACCAAATTAAATCCCTGAGATCAGCTACTTTTTGAGAGTTTATTGCTATTAATTTACATTTTGTTTAAATATCGTTGAGTCGGAAGTTCATGAATGAGGTCTATTGTCTGCTTGATGAGTTAATTGAGAGTTTGGAGAAAAGCCAAGGAATGTAAATCTAATAGTGTGGTTGATCACATAACTTTGATGGCCATGCAGGAAAACTATACAACAGAGGCTGGCATTGTATCAGAAGATGCTGAAGAGACATTTTCAAATGTCTTAGCTTTGCAACAGGTAAAGGTTTTTACAAGTGGATTCACTTGCACCCTTTGACTTGGGCGGTAATGTAGATGTACTGGTCTGCTCAAATTTAGCCAACAAAGATCAGGATTAAATAGTACGATAGAATAATAAAGTTCAAACTTCAATGCGTTTCTCTTTGAAACCCAAACATAGATGGGTTGTTGTGCATCTGGCTTTCAGGGTCAGAACTTCAACCTGGGAACAATCCATATATTTAAATAGGATATACATTAGATAATAACCTTTGGGTTTGGCTTACATCAAATGCTCATGTGCGTACTAGACGTAACATGTGTCTTAATGGCCATATGTTTGGTCCCATATTTCCTCGTGTGTGGGTGCTAAATTTCACTGATAGCTAGGTTTTTTGAATCTGAAAATTCAGAGTATATTCTCTCTAACTTATTTTATGGGGAAAAAAACAATAGAGAATATTCACCATTTCGATCTACGTACTATATAGTATCCAATATCCACTATGATCTTAACAATGTCCCAAGTTTTCAGATGGGCACGTATCAAATTGAAGGAAATATCCAACCACATCCACATCTTTGTCCTTGTTTTCCAAACAAACAAAAAAAAAATGCACACATGAAATCACAACACCGTGACTGAAAAACAAGTCCAAGCCAAGAAAGTCAAGTTCAACATTCAAATTTATGCATAGAATCATTCCAAATAATTAATCCATACTAGCTTCAAATTTCTAATTTATTTTATTTAGTTTTTCCCTTCGTGGGTATCCGACCACATCCACATCTATAGTGTCATACAAATAAAATGAAAAGAATATTTACTATTGTGTAAAACTTTTGGGTAGAGACATATTGAGTACCCTCAGACACTCCCCTTAATTGATGAAGGAACTACAACCATCACTTTAAATAAAAATAATATTGTCCCTAAAAATATGGACTTTATCTTTGTTTCCATCTAGCTACGTGCATGCAAAAAATTACTTTGACTTTGGGCCAAAACACAAAAAAATAATAAAAATAAGAAAAAAAAAAAAAAAAAAAAAGAACACAATCATCATTATAGTGATTTATTTTCTCTTTGGAGGGTAATAACCAATTGTACATAATCTTAAATTGGTAATAAAGATACCCAATTTATTATCATTCTCAAACTAACCAAAGCATAATTCCTCATACACTTTCAAGAATGGTGGCAAAAAATCGAGTTAACCCATCATAATACCTATTCCAAAGCATCACACCTCCATAATTTGGTGACTTCCTAAACAAAGGAAGAATTTCAGCATTCAACACTTGAGATGGAACGTATCCACTTACAGCAGCCTGAGGAGCCGCAGGTACGCCTAAAAATAATTTCCCCACCTTTAATGAGCTACTCCATCGGTTCCATGAACTTATAAGATTAGTGGTATTACTGTTACTGAAATCATATTGGCATTGAGGATTGTTATAGAATTGAACCCAAACATAGTCAAAAAGATTTGTGTTAAGTGCAGTACCAATAAAGTTATCAGGAAATGGACACTGTGGAGATGCGGATAAGTACACATTGGAATGACTCTTTAAGTTCTTTGCTAGGTCTTGCCAATATTGTGTTGAACCAGTCTGAATGTCAAAGTTTATGCCATCCAATATGGCATCCCCAAATGGACGCGAAGACGAGTTGCCACCCAAGAAATTGTTCCATAAATATGTTGCTACATTTTCTGCATCATTGGGAGAAGCTAGAAAGTAGTTTCCAACTAGACCTCCAATTGAGAGCATGACCTTAACTCCAAATTTTTGGCAAAACTTTATATCTTCAGTAAGAAAGGTGCACCCATTGGATGCTGGGTTGCAATGACCATTAAGGTTGATTTCTGGGGTTTGGCCATTACCAAATACGTTTAGGAAGGCTAAGTTTACGTAGGCATATATTCCAGTGCCACAGGTAGTTGATAGGTTTCCCTCACTGACATTTAGACCCCAGTAGGTAGCGATGCTACCAGCATGAGAGGTTTTGATTAGGGTCATAAGGAATAAGAGGGAAAAGACTAAAGGTGTAAGTTGAAGATTTCTAGCCATTTTCGCTTGTCTCAATCTAAAATCTTGTGTTTCATGTGCTTTCATAAGACAATAAGAGGCTCCTTTTATAGAATTCAAATTTCAGAGTTAAGTTTGGAAACTTGACCAATCGTTTCAGTTTTAATACAAAACTTAGTCAAATAGGGTTGTATACTGTCTCAGTTAAAAGTTGTAGGTTTGTTGACACTTTCTGACGTTTTCAACATAAAGCTTAGGGTTCAAATATTTTCTCTCTTAAATATTGAATTATCAAATAATAAAAAACAAAAAAAAAAAACAAATAAATAAATGGTCTAGGATCCATCGTTACATTGAACTTACAAAAGAGCACATGTATAAGCAATTTTTTTTTCCTGATATTTTAATCTACTCTAGTTTAATTTAAGTTTATACTTGTGAAGTTCCTTTCTAGAAACTTGAACCCAACCTTTATCCCCCTTTCCCACATTCCACAAGTATTTATATTTGTGGAGTGATTATCACACAAAGCGAGCGCATTGAAAATTTCTTAATTTTTTTGAAAGTGTAAATTTTGGACTTTTAGACTTAAATCATGAATAATTATTAGGAAATTAAGAGTATATTATTTCCTTAGTCTGAATTATATATAGTACTAATATATATATATATATATATATAACTGAAACCTCTTAAACTACTACAATTTTTCATGCCACCACTATTTTCTTTTTCTTTTTATTTTAAGTTTTTATATCTTATATATTTATTATTTCTCTTTATTTTAAGTAAAACTCTATTAGATATATGTTTCAAGAGCTTGAAAATTCTACTTCAACTAAAATTCTATAACAAAATTTTCAACAAATATAAACTCCTGCCTAGGTCGAAATCCTTAATACTCACTCAAATTTTCAGCATTATTTAAAAAAAAAAAATTCTGATTTTATATTTGTAAAACCATCTTTACTATTTATTTTGAAGAACCTGAGTACAAATTTTTGAAAACTCAACACACGGTGAAAACCTTAAGCGTCAATTGCCGCCTTCCTTCTCTCTCACTCCAATCCAATCTCTTATCTACCCAAAAAAAACCCAAACGTTACTATTCAGCTTTCAAATAGTTGAAATTAGAACAATATTTAAACTAGGACATTTTAACATTTGATCTAAAAGTTTTCCATGCATCACACGGATTAGTGACTAGTTAATTAAAATTTCCTTATCACTAAATTATTACATAATATTGGTTTGGGACAAGAGCTTTGTTAATTAAAATTTCTTTATCACTAAATTATTACATAATATTGGTTCGGGACTAGAGTTTTGTTGGTTTGTTGGCACCTTCTGCATTTTCAACATGATGCTTAGGGATCAAATCTCCTCTCCTAACTATTGAATTATCAAAAAAAAAAAAAAAAAAAAAAAAAAATGATCCAGGATCCATTTTTGCGCCATAATTCATGGGGAGGCTCCTTCGATCAAGCTTAGGTTAAACTAAGAATGCATATCTCTACAAGTGCTTTGTAGGTTTGTTGACACCTTATGACGTTTTCAACATGCTTAGGGATCAAATCTTCTCTCTTAACTATTGAATTATAAAAAATAATGAATAAATAAAAACAAATAAATAAATGGTCCAGGATCCACCACTGCGTTGACCCTACAAAAGGACACATGTACAAGAATTTTTTTTTAACTGATATAGAACTCTACTTTAGTTTAATCTAAGTGAATGTATGTGAAACTTCTTTCTGGAGACTTAAACTCTGACTTTTGTCTCCCCCCCCCTCCCTCCCAAATACCTAATAAGTATTTATATTTGTGGAGTGAACATCACGCTAAGGAAGCGCAATAGTAATTTCTTAATTTTTTGAAGGCATAAACTTTGGGCTTTTAGACTTAAATCATGGATAATTATTTAAGAATAAAAAAAGGATATTAATGCCGCAGCTTGAATTATTTATAGTTCTAGTTAATTAAAATTTATTGATTGCTACTTTGTTACATAACATTGGTTCGAGACAAGAGCTTTGTAAGTTTGTTGGCACGTTTTGACATATTCAACATGATGCTTAGGGTTCAAATATCTTCTTTTTTTACTATTGAATTATCAAAAAAAAAAAAAAAAAAAAAGAGGTCCAGATCCACCATTGCATTGACCCTACAAAAGGACACAACATGTATAAACTTTTTTTTTTTTTTTTGGTTTGAAATATAATTTTATTCTAATTTACTTTAAGTGTATGTATGTGAAGCTTATTTATAGAGACTTGAACCTTGGCCTCTGTCCCCCCCTTCCTCATACCCTACAAACATTTATATTTGTAAGTTCCAATCAAGAGTTAGTCTTTTTCTTTTTTCTTTTTTCTTTTTTTTTTTATCTCTTTAAAAAAATTATTTTCAAGCGCTTTCTCAATATATTTTTAAAAGGACCCAAAATTATCTTTGATCATGCCAGCCATTTGTATTCGATAGATACTTCCCTTTTTTGCTTTTGTTGCATTGTATGTAACGTAATTGTGGTCCTTTATTCTATTATCATTCTTCATCTTTTTTTTGATGAGTTCTATTATCATTCTTTGTTGAATACTTAAATAAATGTATAAATAAAAATTAAGTTCGTGCACAAGGCTTGTAGTTTCAATTTTTGCGCCACAATTCGTGGGGAGGCTCCTTCAATCAAGCTTAGGTTAATCTAATAATGCATATCTCGGTACGCAACCCCAAAACCACATCAGCCTTCCAAAAAAAAAAAAAAAAAAACCAAAACCTCATCACAATCAACCAAATTATTTCATCCTTATCAATTTGCTTTCTTGGATATGTTATCTTGTACTAAATTTATCTACAATTTTGACCTAACATGATATTACCCAATGTGAGGCCGGAATAATTCAATTAAAATATAACTATATTTTTAGATAAATATTCATTTTTTTTTTGAAAGGAAAGATAAATATACATATTAAAATATAACATTATTAGTTAAATTGAGCCTACATGTTCACAAATTTTTTTATAAATATATTATTATGTTTAGGTTTGACTTGTTTAATAGTTGAGTTGAGTCTAAACCTGGGCTTTTTTTTTTTTTTGAGAAAGTCTAAACTTGGACTTGATATTGAGTTGCTGGCTAAACAGACAAATATAAACTAGCTTTATCTTAACCAAAGTCAGTTATTCTTGAACAACTCAATTCACTTATGGACCCGTCAATTAAGCATACCTACTTGCGCGTGCTTTGGATCCTGGTTTCTTTTGGGCCTAAGGGTTAATGTAGCATTGGGTTTGCCTAGTCTAATCGGGTATTAGGCCGAGACATGGGCCATTTTGTGTACTAGAAATGATTCTTCATCTTTAAGTGACACCCCTCCCTATCTTCTTTGTAAGTGTGATATTGGGTTGGGTTAGGTCGGATTGGGTTCGCAGCAACTCGCAACCCGACCTGATAAACAACAAATGGAGGACTTCAATGGATTCCCCTCGTTCTTGTTTAGTTCCTTGTCCATCATGAATTTTAAGTGGGCCTTACAATAACACCTCAATCACCAATTTTCAAGTGGGCCAATGATGAAGAAAAGAAAAACCCACAGCGCTAAAAAAAGTGAATGAAATACAGAAATTTTAACTGCTGTATATATATAGGATTTACAAAGTTATCTAGTGGCGGTTGCTGGTCAGATTTTTTAATAATTTCATTCAAAATGATGGATTTATTTTTTAGGGGGCCAGATTAATTTATTCATTAGACTGCTGAGAAAGAAACAGTTTAGTTTAGTTTTTTTTTTTTTTTTATAAGTATATGCAAACATGTAATTATATGGACAAAGTTTAACTACAAAATTAGTTGTAGTCTTAGGCTATAACATTACTCAATAAAATAGACATTACTGCATATTTTGAAAATCTAACTGTTAAATTGCATGTTCTTTACGTTCTTAATACACATGTCAAATTTTGTATCAATCGGATATTATTTACTATATGATCTATAACTTTATATTTTATAGATAATTTTAAATTACAAAAACTTGCAATTTAAACAACTTATCGATAACATAGTTATTGATCTTTAATTTTTTAGAAATTTTGTAAGCATGAAGGATATAAGAAGAAGATATAATCTAATGGTGGATTTGTTAAAATTCACTTCTAATAAAAAAAATATTGAATAAGGTTGTAGTCTAAGGTTAAAACTTATTTTGTAGCTAAACTTTATCCATATTAGATTATAAAAAAGAAATGTAATAAAAATTTAAAAATCTTATATCTTAATGGCATAATTTGCTCCTATTAAGAGAACCAGAGTTTCATTAATCTCTCTCAGGTTTTAACTTATAATTTTCGAATTATATATACAAAAATGAACGTGGTAATTATGGTAATATAGCACTATTCCATCAAAAAATGGTAATATAGCACTAATAAATTAAAGATAATGTCCGTTCATCAAAAAATTAAAGATAATGTCCCTGATAGCGTTGAAGTACCGTACACTTTGTCAAACTAAATTTTTTTCATTTTCAATAGCATGATTCCTCCCAGTGGCGGAGCTATGATTTTAGTCTAGAAGGGGCAAAATTAAAAGATGATATTAAAAGTGAAATTAATCTAAAAAATATTAATAAAAAATAATAACAAAATAAATAAACAATTATAAGCAAATATGAATATATTGTTTACCATAAAAAAAAATGAATATATTTCATATTATTAAAATAAATAGACAAATATAACCAATTCATAGCTACTAAAAAATTTACATACTGATGGAGTAAGAATGTAATTAGTGTTACTTAAAAAATATAATGAATAAATGTTTGAAATGATTTTTTTTGTTATTGGTGACATGCCAATTTGTAAGACATAAGTTGTAAAATTTGTAGTATCTCTAGCATCATTTAATAATAAAATGCTGTAAAAAGTATCAAAAATAATAAAAATGATGTAAATAATGATATAAAATAAAAAATAAAAAATAGTGAAATAGGTGCAAGTTGCAGTAGGACAAGACAAAAGCAATGGTTTGGTCACTTTCAACCAAGTAAAAGTCTTTTTTTTTTCATTTTTTTTTTCCTCCATGTCAGAATATAACTATTTTAGACTACTATTACTAAAAAATTTGAGGAGTCAGGGGGCAGGTGCCCCTCTCGCCGGAAAATTCTTAGGTAGTCCCCGGAGTATGGTGAAATGGTGCTCCCTCTTTTCACATTCATAGTGGACCCTACCATGAATTTAATAAGTGGACCCCATCTTAAATGTGAGAGAAAGGAGCACTATTCTCCGTGCTCCGGGAGTACCTACGAATTACTCCCCCTCGCCCCCTCTTGCTCCGTCAGTGATTCCTCCCATCATATGCACATGGACGAATCTAGTCTTTAGTGAATTGATCTGGCGAAATATATCCAACTCAAGAACTGCAAGAATCCCAAAAAAGATAGCTGCTTGGATTGAATATAACTGGTTCCAAGTGGAAATAAGTAAATACAAATACACATAACTATACAACCTTTTTTTTTTTTATTGGTATGTAAAAACTAAAAATTATCAAATTGACAGTTCTAACATATTTTTGTATGCTTGTTTCTGGGTTGTCATTATCATGTCTGTAATTTTCGTGTAATTATTCAATTCTGTCTCTGAGCACATTAAATGCGTGCTGGTCTTCTTTCTTACATATAATAATGGGTCTTACATTGAATAAATACCATCACCTTGTCGTCTATTATAAATGAACATGGCATTAGAAGACAACTTGTCCCGTTCATGTGGGACTCCAAAGCAGAGAAAAAGGAAGAAAGATTATTACATGTCTTTCCGTGTAGGACAATCATTTTGTGTGGAAAAATCGAAAAAGTTAATGACTGTTGTAAGTTGTGACATATTTTTGCCTGGGATTCAATTGTGTAAAATTGTGTGTCCCTTAGCTTAGGCTAAGCCAAACCTGGTGTATAATGCAGCATAAATATTTTGTACAAATTTTTAGGGAAACAGACATTTCCTATTCATCAAACATTTAATTGGACGTTTGTGCTTCAATGGCATATGCTATTTGAAGTAGCATAAATTCCAAATGCTAGGTCACAATTAAAGATGGCCAACTTTCTGCCACTAGAGAGTAGAAATAGACTTTAACTTTCTTTCTTTTTTCCTGAAATGGGAAGCTTTATTAATTACATACTAGATAGTACAAGTGTCATTTGATTATACATAGCGAGATTCATCATGTTAATCGCATCACACAAAAGTTTATAGTTATATACAGTAGAATAAAGGATTGTCAAGACTCAAGAGCTTGTAATTTAAGTAGATTCTAATTTTTTATACGAGTCAAATTCTCTCCCTTTTATGCTTATTGTAATAATTGAATTATAAAGAAACTTTTAACTTTATTTAAAAAAAAAAAAAAAGATAATGAGAAGGGAGGTATAAAGTTAGAATAAAAAATATGAGATATCATAAAAAATGTCATTACCACTAAACTATCACTTCAAATATTAGCATTGATACGGCACTAAATATAATATGAGTGACATAATTAAGGGGTCCAGAACTAAAAATAAGTTCGCATGAGGTTCATTGGGGATCCGTTGACTTCTTCCTAGACTATATATATGTTGGGCTTTGTGGAGCCTAGTTTATTTTTGGCCCGTTTTGTAGCCTATTGTATCCCTGTAAGCAGGATATAAAAGCCGCTTTTATAATTAGGGTTTGTTTAGTCTTGTTGTTGTGTTTCAGAGAGAGTGAGAGAAACACTGTAGCCGTACTTTGTATTTTTTCCTGATAATAGTGAAATCCCTGCAACTCCGTGGACGTAGGCAAATTGCCGAACCACGTAAATACTGTCTTGTGCGTGTGATTATTTTCTTTGACGTGTGTTTTCTCTATTTTTTTTGTTTCTCACAGGTTGGGAATCGGGTTGAATTCCCTACAACTGGTATCAGAGCCTAGGGTTAGGTTTGAGTGGGAGCAATGGCAGAGGAAGCAGGAAAGACGTCTGGAATAGAAAAGTTTGATGGCACAGACTTTGCGTATTGGAGGATGCAGATTGAAGATTATCTCTATGGGAGGAAATTGCATCTGCCTCTTTTGGGGACAAAACCTGAGGCGATGAAGGCTGAGGAATGGGCTCTTCTTGACAGACAGGTATTAGGAGTTATCAGGTTAACTCTGTCTAGGTCTGTTGCACACAATGTTGTGAAGGAGAAGACCACAACAGATCTGATGAAGGCTTTGTCTGGAATGTATGAAAAGCCGTCGGCAAACAACAAGGTGCATCTGATGAAGAAACTGTTTAATTTGAAGATGGCAGAGAATGCATCAGTAGCACAACATCTGAACGAATTTAACACTATCACAAATCAATTGTCATCTGTAGAAATTGATTTTGATGATGAGATTCGTGCTCTAATTGTTTTGGCTTCTTTGCCAAACAGTTGGGAGGCAATGAGGATGGCAGTAAGCAATTCTACAGGAAAGGAAAAGCTCAAGTACAATGATATACGAGATTTAATTCTGGCTGAGGAGATTCGCAGAAGAGATGCAGGTGAAACCTCAGGATCTAGTTCTGCCTTAAACCTTGAGACAAGAGGCAGAGGTAATAACAGAAATTCAAATCGGGGCAGATCAAAATCCAGAAATTCTAATCGGAATAGAAGTAAATCTAGATCAGGCCAACAAGTACAATGTTGGAATTGTGGGAAAATAGGTCACTTTAGGAACCAATGCAAAAGTCCTAAGAAGAATAATGAAGATGATTCTGCTAATGCTGTAACAGAAGAGGTACAGGATGTATTGCTTCTTGCAGTAGACAGTCCACTTGATGATTAGGTTTTGGATTCAGGAGCTTCGTTTCATACCACTCCACACCGAGAAATCATACAGAATTATGTTGCAGGTGATTTTGGTAAGGTGTATTTAGCTGATGGTTCAGCCTTGGATGTTGTGGGTATGGGAGACGTCCGGATATTATTGCCCAATGGGTCTGTTTGGTTACTGGAGAAGGTTCGACATATTCCTGACCTGAGGAGGAATCTGATTTCTGTTGGACAACTTGATGATGAAGGACATGCAATATTATTTGTTGGTGGTACTTGGAAGGTTACAAAGGGAGCTAGGGTATTGGCTCGTGGAAAGAAGACTGGTACTCTATATATGACCTCAAGTCCAAGAGACACAATTGCAGTTGCTGATGCAAGTACTGATACAAGCTTATGGCACCGCAGGCTTGGTCACATGAGTGAGAAAGGGATGAAGATGCTGTTGTCAAAAGGAAAGCTACCAGAATTGAAGTCCATTGATTTTGACATGTGTGAAAGCTGCATCTTAGGAAAGCAGAAAAAGGTGAGCTTCTTGAAAACCGGCAAGACACCGAAGGCTGAAAGATTGGAGTTAGTACACACTGATTTGTGGGGGCCTTCTCCGGTTGCATCCCTTGGAGGTTCAAGGTACTACATTACCTTTATTGATGACTCAAGCAGAAAGGTATGGGTTTATTTTCTGAAAAATAAATCTGATGTATTTGAAACTTTTAAGAAGTGGAAAGCCATGGTTGAGACAGAAACAGGTTTGAAAGTAAAATGTTTGAGGTCAGATAATGGAGGAGAGTACATAGATGGAGGGTTCAGTGAGTATTGTGCTGCACAGGGAATTAGGATGGAGAAGACCATTCCCGGAACACCACAGCAGAATGGTGTGGCTGAGCGCATGAACAGAACACTCAATGAGCGTGCTAGGAGTATGAGATTGCATGCTGGACTACCAAAAACTTTCTGGGCTGATGCTGTTAACACTGCAGCTTACCTGATAAACCGAGGGCCATCAGTTCCCATGGAGTTCAAACTTCCTGAGGAGGTTTGGAGCGGTAAAGAGGTAAAGTTTTCACACTTAAAAGTTTTTGGTTGTGTTTCTTATGTTCATATTGATTCTGATGCTCGTAGTAAACTTGATGCAAAGTCTAAAATATGTTTTTTCATTGGCTATGGTGATGAGAAATTTGGCTATAGGTTTTGGGATGAACAAAACAGGAAAATCATCAGAAGTAGAAATGTGATATTTAATGAACAGGTTATGTACAAGGACAGGTCAACTGTAGTGTCAGGTGTTACAGAGATAGATCAAAAGAAATCTGAGTTTGTCAACTTAGATGAATTGACTGAAAGTACTGTCCAGAAAGAGGGTGAAGAAGATAAGGAGAATGTAAATTCACAGGTAGATCAGAGTACACCTGTAGCTGAAGTCCGTAGATCTTCCAGAAATATTAGACCTCCACAGCGTTATTCACCCGCTCTAAATTATCTCCTGTTGACTGATGGTGGTGAGCCAGAGTGTTATAAAGAAGCCTTGCAAGATGAGAATTCAAGCAAGTGGGAGTTAGCCATGAAGGATGAGATGGATTCCTTGTTGGGGAATCAGACATGGGAACTGACTGAATTGCCAGTGGGAAAGAAGGCTTTGCACAATAAGTGGGTATACAGAATAAAGAATGAGCATGATGGTAGCAAACGTTACAAGGCCAGATTAGTTGTTAAAGGGTTCCAGCAGAAGGAGGGCATTGACTACACAGAAATATTTTCTCCAGTTGTGAAGATGTCAACAATTAGACTGGTGCTGGGAATGGTGGCTGCAGAAAATTTACATCTTGAGCAGTTAGATGTGAAGACGGCATTCCTTCATGGTGATTTGGAGGAAGACCTTTACATGATTCAGCCAGAAGGGTTCATTGTTCAGGGACAAGAGAATCTAGTCTGCAAACTGAGAAAGAGCTTGTATGGCCTAAAACAAGCTCCAAGACAGTGGTACAAGAAATTTGACAGTTTTATGCATAAAATTGGGTTCAAGAGATGTAAATCTGATCATTGTTGCTATGTCAAATTCTTTGACAATTCTTATATCATTTTACTGTTGTATGTGGATGATATGCTCATTGCAGGGTCTAGCATTGAGGAGATTAATAATCTGAAGAAGCAATTGTCAAAACAGTTTGCAATGAAAGATTTGGGAGCTGCAAAGCAAATCCTTGGTATGAGAATCATTAGAGACAAGGCTAATGGTACATTGAAACTTTCACAGTCAGAGTATGTGAAGAAAGTTCTCAGCAGGTTCAATATGAATGAAGCCAAACCAGTGAGCACACCCTTGGGTAGTCATTTCAAACTGAGCAAGGAACAGTCGCCAAAGACAGAAGAAGAAAGGGACCATATGAGCAAGGTGCCCTATGCCTCAGCTATTGGCAGCTTGATGTATGCTATGGTGTGTACAAGGCCAGATATTGCACATGCAGTGGGAGTTGTGAGCAGATTCATGAGTAGGCCTGGAAAGCAGCATTGGGAGGCAGTTAAGTGGATTCTGAAATATCTGAAGGGTTCATCAGATACATGTCTTTGTTTCACAGGAGCAAGTTTGAAACTGCAAGGTTATGTAGATGCTGATTTTGCTGGTGATATTGATAGTAGAAAGAGTACTACTGGGTTTGTATTTACTCTGGGTGGTACAGCTATATCATGGGTTTCAAATCTGCAAAAGATTGTTACTTTGTCTACTACAGAAGCTGAGTATGTTGCAGCAACTGAAGCTGGAAAGGAGATGATTTGGCTACATGGTTTCTTAGATGAATTGGGTAAGAAACAGGAGATGGGCATTCTACACAGTGACAGTCAGAGTGCAATCTTTCTTGCCAAAAATTCGGCTTTTCATTCAAAGTCGAAACATATACAGACAAAATACCATTTTATCTGGTACCTTGTTGAAGATAAACTGGTAATACTTGAGAAGATTTGTGGATCTAAGAACCCAGCAGATATGTTGACTAAAGGTGTCACCATTGAGAAGCTGAAGCTGTGTGCAGCTTCAGTTGGCCTTCTAGCTTGAGGACAGGAGGATGAGTTGCAGGGATGAGGGATTGCTTTTGGAGGATAGCGGCTGATGTTGGTGATTGAACTAGTCTCCAAGTGGGAGATTTGTTGGGCTTTGTGGAGCCTAGTTTATTTTTGGCCCGTTTTGTAGCCTATTGTAATCCTGTAAGCAGGATATAAAAGCCGCTTTTATAATTAGGGTTTGTTTAGTTTTGTTGTTGTGTTTCAGAGAGAGTGAGAGAAACACTGTAGCCGCACTTTGTATTTTTTCCTGATAATAGTGAAATCCCTGCAACTCCGTGGACGTAGGCAAATTGCCGAACCACGTAAATACTGTCTTGTGATAGGCTCTGATACCACTTGATGGGAAGATAAACACCTTGGAGAGTTTCCTTGAGTAATTAATATAACATATAGAGACACACTTTAATCCAAAAGGCCTAAGCCCCAATGGGTATGTGCTCAATTATGTTATATTAACCACTCATTCTTTTCATCTTTATTCAATGTGGGACTTCACTCACACGTGTAACCCAACAATCTCCCCCTCACGTGTGAGTCTCTACCACTCTATGGGCTTCAAGACTTCTCTGTGGGCCATGAATAAGTCCTACTCGCTCCCCCTTTGCCTAATGGACTTTTCTCTTCATCAGCGCGTCATCCATGGGTCTCTCGTACGTCATCCATGGGAACCACGTGTCAACCCTACACGCACATCCATGGGAACCCCGCACGTTCATGTCCATGGGAACCTCGCACCATACCATTATTTAGCACCACGTGAGTCTCTACCTCTCTGTGAGTTTTGAACAAGTTCTATTCATTCCCCCTTGACTAATGGGCTTTTCACTTCATCAATGCGTCATCCATGAGTCTCTCGTACGCCATCCATGGGAACCACGTGTCAACCCTGCACGCACATCCATGGGAACTCCGCACGTCCATCTCCATGGGAATCTCGCATCACACCATTATTTATCACCATTAGCAATAGTCCAGGATCTTTATGTGTGGGCCGTTTAGGCTTTCTCTGTCCCCGCTGGGTAGGGACCATGGACACCTCACCACCTTTGCCACACACCACCATAGGCTCTGATACCACTTGTTGGGAAGATAAACACCTTGGGGAGCTTACTTGAGTAATTAATATAACATATAGAGACACACTTTAATCCAAAAGGCCTAAGCCCCAATGGGTATGTGCTCAATTATGTTATATTAACCACTCATTCTTTTCATCTTTATTCAATGTGGGACTTCACTCACACGTGTAACCCAACAATATACACATACACATAATACATCAAAAGTATGGGAGGCAATATAAATAGGAATAATATAATTTTAATTTAGGCCCAAATAATACTACTAACTAGAAGGTGTATTGCCCTATGGGTCCATTAGAAGCCCAAGCCAAATCTTTGGAGGAGGCCGTGGACTTCGCTTGGGACATTGGTATAAGGGATGTTCATTTTGAATGTGATTCAAACCTGATTATAGAAGCCGTGCTCGGTGTTAGTAGTCCTCAAGTGTCTGTCTATAACATCATTGCATGCATTTGTCAGAAGTTACAAGCATTCAAGACTTCACAGATCTCACATGTTCAAGGAATCAACTAGTTCACATCTTGGTTTAGCATGTCAAGAGTATTGAGAATTATGTAACTTGGATAAAGGAAAATCTAACTTTTATTGAGTTTGTTTTAACTCAAGATTTACTGAATTTATCTTCTTTCTAATAAAGTTGCAATCTTTTCATCAAAAATAAAAAAATAAATAAATAATGGCCAAGTGAGGAGTTTACGAGTAGGGAGATGAGGAGCTTTGCGGGTGATCATATATAAGACCCGCCTCATTTAAAAATTAAAACCGTCTTCAAATTTTTTTTTTTTATAAAAAAAATGGTATTTGATATTAGATTAATAGAGACAGAGACGAAACCATGTAAAAGCTGAGGGGGGTCACAGCCCCCTCAAATTTTTTTTAAAATATTAAATAGTAGGTATATATTTAAGATTTTAGAAAATAACCCAAGAAAAATTATATTTGCCTCCCTTAAGAAAATTATATTTGCCCTCCTCGACTTTGAATCCTAGCTAGTTTTGTCCCTGATTATAGAGAAGTGGCTTAGCTCTTGAATCCTATGGGAATAATTCAACTTCCACTTGAGCTAGTTGTTGAATTAGTTCGACAACTGGTTTATCGTTGTGTTGTGTTTTCGTTGTAGTTGTTATTATTATTATTATAGGTGAGGAAGGTCAACCCTGCATAGAAGAATAAGATAACATCATTGAGAATAAGATAATATATCACTGAATTGTAATGTTTTTGATGTAGCGCATGTTTGGAACACGATACGGAGATTATATAAAAAATAGTAACAAGCAACTTCTGAATAGAAACTGTGGGGCCAGTTATCCGAAAAACTAACAATGTCCAGGGAAGATGGGCTCATGGCCCAAAAGCCCAGTCCGAGGACGCTCGTTTGTCCAAGGACGCCTCTTAGTCCGAGGATGAGATCTGTTTCCCAAATCAGCCTACGAAGTGGATGTAACGAAACCATTCCGGTTATCAAGAAGCGTCACGGAATCGCGCGCGAACTAAACTAATGGGTATCGACCAAAGAATGAACCGGAAAAAGCAACGAGTGCCTCTCGAAAAGGTGTCACCTCCACATTAAATGCATCCCACCTAACTCCCTGGCCGCATTAAATGTGGAAGTGATACCTGAACAACAATGAAGCAGCCTTACAACCACTAGGCGGAGGATCCGGGAAGTTCAGGATGGGACAGAAAGCAACTTCCAGAGGGAGGCTTACACGTGGACGGTGAAGGCAAGACGGAGAGGGTAGTATATAAAGTGAAGTCAGAATACATGAAAGGTGGGACTTTTTTGGAGAAAAAGGAGGAAAAGAGCGCTGAAAGCGGGACGAAGGAAAAAGAAAGAGAACATCTATCCTGTATTACCTGGGGAATTCCTATTGCCACAGGAGATCGACGTCCTTTTCTATTGACTGGAGCTAGTTCTTACGCCCACACTCTACAAATTTTATTGTCCAGGGTCCAAGACAATTTGAGTCCCTACAGAAACAATGAATCTACTAAATCTTTTGTTTCCGGTCATAAGGATTAATATTATTCCTAATATTGTCTTTATTCTGTGCATCAAACATTCAGTTTCCTAAATCAAAAGCATTACAACTCAGTAAAGATTATCTTGTTTTATATCTTTTTACTTGGATTTAATGCTTGAATATGATAGATATCAAATGTCACATTATAGTCTGCTATATGCATCAAAATTATGAAGTACATGCAACCATGCTTTATTGTCATAGATATTTGTTACAGTTCATAGGTAGTGAACCTATTGATGAGTAGCTTATTCAGCATGCCATATTGTTTGCAAGTTTAGGCAATGACCTAGACAGCGCTCTTTATGGATGCACTATACCCATTATCAAAATTTTTGTTCCAAATCATAACTCCTCCATACTTGGGAGAAGTCTTAATAGATGGAAGGACCTGAGATTTGAGCACATCAGCTGGGATAAATCCACCACTTGGAGCCGCCGCGGTAGCCGCTGGTAGTCCCAAGAACACTTGCTTAGCTTGAACAGCAGTCCATGTTTTCCACGAATTCAAAAGGTTGTT
The DNA here is from genome assembly GCA_023736055.1 of Quercus glauca. Classification (NCBI taxonomy): domain Eukaryota; kingdom Viridiplantae; phylum Streptophyta; class Magnoliopsida; order Fagales; family Fagaceae; genus Quercus; species Quercus glauca. Next base: position 14,539,311 of record CM043323.1, on the reverse strand, counting down.
TGCATTGCCTGAGTACTGACATCCAGGGTTGTTGTAGAATTGAACCCAAACATAATCAAACAGACCGGTTTTGATGGCGGCATCTAGATGAGCATCTGGGGATGGACATTGTGGAGCTGCGGCTAAGTACACCTTTTTTTGTTGGCTAAATCCATTAAGTGATCTAGCAAGTTCATCGTAGTGTTGGGTTGAACCCAACTCGATGTCAAAATCAATGCCATCCAAAACTGCATCGCCCAGTGGACGTGAATTGGACTTACCTCCTAGATAGGTATTCCAAAGGTAATTTGCAACTTGCTTTGCATCATCAGCTGAAGAAAGAGAGTAGCTTCCAGCACCGCCTCCAATTGAAAGGAGGACTTTGATGCCTCGCCCTTGGCAAGCTTTGATTTCAGAGCTTAAACGGGTACAAGTGTTGGCACTGGGGTTACAGTGCCCAGCTAGGTTTAGCACTGCGGTTTGGCCATTACCGAATGTGGATAAGAAAGCTATGTTCACATATTGGTAGTTCCCTGTGGCACAAGTGTCAGCCAAGGAGCCTTCATTGGAGTTTTGGCCCCAATATATGGCAATCCCAGCAGCCTGTGAGGATTTGCATAAAGAGATGATCAAGAGAGACAATAAAAGGAATGATGATTGTTTATGGGCGGCCATGTTGGGATCCTTTTGGGTTCTTTTTTGGCTAAAGAATGGTGAGGGGGTGCAAATTTATAGCTGTTTGGCGTGGAGTCTATTATGTAAACTATTAAATCCAAAAAATGAAAAAAAAATATAAAATTGATTGCCAAGAGTGTTTCACTTCAATTGTTCAACCATCATTTTGGTGTCTTCAATGAAAATATTTAAAATTCAAATCTTCTACCTATAATTATATATAAAAAAATTATATAAAAAAACTAGAATATATATATATATATATATATATTTAAATTTAAAATAAGGTCATGTGAAGCAAATGTTTATAAGTGTTAGGTTTTATTTTGTGTTGGCATATTCCATGTCAAAATTTGTTTGTATTTATCATTAAAATCTAGGGGTTAATTTCGTACCGAAAGCCGTTTCAATTTAGTCAAAGGAATGATATATTTCGATACTAGTGAATATCAGTGTATTATTTCGAAATTACCGCAATATATATATATATATATATATATATATTAATAAATAGTGTTTAAACTTTAAAGCCCAAGTTCAAGCCCAAGTCTAACATCCATATCTATGAAAAGAATTAAAAATCAATTTAAATTTAAAACACTAAGCTTACGTTTCACACGTGAATTGACTGAGGGCTTAAAAAAGAAAGAAAGTAGAATAACTGACATTTGAGAGGACTTTTGACAGTTTTTAGGGGCTAGAAAATAATAAAAAAATGAAAAACATCTGACATATGAAAGTTTCTTTTGACCTTAAACATAACTTTTGCAATCTCTCAAATTTATTGGGTGTTTAAAGAAGCAGAAATTCAGGCTATATGACTTAAGTTGTACACAACCAAGAAAGAGGAAAGAGAAAGTAAATTTGAAAGAGAGTAAGAACTCCAACAAAAGTTAAACTGGCCGGTACGGTACGGAATCAATTTTTTTGATTAAAATACTTTTTTTTGTGTGGGTCCATTTGTATTTAGGTTCATGATTTAAGACTTAAAATTTTGAAGTCTTAAAATAATAATAATAATAATAAGCTAAAGGCCTTGCAGCTGAATTGACACTTCTCCATGCACAAAGTGCTTGAGAGTCTAGGGGGGAAAGGGTTTGAACTGCGGGGTTAGCAACATGTTGTAATTATCTAAAAAAAAAAAAAAAATGATAAAAATGAGTGTGCTCCAATTATTCCCACAACTCCAATTAACTCTCATATATCAACACTGAATGGTATTTATTGGGGGATCATAATTTGACCCCCTACAAGTGTGTCTTCTTCATCACCAATTGGTTTTGAGGTAGAATGATACAACTTACGGTCCGACAAATGGTATTAAAGCCAAGGTCATGAGTTTGAGTCACAGAAGTGATATTGTGATTTGTGAGGGAGGGATTGTTAAGGGACCACAATTTGACTCCCTATAGCAAGAGAGTTCATGATTTCTCTCATGTTCTGTCTAGTGTAGCCTCTGCTTTAAAGTAATATTATGTTTGTATGACATGTTTGTATAATCTCAATGATTTGAAGATTTTTTTTTTAAGGATAAGAATTTACATTGCAAATGTTACTTCTAAAGAAAAATGGTTATAGGCTACAGTACAGGTGCATTTTTATTTATAACGGACCAACTCCCATCAGTACATATTGTCACCAAATTCAAGAACAAGCTATGTCTAATTGGTTTTCGATCGAACTTTGAAGCCACCAATCTTGAAAAAGAGCTTACTATCTGATAGCCATGAAAGTGAAACATGACCTCGTACGTGGCAAATAGACACCTGCCTAATTACTTTATCTAATTGGAAGTTTGTAAAGCTTCAATGGCATATGCTTCATGAAGGGACATAAATTTCCAATTGTCTTCCAGAAGATGCCAATATGATGACTGCATATCTTTTTTTGTTTAGCTTATCCTTTTTAATTTTTATCCACACAATGGATGGTGGTCTTTCTTCCCTTAAAGTCCTCTTCTTTTTGCTTGACTTGTGTTGGGTACTATAATTTTACTCCCTCTACAACTACGCTAAAAACATGTCTACAAAATATTATATCAAATGTCATAAAAAATTTGAGTGTGATATAGCTCACGGTTCAACAAATAGTATCAAAGTCAAGGTTATGAGTTTGAGTTGCGGGAGCATTATTTTGAGGGAGGAATTGGGGGGACCACAATTTGACTTCTAACAATCACTCTAAAAACAAGCTTGTGAAGCACTATCAAATGCATAAAAAATTTGAGTGTGCCTTTTTTATCACAAATTAGTTTTAAGTTAGAATAACATAACTCATGGTCTGAATGCAATTCATATTTCCTTATAAGGGAAGAGACGAACCAATTCACTGCAAAAACCAATTAATGATAATTATTTAGTTTATCTTACTATATATATATATATATGATTTATTTTACATTTAAAAAAAAATTACTGTATGGAGTCTATATAAATTTAAAAGATGATATTACTTTATTACATTACATTTAAAAAGCTTTGCTTAAAAATGGCAGCACTTCAAAGTATTTTATATAAGATTTTACTAACATGTGGCCTAATAGTACACAATAATATACTATTTTTTAAAAAAGCTTTATTGAGAAAGAAGATAGAGCCAAAATCACAAAACAACCCACGCTTTGGGATTCCCTTCGTTCTTGTTTAGTTCCTTGTCCATCATGAATTTTAAGAGGGCCTTACAATAACACCTCAATCACCAATTTTCAAGTGGGCCAATGATGAAGAAAAGAAAAAACCCACAGCGCCATAAAAAGTGAATGAAATACAGAAATTTTAACAGCTGCATATATAGGATTTACAAAGTTATCAAGTGGTGGTTGCTGGTCAGATTTTTGAATAATTCCATTCAAAATGATGGATTTATGTTTTAGGGGGCCAGAATAATTTATTCATTAGACTGCTGAAAAAGAAAGAGTTTAGTATTTTTTTTAAAGTACGTACATGCAAACATGTAATCATAATAGATTATCAAAAGGAAATGTAAAATATTTAAAAATCTTGTATCTTAATGGCATAATTTGCCCATGTTAAGAGAACCATAATTTGAATACCTCTCAGGTTTTAACTTATAATTATCGAATTATATATACAAAAATGAAGGTGACATAACATGAAGGTAATTATGGTAATATAGCACTAATAAATTAAAGATACTGTCCCTGATAGCGTTGAAGTACTGTACACTTTGTCAAACTAAATTTTTTTCATTTTCAATAGCATGATTCCTCCCCATCTTATGTACATGGACGAATCTGAGACTTTAGTAAATTGATCGGGCGAGATATATCCAACTCAAGATCTGCAGGAATCCCAAAAAAGATATAGCTGCTTGGATTGAATATAATTGGTTCCAAGTGCTTGAAAGATTTGCAGCATTGTTCGTAAAATGTCACTTTTAGGTTGTTGTAGAATTGAAACTAAAATAATCAAAGTGGCCATTTTCGACGGAACAAATCTAGATTCTCATTAGGAATTGGGTCTTGTGGAACCGCAGATAAGTAGACATTTCCTTGTTTTGCCTAGGTCCAAGGGATAGGAAGATTTGCAGCATCTGGGTATTTAACCCTGTCGTTTGGGCCAATATAGGTGAAGGTGGCACTGAAAGATATAGGTGCATGTCGGTCTCCAAAGTCACAAGGGAACTATAGCATGGTAGTATAAATTAAAAAAAAAAAAAAATTATAGATAAATCTTACAGATCTTTTAGTAGTTTTATTGGCTCTCATTAAAAAAAAAAAACACACACACACAAAAAGAGAGGAAATAGAGGCATTTATTTTTTTTCTCTTTAAGACTGAGGAAATTAATAAGTCAATACAAACTACAACCATTTTTTCTTATTGACAGCTCTAACATATTTTTTTATTCTTGTTTCCGGGTTGTCATTATCATGTCTGTAATTTTCGTGTAATTATTCAATTCTCTCTGAAAGCACAATAAATTAATGTCTGCTTTTCTTCTTACATAGGAGTAATGGGTCTTACACTGAATAATACCATCACCTTGTCGTCTATTATAAATGAACATGGAATTAGAAGACAACTTGTCCCGTTCATGTGGGGCTTCAAAGCAAAGACAAAGGAAGAAAAATTATAACTTGTCTTTCCGTGTATTAGACAATATTTTTGTGTGTGTGGGGGCCTTTTTTGTGTGTTGGGCTGGGCTGCCTGCCGCGGTAGTAGGCCCGAGTATTCTGAGTAAGGAAGTTGAGACCGGTCCAACTGGAACTCAACTTGAGCCGGCTTGTGCGTAAACGTTGAGTCCAAGTCCAAGGGAAGATGCTGCGAAATGGGCTTATCCCCTGTTTCTGCCGCAGGAACTTTTCTCTAGTTTCTGCCGCAGGATTGACTTTTCTGCTATGCAGCAAGTCTGTTTGCCGTGCTTTAAAGCTTCCTGCCGTGCTTTAAAGCTGTCTGCCGTGCTTTAAAGCTTCCTGCCGTAAAGCCTTGTGCAATAGAGCTGTCTGCCGTGCTTTAAAACCTTCGGCAATGTGAATGACTACCATTTTTACTGCAGAAACACTTTTCTACTTCCTGCGCATAAACAAATCTAAAAAACCCAAAGAAAATATCTATCAAACAAGTGTTAGTTTAAATGGGTTAGCATATTCTCAAATATATACATACATATATGAGTAAATATACTTATACGTATTCACATATACATATATAAAATATATTTTTCCAGAACATGAGAAACAGGGTATATGTATATATATACTTACAGCAGGCTAATGGTTAGTTTGTCTCAAAAGCAAAATACGTAATAACAAATAAAAAGGAAAGCTTCGGCAGGGAAGGTTTAACACGGTAAATACAATAAAAAGGTGCTACGGCAGAATAGCTAATACAGTAAGTAAGACATCACAACAGGATAACTGATGCGGCAGACATGATAAAAAACGTGCTACGGCAGGATGACTAAATACAGCGGATATAAGTTGAAAATCAAATATATTTGCAATCAAAATTAAGTATTAAATCTGCCCATAAGATAAGTAAACCAAGAAGGAGCCCAAACTCCAACTTCAACAACCTTATCATGGGCTCTTGCCGTAAAAGTTGTTCATTTTGGAGAATAGGCCTAAATGGCTACTAGCTATTACTTTTGAAGATTTCAAAGAGTGGGTTTGCTAAGAGGGAGGGAAAAGATGGTCTATTGATGCATGCCCCTATTCCTACCGCGTTTTCTCTCTTCTTTTTCTTTCTTTCTTTCTTTCTTTCTTTCTTTCTTTTTTTCTCCCCTGTTTTTTACTCTTTCCCCTGTTTTTTCCTCCACTTCGGTCTCCCCTTTCCGTCCCCCTTTTTTCTGCCGTGGTTACCTCCCTTTTATAGTGAGCTAATTCAATGGGATTTCTCCCTTTTACCCCTAGGGCTTCACCAACTATTTTTGGTTTGTTGTAGGCATCCTTTCAAGATTACCCACTCACCCATTGGTTGCCCCAACCACTGCCATCTGCTCAGAACATGTTTGTTGCACGATAAAATTCCATTTTGTTTGTTCCTGCCGTATACCTCTACCTCACTACCTAGCTCTATGGCATGTATCAGTGGTCCCAACCATTTGTTACTTCTTTTGGGTAAGATACCATCCCAGCAAGGTATATATCCCAAAAGAAGTTATGGCAGGAAACTAAATATAGACCGCCTTTTCCCCCCACCACCAAACCACGCCCTCTGAATCTCTTTGACCGTGGACCCACCTCCCTTGTATTGGCTGGGTACAGGTTGGTGGTGCCCCGGCCCTTCTGTTCTTGCTCCACTGTCTTTTGTTTTTGTCTCCCACGCCATTCCTGCCGCAGCAGATTAGCTCTGTTTCGTCTGCTGCGTGTTTTTGTCTTGTTTCTTCATGCGTTTCCTGCTGCATTTGTCATTTCCTTTCATCGTTCCTTTTCATATCAGTTCTCACGCCTACCTTTTTTATACAAAAGGATTTGGGCCTTTGTGGGCCAAATAATTATTTGTTAACTGGATCAAAAGGGTCTTAGGCCCAATTTATCTTCATCTGCCGAAGCCATCCTGCCAAAAAACTATATTCTGCGGCAGGCAGATTGGTATTCTACGGCAGACAGACTTGAATTCTGCAGCAGGCAGACTTGAATTCTGCAGCAGACAGACTTGTATTTTGCTGCAGATTTGTGTTTTGCCGTAGATTGCTTTCACTTGCACTTCTTTCTTTGGACCCTTCTCGTTCTTTGGTCTTCTTGGTGGGCCTTTGGGCCTTGCTCTTTGTGGGGCTTTCTTCCTCATAAGTCTTGAGCAAATGGATTGAGCATATGGGTTGCGGCAGACTGGTACAGATTTGCAAAAATGGGCATCAACAGTGTGGAAAAATCGAAAAAGTATAATGACTGTTGTAAGTTGTGACATATTTTTGCCTGGGATTCAATTGTGTGTAAAATTGTGTGTTCCTTAGCTTAGGCTAAGCCAAACGTGGTGTATAATGCATAGATATTTTGTACAAATTTTTAGGGAAACAGAAATTTCCTATTCATCAAACATTTAATTGGACGTTTGTGATTCAATGGCATATGCTTTTTGAAGTAGCATAAATTCCAAATGCTAGCTCACAATTAAAGATGGCCAACTTTCTGCCACTAGAGAGTAGAGATAGACTTAACTTTTTTTCTTTTTTCCTGAAATGGGAAGCTTTATTAATTACATACTAAATAGTATAAGTGTTAAGTGTCATTTGATTATACATAATGAGATTCATTATGTTCACAAAAGTTTACAGTTATATACAGGAGAATGAAGGATTGTCAAGACTCAAGAGCTTGTAATTTAAGTAGATTCTAATTTTTTATACGTGTCAAATTCTCTCCCTTTTACGCTTATGGTAACAATTGAATTATAAAGAAACTCTTAACTTCAAATTAAAAAAAAAAAAAAAAAAAAGATAATGAGAAGGGAGGTATGAAGTTAGAATAAAAAACATGAGATATAAAAAAAAAATTTCATTGCCACTAAAATATCACTTCAAATATCAGTATTGATATAACACTAAATATAATATGAGTGACATAATTAAGGAGGTACGGAACTAAAAAAAAAGGGAGCGGCTTGTGTCCAGTGCCAGTGAGCACTGGACACGTTGCGATGCGGACACGTGTCCAAGACTGGACACGTGTCCGTATCGCAACGGCTCCAGTGGCCACTGGCCACTGGACCAAAGCCGGACCCAAAAAAAAATTCCGCATGAGGTTCATAGCGGATCCGTTGACTTCTTCCTAGACTATATGTACACATAATACATCAAAAGCATGGGACGCAATATAAATAGGAATAATATAATTTTAATTTAGGCCCAAATATAATACTTCTAACTAGAAGGTGTACTGCCCTTCGGGTCCATTAGAAGCCAAAGCCAAAGCTTTGGAGGAGGCTGTGGACTTCGCTTAGGACGTTGGTATAAGGGATGTTCATTTTGAATGTGATTCAAAACTGATTGTAGACGCCGTGTTTGGTGTTAGTAGTCCTCAAGTGTCTGTCTATAACATCATCGCAAGCATTTGTCAGAAGTTACAAGCATTCAAGATTTCACAGATCTCACATGTTCAGGGAATTGACTAGTTCACATCTTGGCTTAGCATGTCAAGAGAATTGAGAATTATGTAACTTGGATAAAGAAAAATTCAGCATTTATTGAGTCCGCTTTGATTTAAGATGTACTAAATTTATTTTCTTCTTAATAAAGTTGCAGTCTTTTCATAAAAAAATAAAAATAAATAAACAATGGCCAAGTGAGGAGTTTAGGAGTGAGGAGATGAGGAGCTTTGCGGGTGATAAGACCCGCCTCATTTAAAAATTAAAACCGACTTTAATTTTTTTAATTTTTTTTTTAATTTTTAAAATGGTATTTGATATTAAATTAATAGAGAAGTGGCTTAGCTCCTGAATCCTATGAGAATAATTCAACTTCCACTTGAGCTAGTTGTTGAATTAGTTCGACAACTGGTTTATCGTTGTGTTGTGTTTTCGTTGTTATTATTATTATTATTATTATTATTATTATTATTACTGTTGTCGTTATTATTATTATTATAGGTGAGGAAGATCAACTCTGCATAGAAGAATAAGATAATATCATTCAATTGTAATGTTTTTGATGTAGCACGTGTTTTGTACACCATACGGAGATTATATAAAAAATAGTAACAACCAACTTCTGAATAGAAACAATGAATCTACTGAATCTTTCATTTCCGATCATAAGGATTAATATTATTCCTAATATTGTCTTCATACAATGCATCAAACATTCAAAGTTTCCTAAATCAAAAGCATTACAACTCAGTAAAGATTATCTTGTTTTATTTCTTTTTACTTAGATTTAATGCTTGAATATGATAGATATCAAATGTCACATTATAGTCTGCTATATGCATCAAAATTAGGAAGTACATGCAACCATGCTTTATTGTCATAGATATTTGTTACAGTTCATAGGTAGTGAACCTATTGATGAGTAGCTTATTCAGCATGCCATATTGTTTGCAAGTTTAGGCAATGACCTAGACAGCGCTCTTTATGGATGCACTATACCCATTATCAAAATTTTTGTTCCAAATCATAACCCCTCCGTACTTGGGAGAAGTCTTAATAGATGGAAGGACCTGAGATTTGAGCACATCAGCTGGGATAAATCCACCACTTGGAGCCGCCGCGGTAGCCGCTGGTAGTCCCAAGAACACTTGCTTAGCTTGAACAGCAGTCCATGTTTTCCACGAATTCAAAAGGTTGTTTGCATTGCCTGAGTACTGACATCCAGGGTTGTTGTAGAATTGAACCCAAACATAATCAAACAGGCCGGTTTTGATGGCGGCATCTAGATGAGCATCTGGGGATGGACATTGTGGAGCTGCGGCTAAGTAAACCTTTTTTTGTTGGCTAAATCCATTAAGTGATCTAGCAAGTTCATCGTAGTGTTGGGTTGAACCCAACTCGATGTCAAAATCAATGCCATCCAAAACTGCATCGCCCAGTGGACGTGAATTGGACTTACCTCCTAGATAGGTATTCCAAAGGTAATTTGCAACTTGCTTTGCATCATCAGCTGAAGAAAGAGAGTAGCTTCCAGCACCGCCTCCAATTGAAAGGAGGACTTTGATGCCTCGCCCTTGGCAAGCTTTGATTTCAGAGCTTAAACGGGTACAAGTATTGGCACTGGGGTTACAGTGCCCAGCTAGGTTTAGCACTGCGGTTTGGCCATTACCGAATGTGGATAAGAAAGCTATGTTCACATATTGGTAGTTCCCTGTGGCACAAGTGTCAGCCAAGGAGCCTTCATTGGAGTTTTGGCCCCAATATATGGCAATCCCAGCAGCCTGTGAGGATTTGCATAAAGAGATGATTAAGAGGGACAATAAAAGGAATGATGATTGTTTATGGGCGGCCATGTTGGGATCCTTTTGGGTTCTTTTTTGGCTCAAGAATGGTCGAGAGGGTGCAAATTTATAGCTGTTTGAGTGGAGTCTATTATGTACGTTATTAAATCCAAAAAATGAAAAAAAAAAAAAAAAAAAACTATAAAATGGATTGCCAAGAGTCCTTCACTTCAATGGTTCAACCATCACATTATGGTGTTTGCAATCAAAACATTCAAAGTTCAAATCCTTTGCCTATAACTATATAAATAAAAAACTATAAAATGTACTTTTTTTTTCTTAATTTTTTCATTTGAAATAAGGTCATGTGAGGTAAATGGTTATAATTGTTAGGTTTTATTTTGTGTTGGCATATTCCATATATTTATCGTTAAAATACCCTTTTTGTGTGGGTCCATTTGTATTTAGGTTGATGATTTAAGACTTAAATTTTGAAGTCTTAAAATAATAATAATAATGATAAAAATGGGTGTGCTCCAATTATTCCCATAGCCCCAGTCAACTCTCATATCTCAACACTGAATTGTATTGATGGGTGTGATGGAAATGACCACCTCTCAAGGATTTGGTTATGGTGAGAGTGAGGAAGTAGAGAGAATTGATTAATAGGCGTTTGGCCATCAAAATTTATTGGGTTTCTCTCAACTTTCAGATGTGAATGAGGGTTTAATTTTGTGGAAAATGACTAAATGAGGCTTATAAAGGATGGGTAAAGGTTGGAATAGCAAGAGAGTTCATGATTTCTCTCATGTAGCCTCTGCTTTAAAGTAATATTAAGTTTGTATGACAAGTTTGTATAATCTCAATGATTTGAGGGTTTTTTTTTTAAGGATAAGAATTTATATTGCAAATGTTACTTCTAAAGAAAAATGCTTATAGGCTGCAGTACAAGTGCATTTTTATTTACAATGGACCCACTCCCATCACATGTCACCCAAATTCAAGAACAAGCTATGTCATTATCAAAAAAAGAAAAGAAAAAAAGAACAAGCTATGACTAATTGGTTTTTGAACTTTGAAGCCACCAATCTTGAATAAGAGCTTACTATCCGATAGCCATGAAACTGACACATGAACTCGTACGTGGCAAATAGACACCTGCCTAATTACTTTATCTAATTGGAATAGTTTGTAAAGCTTCAATGGCATATGCTTCAAGAAGGTACATAAATTTCCAACCGTCTTCCAGAAGATGCCAATATGATGACTGCTTAGCTTATCCATTTTAATTTTTATCCACACAATAGATGGTCTTTCATCCCTTAAAGTCCTCTTCTTTTTGCTTGCCTTGTGTTGGGGGCACAATTGTAGCCTTGCTCTAAAAACATGAAGGTACATAAATTTCCAACTATCTTCCAGAAGATGCCAATATGATGACTGCTTAGCTTATCCTTATTAATTTTTATCTACACAATAGATGGTCTTTCTTCCCTTAAAGTCCTCTTCTTTTTGCTTGCCTTGTGTTGGGGGGCTCTAAAAATTGGTCCACAAAACATTATATCAAATGCCAAAAAAGATTTGAATATGATATAGCTTACGGTTTGACAAGTGGTATCAGAGCTAAAGTTATGAGTTTGAGTTGCGGGAGTGTTATTTTGAGGGAGGGATTGTGGGGACCATAATTTGACTTCCAACAACTACTCTAAAAATAAGTTCGTGGGACACGATATCAAATGCATAAAAGATTTCAGTGTGTCTTTTTTATTGCCAATTAGTTTTAAGGTAGAATGACATAGCTCATGGTTTAATATCTTGAATGCAATTCATATTTCCTTATAAGAGAAGAGATGCACCACTTCATTGAAAAACTAATTAATGATGATTATATATATATATATATAATTTATCTTACATTTAAAAAAAAAAAAATTACTGTATGGAGTCTATATAATTTTTAAGGATGATATTATTTTATTACATTACATTTAAAAAGTATTGATTAAAGATGGCGGCACTACAGAGTATTCTATATATAACATAATACTGAACACAACAGAATATTATTTGGGTAAACTATATTGTAAAATCTTACATTTTCAGAAATTTCAAATTAAGCCCTACACTTTCCAAAAAAATCAACATAAATCTTTAAGCTATTGGTTGGAGTGAAAAATCATACAATTTACGAATGCAAAGGCTCAAAACAAACTTGAATATGATAGGTGTCAATTGCAACATTATATTCAATATTTTTCAAAATGAAGTACATGCAAGCAAGTTTTATTGTCATAAATATCTGTTACAATCCATAGGTAGTGAAAATACTACTATGCATAGCTTATTCAGGAGGGCATTGAGTGGTTTAGGCATTGACTTAGACTGCACCCTTTATGGATGCACTATACCCCTTATTAAAATTTTGTTCCAAATCATAACTGTGAGTACCCCTAAATTTTGTTCCAAATCATAACTGTAAGTACCCCTTAAAACACAATAGGATTAACCTAGTTAACAAACTAAGTTATTACTTAGTCCAAATTAAAGATCTAAGTTAACACAATCATATAATCATATCAATGTAAAGTGCGGAATATAAAGAACACAAAGATATGATGACTCAGGAAAACCAAACCGGTAAAAAACCTAGGGAAGATTTAACCTAACTATCCTCAAGGTAAACTTGAATCCACTAAGAAAGAATCGAAATTTTACAATAGCGACTTAGACTACTAACATCTTATTGCTACCTCATGTAGAAAACTTACTGATATGACTACGTGCAAGCTCCGAGACCATGGATTCCTTCTTTCTTGGATTCTTTAGCAAGTACAAGCATTGCCGCTTGTATATCTTTAAGCTATTTAGTGCAACAACTGAATGATCATCAAGCTTTCAATGAAATCTCCTTCTTGAAGGCAACCACCTCTCAGATCTCACAAGAGATTTACACACACAGCAAATAAAGTAACATTTAGAGAGCTTTTAAGTACAAACCCCTAAATATAAAAAGAGGCACAAAAGACACTCTAATCTCTCTAAAAATCACTTAAAAATGTTTTAGGGTTTCCTTTATATACTAGGAGAAGTAGATCTGAAACCATAATCTTTAATGGGCTTGGGCTGGGTTGGAAAATTCTGCACAAAAACGTTCTGCCCGAATTTTGATCGGTCAAGTCTAATTCTTGATCGATTGAGTCAGGCAAAATCATATTATAACTTCTACAGCAACTCGATTCCAACTTTACCTAAAACGCATACACTTTGAGTAAGTCTAAATAATACAAATTAGAGTTCTAATACATTAGTTCTTAAGTACTTAGAACCTAACAATAACCCCTCCATACTTGGGAGAAGTCTCCTAATAAATGGAAGGACCTGATTTTTGAGCACATCAGCTGGGATAAATCCACCATTTTCAGCAGCCTCTGGAGCCGATGGTACCCCCAAGAACACTTGCTTTGCTTGAACCGTAGTCCATGTTTTCATGAATTCAAAAGGTGTACTGACAATCACGGTTGTTGTAGAATTGAACCCAAACATAATCAAACAAACCGGTTTTGATATCGGTATCTAGATGAATTTCTGGGAATGGACATTGTGGAGCTGCTGCTAAGTACACCTTTTTTTGTTGGCTAATTCCATTTAAGTGTCCTAGCAAGTTCATCATTGTGTTGGGTTGAACCAATCTCAATGTCAAAATCAATGCCAGCCAAAACTGCATCACCTAGGACTCACCTCCCAGATAGTTTTTCCAAAGGTAATTTGCTACTTGCTTTGCATCATCAGCTGTAGAAAGTGTGTAGCTTCCATCATAGCCTCCAAGTGAAAGGAAGACTTTGATGCCTTGCCCTTGGCAAGCTTTGATTTCAGAGCTGAAACGGGTACAGGTATTGGCACTGGGGTCACAGTGCCCAGCTAGGTTTAGCATTGGGGTTTGACCATTACCGAATTTGTTTAAGAAAGCAAGTTCACATATTGGTAGTTCCTTGTAGCACAATTGTCAGCCAAGGAGACTTCATTGGAGTTTTGGGGCCAATATATGGCAATCCCAGCAGCCTATGAGGATTTACATAAAGAGATGATTAAGAGGGGACAATAAGATTAATGATGCTTGTTTATGGGCAGCCATATTGGGATCCTCTTAGGTTTTTTTTTTTTTTTTGGGTCAAGAATAGTTGAGTGGGTACAGGGACGGAACTAGGATTCAAACTTAGGGGGGGCAAAGTTCTTTGTTCAAGAATTTTAAAAAGTTGGAATATTAATATTAGAGGTTGACAACGATGCATTATTAGCATTAATTTTTTAATTTTTTTTGTATTTTTTCTTTTTTAATAATCAATAATAGATATTTATAATCAAGAGTTCTGTAAGTCAGTTGGTACGTTTTGATATTTTCAAGGTCGGATTAAGGTTAGACCAATTCTTTATTCTATTCACGTTATAATATTTTTTTTTAAATCTATTTATTCTTTTCACATAATTCTATATATAATAACTTCATAATGCTATATATAAAAGATTCAAAAAAAAAAAAAAAAAACAAAAACTATAGTTAAAAGTTCAAATCCATGTCTAGTATTACATTAATAAAACAACTATAATAATGGTTAATCAACATCATGCACTAATATTCAACGAAAAAAAGGGTGAGACAATTAATTGGTGTCTTGGTTAAGGAATTTTTTATTTATAATTTCTTGGTTAAGGTTGAGGTAGCATAAAGATGTGAGATCTTTTTCTTTAAAAAATTTCCATTTTCAAAAAGTAGTAAAAAAAGAAAAGAAAAAGAGATCTATTAAACAATCATATGATAGTAAACGGTAACTTTGAGTCTTCAACTATGAAAATAATAAAGCTTTTCCCATCACTGCATTAATTTAGCTAAGGCACAAAGTTTATTACCAATAGACTAATCACACACATGTTTTGGTGGCAGTTTAGGTAAGGCATAAAACAGTAAATTGTTGTTTCACGTGTATTACGTTTATGCATGCATGTCAAGTGTGTCTCAAAGTTAATAAAATATTAAAAATTAATAAAATTCTATCATTCAAAAAAAAAAAAAAATTCCCATGTGTTGTGTTAAAGAGCAGCAGCTCTTTAAACAAATAAATTTTTTTCATGGGTTGAATTAAAGACACCAACTGATCCAAGTTGTTGGTGACAATAATTGGTGTGGGGTGATTAGCAACATAGGAGTTGTCTCTATGACTATGTGGTGGAGTCACTTGAGAGGGACAAAGATCTCTCAAATTAGAGGGAAAAATCAAGTAAAGATTATTAGGTTTTTGTGATTTGTTTTACTAGGATTTATAATTGATTTGTTATAATTTTTTTTTTTTTACTTACTTTGTGTCCAAAGATTTTTTTTTTTTTTTTTTTTTTTTTTATCATTTGAATATGTGAATTGTTTTGTAGATTTTCCTTATTGTCCGGATTTGTAAATTGTCCAAATGTTTAACTAAATATTTTTCTTTATATTCTTGGGACAACCAAACAATGGATGATTTGATAATTTTTTTTCATTTTTGGTTTCATGGGTCAGCTAGTAAATTGTTTTAAAGAGGGGGGCAAGTATTTTAATTTTAGAGCCAAAAATAAATTTTTTATACTAATTTATATATTAGAGAATTTTTTTTCAAAGGTTTTTTGGGGGGGGGGGGGGGGGGGGGGGGGGGGGGGGGGGCAATGGCCCCCCTCAGCCCCTTGATAGTTCCGTCCCTGAGTGGGTACAAATTTATTGTGAATTAGTTTGATTTTATTATGTACACTATTAAATCCCAAAAAAAGAAAAAAAATTACTTAACTATAAAATGGATTTCATGTGAAAATTTGAAGTAGGGTCATGCCACAAGGTTTATAAGGGTAGAAAAGTATGACAGCACTACAAAACACGCGGGCATGCCTTCAACAATGCAATCCACTTGTAATCACATTAATCAATTTGGCACTTTTTTTTTTTAATCAATGAAGCATATTTTTATGTATATTCATTTGCTTTTATTTTTCTTGTTAGGGCTAGGAATCTCAATTTAACTAGTAAATTAAAGGTCTTATAAAACTTAATAAAGACTCCTCATATGGGTAGCATAGATTTAGCGTTTGGCTTACAAAGAGGATATTTTTTCTATAGCCATGCAATGGATGTGGAATCAAGGTGTTCAACTTCGTTTATATTTTTAATGTGTAAAGTTGGAAATTCTTATTAGATTATGAGATTGTAGATAGTTCAAGCTCTCTGAGTTTTACATTATGCAAATTTGAAAGTTTAGGGCCTAGACCCAATCTATACATTCTCTACTACATTTATATTAGTCTGTCAGAAACACCTTTATAAAGAAGTTTTTTTTTTTTTTTTTTTGAAAATTTTCTTCTTTATGATTTTCTAGGTTAGTTTGGTTCTTTTTCTTTTTTAGATAATGAGAATCAGGTAGAAGGGTGCAACTTGGTTGCCTGTTTGTCCACCACGTGTTCTTACAACTGTTAAAAACTTTTCATATTTCAGGTGGCAGAGACTAAAAAACAAGCTTCAATTCTTGAATCGTATCTTGAACAGGGAGGAGTTGCTCTGCCAGAAGGATATTTTTCTTGTAAAGTTTTGCGGCCTAATCCAAAATTTCGGTATGCATGGAAATTTCCCCAATGGTGTGGTTATTAAAATAGATTCACAGTTCATCTAATCAAATTTGAAGTGTACTCCTATGTTCTAACTATCAATGTCTGCAATTTTTAATTTTTATGGTTAGGCAGCATTTTGTCTGCTCTGTTGCTATAGTTTCTATCCATTAATGATTTCATTGGCCAAGGAAATCTTGAGAGAACATTTTCTTTGTTGACGGTTGATATGCGATTATTCTCATTTCTTGATTCTCATATCTTGAGTTTTTTTGAGAGGATCTCCAGGGGCTTTTTACTTTTGGGCGTGATTCACTATATGGAACCATTTGCACATTCATCTTTTAAAAAAAAAAATTAAATTAAATTTTTTTTTTTTTTTTTGGTTTCTTCTCTAAAGGCTTTGCATATTTTCAAGCATTTGTTGCTTACCAAGTCTTAGCAGAATTTCTTGATGAAGTTGTATTTAGGTTGGAAGCTGATGGAAGTGTTCAAGAAATGACGCTCACATTATTTAGAATTTAATTCACTAGTTTTGACGAAAATTTGTTTTTTGCTATTAGGAAAAATTATTACTACCTGACTTCAGTGTATGCTTATACTGAATTATTTCATCATAGTTTGAATTTTAGCTGAATATATTGCCACATTTTCATTTGAGATTAAATTCTAAGGCCTCATTGTGAGTTTGGTATTTTACATATTGTTTGTGCAAAAACACATATTAGGTTGTTAGGGAACTTGTTTTGTATTTCTTCATGCAATTTGGGCAGGAATTTGTGATTTAGCAAGGAAAGAAAAAGGGGAAAAAATTTGTCTATAGCCGCGTACATATGTTCCGGTGTAGCCTCTGCTTAAAAGAAATATTATGCTTGTATGACTTGTTTATATATTAATCTTAATGATTTGAGGATTTTATTTAAGGAAGCAAATTTACTTTGCAATTAAAAAAAAAAAAAAAGATAGATATTATGAAAGAGTTAGGAATGATTTGAATTTTGAATGTCTTCATTAAAAACATTAAGAGGTGAAAACTAGTTGAACTATAAGTTCTTAGCTAGAAAATTGGTTATAGGTTGCAGTACGAGTACATTTTTATTTATTATGGACCTATTCCCATCAGATATTGTCACCCAAATTCAAGAACAAGCTATGTCTAATTGGTTTTCGAACTTTAAAGCCATCAATCTTGAAAAGAAAGAAAGTGAAACTTGATCTAGTACGTGGCAAATAGACACTGCCTAAGTACTTTATCTAATTGGAAGTTTGTAAAGCTTCAATGGCATATGCTTCATGAAAGGGACAAAAATTTCCAATAGTCTTCCAGAAGATGCCAATCTGATTAATTACTGCTTAGCTTATACCTTTTTGTTTAGCTTATCCTAAAGCTTCAATGGCATATGCTTCATGAAAGGGACAAAAATTTCCAATAGTCTTCCAGAAGATGCCAATCTGATTAATTACTGCTTAGCTTATACCTTTTTGTTTAGCTTATCCTTTTTATCCACACAATAGATGGTAGCCTTTCTTCTCTCAAAGTCCTCCTCGTCCTTGCCTTGAATGCAATTCATATTTCTTTTTAAGGGAAGAGAGGCACCATTTGACTGCAAGAACCAATTATGATTATTTAGTTTATCATATATATATATATAGAGAGAAAGTTTTATCTTACATTTAAAAAATGTCTATGGACTTATCATGAAGTAATATTGTTCATACAATAAACACATGTATTAAAATAACCAAATGATGTCATTTTGTTTAATTTTTTTAAAGATGTCACTATTACTGGGCTTATGGTTCAAGTTGAAACTTTATTTTTTTTTCTAAGTATAAGCCTTAATTTTAAAAGTACCGCATTTAATTTGAAACCACGCCTATAAATTAGAGGGATTAAAATATAGTTTATCCAAATTATTTTAAAGGATCAACTATAGAATTTATTCAATCAAATCACTCTAAATCCTCTGCATTAACATTCTCAAAAAAAAAAAAAAAAAAAAATTATATATATATATATATATATATATATCCTATGCATTAATTTTCTTTTAACTTGACCCATCATTTATGTTTTAGATTATGGTATTGTCCTCCTATAAGAGATTTTTTTTTTTTGGTATAAAAAGATATTATTGGAAGATTTGAAGAACCAATTATTGGAGCAGTACATACTGAACTCCTCAACGTCCCCTTTCCCTCAACGTCATTTAGTTCGCTTTTCTAAGATCTAGATTTAGCACCATATTGCTAATTTAACCTGAAAATTATTTAATAAATGTTCCCTCTTTTTTATTTTTTTTATTTTTTTTATGAATGGTTAGATTCATAATATATATATATATATATATATATATATATATATATATATATATATTATCCCACCATGAGTGTTTTGCTTTATACTTCACTAATCACAGGATGCTAAGTGTTTGATTTTTTATTTTTTGTTTATGCTTTGTTTAATTTATAAGGAAATATAAAATAAATAAATAAAAAATGTAAGAAAAAAAATGACAAACGGTAAACTACAATTGGTGGAACATAGAGTATAGCATGTAGGTTGGGACAAATGATTTTTACCTGGGTCAGTCTCTCCATATTTTTAATTAGTAAAACATAGTATTATGACAAAGAATGAAGCAATATTATTCCCATAATACTATATAATTACTCAATTGACCCACATGCATGTTGATCAATATTTTCATTGAGTTGACATATCAATAATTTGCCAATCATAGCCAAGAAAAATCTACTATCAAAGATTTTAATTATTAAAATAATAATGAAACTTATTTTTATTATTTTAAAATTTGAATTTCCCAACCTCCACTCCGTAATTATTTGATTGCTATACTTTAACCTAGCTTGCCACAACGTTGAGACACCTACGAGTCACTGATGCTATCCTCAACTTTATGCCTTTCCCTTTCATGATTTCCAATATTTAATTCAAATTAAAATACACAAAGGGGACCTTTAGCTTTTCCATTTAACAATCCTCCAATCGACTGTTAATTTAAGGTAATAGAATTTGTTCCATACATTGAACGTTATCAATTTCCTTTCAGTGTCACTTTGATTTGGTCAGATTACAAAATATATGCATCTTTGCCAAGATCTTACGAGAAATTAAAACCATCAAATAAATTGATTGATAATACCCCATTTCCAACTTCTTTTCATCAAGTGCACAAATTTCGAATGCAAATATAATCTATAAAGACTCAAGATTCAATAACCATGGACCATGACTATATATATATATATAGCATATTCACCGGCCATGACCAAACATTTAATCCTTCGCAGTGCTCAATTAGGAAACATTAATGGAAAGCTACATGTAAAATTAGGAGACGGTATCTCTAGCACGTATCCTAAAACTGTGATAATTATTCCTAAGCTAGGGAGGCTATGCCCAAAAGTTTAGGTTCTTTGAAATAATTTTCCTATAATAATTAATATTCAGAATTTTCTTTTGAGAATCATTAATATTCAGATATTATTATTATTATTATTATTATTATTATTATTATTATATACAAGATAGAAATTCTATTCAGACATAACTTAAGTGTATATGTGTGTGAAACTCTTTCCTGAATACTTGAACCCTAGTTCTTGCCCGTCACACTCTTTAAGCACTTATACTTGTAGAATGACCATCGCAGCACCAAAGAGTGCGCTTGTGGTTATTCAGATATTAAACATGGGCATCACTAATGAATATTATTAAAACTTTTGGTAAATTACGTGCATTCCCCCTCTCTTGATGTTTATGAAAATGATATTCTCTCCCAAAAAATTTGTATAAATAATACTCACTCATTACGCTTTGTATGAATGCAATGGTTAAACTAATACCCTTTTAAACTGTGATTAAGCTAACACAATATTTCATTTTAAAAGATTCTTACCCAATGAAATGACACTATTCTCTTGGAATTTGTGGATGCATGACGCCCTTCCCCTTAGGTATGTATAAATTAATAGGAATTAAAACAAAAAAATTAAATATTGCATTTATACAAACCTCGAAAGAGGAGTATCATTTCATAAAATCCCAAGAGAGGTTGCTGTCTTGTCATATAAAAAGCTATTATAATTTTAAAATTTTAAAAATTTCTTAAGAACTATCATTAGTACAAGACTATTGAAACTGAATGTTTGAGGAGCTTATTATCTTAATTTCCTCATTGATCGACTTTTTATAATTTATATAGCAAACATTCGTTTATATTTTTCTAAATTAAAAGTGGAAAAAAAATCATAATTATTAAAGCTCTCTCTTTCTAGCCTCCTTCATTTTTGTATGTTTATTTTCATAAGAAAATGTTAAAGGTACTACTGGTTTTATTACATAAAATTATAAACTAGTGTGATAATAAATATGATTAGTAAAATTCAACCATCTAATAAATTCATGTTTGAAATGTATTTTTTGTGATTATTAGTGACATTTTATTTTGTAAGCTGTATCTCGTATAATGGTAGTATTCCTAGCATTACTTATCTTCATATTTTTTTCAATAAGTGTACAAAGATATGATAATACTACATATTGGTTTTCATATATGGATTGCTTGTCATCTTTCATGACATTTTTTTTTTTTTTTTTAATTTGGAATTGCAATTCATTGACCAATTTAAGTTTCATTATTGTGTTTATACCATTTTCCATCGTATACTATTTATAGCAAGAATATACGATATGCAATACATATATTTTATATTTGCGCACTCAGATATAATAATATTATATATGTACCATCTACGTATATATGCATAATTAAAATTATTAAGAATCATAATTAAATTAAATTTTTTCAAATTAAATAATTAAAATTGAATAATGAATAATAAAATATAATAATAACTTTAATATATATTATGATGAGTCACATGAAAATATTAAGTATATAATTTGTAATACTTAGATGGAACCTCATAGTGTAAGTACAACGATAAGAACCAATTTCTAATATTTAAAAATAATTTAAAATAAATAATAAAATTTAAAAAAAGAAATTAGAAACACTTGGTAGAAAAATTTTAATACAAGTAGTATATATATATATATATATATATTTGGCCTTCTAAAGCTGACAATATTTTCTTTTTCTTTTTGTTTACAATATAAGTAGGGAGGGGGAAATTTGAACCCAAGTTATCCCTATTGGAAAAATCAAGTAATTCAACTATGTTAATGTAATGTACTTAAAATGTGACACACACGACATAATAAGGAGAAAGGATGAGAAAAAAGATTTTTTAAAAATTGAGAGGGTGTTCACTTAGTGCAACAACATAAGATGACACAATTTTTATTATAAAATATATGATTGTGCGAGATGAATAGTTTTAGTGTAGCTTTTAGAAGGTAGATTCCTAGTCTGGCCATTGATAAACATGAAACGACCTAGCTAGTGGGATTCCTAAATATTGATCATGATAAATTAATGTTTTGCATACGCTTAGAATATGCTGCTTCCTTGTGATTAGTCCTTTGTGACAAGAGCACTACACAGTTCGTGCTATAAATAAGAGGTAGGCTTCAGCTCTAGCTCTCAACACCAAGACAAAGATGTAAGAAGTGATTTCCAGGGAAGTAGACATGGCGTGATATTGGTTCGGCTCTTCTTCACTATCACATCATGAGCTAAGACGAGCCGGAACCAATATCACTCTTGTGTGCTTCTTTGCATTCCTAAGGTGAAGCCATCAGCACAGCGTGCAGCTTATTATGCTTGATTATGGTAGCTTAAGAGTGACTTCCCCTGTAAATTTCTGACTGCTTTTTTATTTTCATGTTGTTCTTGTGGTTTTAAACTTTTAATTTTTTTATTTTTTATGCACGCTTTTAAGTAAATGTAGATCAGAACAATGATATATAGATGAAAAACCTATATCATACTTATCCACGATAAGTGTGATAAAGATGGTTTTTTTTAGGCCATCTTTTATGATTAGAGTAATTTTTTCTCAGAAGTTGGTGTTCAAGAGAGAAGAGTGCCTTTTGAAAAAATAGGGCATCGAACCCCTTCAAAGTTTTTGGTTGTACACTTTGTACTAATATAATAGTTAATATATATAGTCAAGGTGATTGATTAGTAATTCAGTGCTAACTGGTAAATGAACCTATATCATTCATAGTATAACAGAATTTGTTTTTCTGGAGTCTCTACCATGCCCTAAAAATTACAACTACGTACGTCGATGGTAATATGGTATATCATTCACATGGGACCAAACTACGTGGGAAGTGTTGGTTTACATAGAAATGACTGAATAATTCTTTTCTATCAACTTGAGCTACTATTTCTCTCCAAAAAAAAAAAAAAAAAACTTGAGCTATTAGAGCCACTGATAAATTAATGACGCTTTTATGAAAATGTTTAAAAATTTTCATTACTTCAATTGGATGCTTTGTTTTTGTTTTTTGTTTTTAGAATTGATCATGATGGTATCTGTGTACATGTAGCATTAATTCAACAATCATATGCATGGCTATAGCTGATGATTTTTATGCCAAACTCAATTCTGTAACTCTATGAAAATTTTCAGATTATTATGTTAAAAACAATTCTTCCTGAAATTTGCCCTTCCAGAAAATATACCGGCCACGCATAAAGACTGCTTAATTTATCATACATCACTTTTCTCAACAAAATATATATATATATATATATATATATATAATATAATACAATAATTATCATATATCATAACTTCCAACATAGTCACCAAAGCACGCTCCTTAACTATATTTCTACTGTCCTTTAATTTCCAATTTAATTTTTTTTTACCAAAACAAAGAGTTGCTCATAACACAACCTTGATCGCACGTTTATTATCAAACTTTTTATCTAAAGAAAAAATGTTGATAGAGTTGTTGAACACATATATCTATCTTGGTTTAGATAAATACTTTGAAAATTAACGTATAGATTAATAGTACTTATTTCAAACTTCATAATCCAATAGATCCTAGTAGGTAAATATTAAAGATTAACGGTATATTTTCGCCAAAAATAAACATTAAAATAAAGAGTTAACTATCTAGAACTTAACCACGTTTTGAGGCTAACCAAGAAATGTCCATGCATAGTTAGTGGCTTCAAGTCTTATAGAATGTGTGAATGGGTAACCAAGGGACAATTCAAACATTCTAAAAAGGTAGGCTTCTGACTGTGCATATGTATCCAAATTGAAAAACTGTGCATGTACGGCTAGGCTTCTGACTTTTTCCCTGTACTTGGGTTCAACTTCTTACAAGTATAGCTTTCTGCCCACTGTGTTGTACAGAAATGACCAAGATCTCACATGTGCAGGTTGCAAAAGTCTTGGTCCTTACCCTGTTTAATGCTATTAATGACATCCGTAAGGTACAAGTAATTCTCAATCGGATAAGCTTTCCTGGACTTTTTTATTCATCATATCTCAACCCGTCAAGATCTCAATGACGTGCCATATATCACCGCACCAAATAGTATAAATACCATGCCAAGGCCGTTGGCAAAACACCAAATAATCCTTATACAAGTTCAAAAACTACAAACCCCAGAGAGCAAATTCTTAGTCTTTTGTGAGAAATCCTTGAAAATGAAGTCGATGAGATTGATTGGAAGCCTTAGCTGCATAATGCTAGTGATGGCCATATCAGCAGTAGCTCAACCATCATCCTCACCCGCACCGGTGCTTGACAGTGCCGGACGTCCTCTTCAACGTGGTGTAGAATACTACATCAATCCTGCTATTACTGACAATGGCGGTCGTTTCACCTTGATTAATCGAAATGGCTCATGCCCCTTATATGTTGGGCAGGAAAATGTTTCAGGCCTAGAAGGTCTCCCTGTCATCTTCACACCTTTCGTGGAGGGAGAGACAGTGATTAGGGAGAATAGGGACTTCAGGGTTGCTTTCTCAGCGGCCACAATCTGTGTTCAGTCGACTGCATGGAAGTTAGGCGAGAAGGACCCCGAGTCTAATAGGAGATTAATTGTCACCGGAGAAGACCAAAGCTCACGAAGAACCGCAAATTACTTCCGGATAGAGAAAGCTAGTGTTGGAGGTGATATCTACCAGATTTCATGGTGTCCTACAGATGTTTGTCCTACTTGTAGGTTTGACTGTGGTACTGCTGGTAACTTGGTTGAGAATGGAAAGAGGCTGTTAGCCTTGGATGGTAATGTGATTCCAGTTACCTTTGAGAGGAAGGCTTAAATTTATTAGTCCTCCATATTATTGAAAGGTAGAGTAAATAAATGGAGTTAGCTCCTTCCAATATTAAATAAAAGGTAGGCATGTGTTTTATAACTCCTTTGGGAAGTTGTGATTATATTTTCAACAAAGAATAAAAAGGTAAATGTTATGTTTTAGATCTCTCTCGCTCATGTATGTGTATTCATTTGTTTTAACATAAATCTCTTATTTATGTGGGCAAAGATGAGTTGTTTTATATTTACCATTCTTCATTTTTTTCATTCCTGTTACTTTTTTTTCAATGAAAAATTCCATTAACCAGAAAAAGAAATAATTTCTCTCATCAACACATCACAAACAGCTTGAGGATAGGACTGATTACAACACAATAAGGACCTCAAAGGAAATGTAAATTTGGCATAACATGCACTATTCATTTTTTTCATTTGCCTCTCTTCAAACACAGCAGAAATTGCAGCATTCAAAAGAGCTTCTAAGCACAGTTATATTACTTAATTATCATACTTGATACATGCTAAAAAACATAATAGCTAGATAATAAGAGCATCAAAACATGACTTCGCATCTCCCTCCCCAATAGTGGTGGCAACGTTTCACCCAACACAAATACGGCACAAATTTTAAGGATCAATGTTTAATGCAAATGCGTTTGTGTCAAAGTGGGTCGATATGTTTTAACATGATTAATAAATGGGTCAATTCTGAGTTAACTTGCATAATCCACAATTTACCAAAAATGACCAAATTTATATAAATAAATGTTATTTTTATCTGTCATTAATTTTAAATCTAAATATAGTTAATTAATTAAATAATTTTGATGTTTATATTGAGTTTCAAATATAAATACTTCAATAATTAACTACAAGAAAAAAGATTTATTGTAACAAAATTTTTTGTTGCAATAAAAAAAAAATTTGTTGCCAATTACTATTGCAATAAGCTTTTGTTGCAATAAAATATTTTTAATAATTTTTTAAATAAGGTTATTGCAACCAAATAAATCATTGCTATAACTTATTGCAACACAGTTAAATAATTTTTGATAGCAAATGTTGTTCAATTAATGTGTTTGGTTTAGTATAAAGACAAATTTCCTAACTTGTAATATTGTTTGAGTTACAAAGTTTCACTCTGAAGTACATGATCAATTATCCAAGAAGCAACTTAAGAAAAATATGTGTTTGGTTTTTCGTTAGGCCTTCAATTCCCGTTCGGTCAATACAAGCTTGGTTCTCAGCACACTCGTTGACTGTTCGGTCAAACTAGAATGCAGATTCCTGATATGTTTTATATAGTCAACTGCTAACCTGGAACCCATGATCTACATGATAAACTATATATACAAGGTCACAATATAGCCAACCAAAACAAAGATTTGAGAGATTTTGGAAGGCTTGTGTTGTGTGCTGCCATAGAAAGATCAAAAGCCTCTATTCACCACAAGTGTGAGTATAAAAAGCAAATCTAAAGACAAAGTTCTTATTTCCTAATCAAAGTTGAAGCCACAAAGTATCATCACAATATAATTATTGTGGACTCAAATTTTTAAGGTGATCCTCGAAGTCATAGATATGGTTCGTGTGGAAGATTTCAAAGTAGAAGAGCTCAAGTGGCTTACAGCAAATTGTGGGATCACATCTATAAGTATCTACATACTAAGTAGCAATAAGGAATTTGGTTAAGTCTCAATTGTAATAATTCAATCCTAATATTGATATTTTCCTTGAGGTTAGGGTTAACCTTAGTAGTAGTTTTTTCTATTAATGTATTAATTTTGGGGAAATTATTTTGTAGTTTAATTTCAAAACTTGAAATTTTGTATTTACAGCTTGGTTAAAACATGCAGGTAAGAAGCTAAACGTTGTTGATGCAACAGGTTGGATGAAATATACTTCAATGGCAATTGGTCATGACCAATCCTACTGAGAACCATGAAAACCTTAAGCAAGAATTTTTAGGGGTTTGGGAAGGATTAAGATCCTCTAGAGTCGTTTCTTTAGGGTACTAGACAACGTAAAGTTCTTTAAATTCACATCTTCCACTTAAAATAAAATGTTAAGGTTATGCTACATATGAATATACTAACAAAAACATAACAAAAGTAAAAATTTTCCATAAAAAGTTCAAAATCATTCACGATAAAACCAAAAAAGCAAAATTTGTACCTCTTTCTCCCTCCCTACCAATCTTCAATGAGAATCCATGGAAAATTCAGGCCACAAGAACAAATCCATTGTCGGCTGCCATCTCTAATCAAACTCAATGGCCAAACCCATCAACTCCAACCAAACTCCATAAACAAAATTGGCCATCAATAATGGATTCTATCGTCAAAGATTGGAAGTGGATGAAGAAAGGGGATTTTTTGGATTTTACTATGAATGATTTGAACTTTTTATATATGGGAAATATTACATTTTAAAATTTTTTCTGTTGTGAATTCATGATGTGCCATAAACTTAACCTTTTATTTTAAGTGGATAGTGAGAATTTAAATAACTTTACATGATAGAGTATCTTAGGAACTTTAAAAGATTTTAATCCGTTTGGGAACTCTCAATCAGTTTGTGCATTACACATGCTAGTGTAGGAAGAAGAGCCAAGGTTGTTTTCCTGATGAAACTAAGCATATCACATATGGATTTGGACAAATTGAGGTTGGGATTCCCAATTGGGTTAATACTTACTAGTTTCATCTTTCAAGTGCAAGGCAAAGCAGAGGACTCACTGTTCTTTGCAAGTCTGAGTGTGAGAAGTGTCGATGGTATATCATTCACATGAAACCAAACCACGGGAGAAGTGTTGGTTTACATAGAAATGACTGATCAATAACTTCTTTCTGTCAACTTAAGCTGTTAAGAGTTCAATTTTATTTTTTTATTTTATTTTCTTTTACTGTATTTCTACTGTCCTTTAATTACCAATTTAATTTTTTTTACCAAAACAAAGAGTTGCTCATAACACATCCTCATTTATTATCAAACTTTTTATCTAAAGAAGAAAAAGTAGATAGCGTTATTGAATATATAAATCTATCTTGGTTGCTAGTCTCCCTTCTGCTTGACTGAAAACATCTTGTTAGCATTGAATGGTTATTAATCCAAGCCAAAATATTTACATAAATACTTTGGTAATACGTAGGGACTAATAGTGCTCATTTTTTAAACTTTATGAGCCAATAACGCTCATTTCAAACTTCCAAAACTAATAGCACTCAATTTGTAAATATTAAGCATTAACAATATATTTTCGCCAAAAATAAATATTAAAATAAAGAGTCAACTATCCAGACCTTAACCATGTTTTGAGGCTAACCAAGAAATGTCCATGCATAGATAGTAGCTTCAAGTCTTATATGTGTGAATAGGTAACCACGTGACAATTCAAACATTCTAAAAAGGTGGCCTCGGTGTATATATCCAAATTGAAAAGCTTTGCATGTACGGATAGGCTTCGACTTTTCCCCTGTATGGCTGTACTTGGGTTCAACTTCTTCCACCGTCTTAAAATCTTTGGAGTTTACAAATTAATGTAACTTTCTGCCCACTGTGTTGTACAGAAATGACCAATATCTCACATGTGCAGGTTGCAAAAGTCTTGGCCCTTACCGTGTTAATGCTATTAATGACAACCGTAAAGTACAAGTAATTCTCAATCGGATAAGCTTTCATGGACTTTTTTATTCATCATATCTCAACCAGTGGAGATCTCAATGACGTGCCATATATCACCGCACGAAATAGTATAAATACCACGCCAAGGCCATTGGCAAAACACCAAATAATATTCCTATACAAGATTACAAGTTCAAAGACTACAAACCCCAGAGAGCAAATTCTTAGTCTTTTGTGAGCAATCCTTGAAAATGAAGTCGATGAGATTGATTGGAAGCCTTAGCTGCATAATGCTAGTGATGGCCATATCAGCAGTAGCTCAACCATCGTCCTCACCCGCACTGGTGCTTGACAGTGCCGGACGTCCTCTTCAACGTGGTGTAGAATACTACATCAATCCTGCTATTACTGACAATGGCGGTCGTTTCACCTTGATTAATCGAAATGGCTCATGCCCCTTTTATGTTGGGCAGGAAAATGTTTCAGGCCTAGAAGGTCTCCCTGTCATCTTCACACCTTTCGTAGAGGGAGAGACAGTGATTAGGGAGAATAGGGACTTCAGGGTTGCTTTCTCAGCGGCCACAATCTGTGTTCAGTCGACTGCATGGAAGTTAGGCGAGAGGGACCCCGAGTCTAATAGGAGATTAATTGTCACAGGGGAAGACCAAAGCTCACGAAGAACCGCAAATTACTTCCGGATAGGGAAAGCTAGTGTTGGAGGTGATATCTACCAGATTTCATGGTGTCCTACAGAAGTTTGTCCTATTTGTAAGTTTGACTGTGGTACTGTTGGTAACTTGGTTGAGAATGGAAAGAGGTTGTTAGCCTTGGATGGTAATGTGATTCCTGTTACCTTTGAGAGGAAGGCTTAAATTTATTAGTCCTCCATATTATTGAAAGGTAGAGTAAATAAATGGAGTTAGCTCCTTCCAATAATAAATAAATTAAGCATAGGCATGTGTTTTGTAACTCCTTTGGGAAGTTGTGATTATATTTTCAATAAAGAAAAAAAAGGTAAATTTTATGTTTTAGATCTCTCTCGTATATGTGCATTCATTTGTGTTAACAGAGATCTCTTATTTCTGTGGGCAAAGATGAGTTGTTTTATGTTTACCATTCTTCATCCTTTATTCCTGTAACTTTTTTTCTTTTAATGGAAAATTCCATTATCCAAAAAAAGAAAATATATCTCTCATCCACACATCCCAAACAGCATGAGGATAGGACTGATTACAGCACAGTAAGGACCTCAAAGGAAATGCAAATTTGCATAACATGCACTATTCATTTTTTCATTTGCCTCTATTCAAACCCAGCTAGCAGAAATTGCAGCATTCAAAAGAGCTTCTAAGCTCGGTTATATTTCTTATCATACTTGATACATGCTAAAGAACATAATAGCTAGGTACCAGCAATAAGAGCATCTAATCATGACGTTGCATCTCCCTCCACAGTAGAGGTGGCAGCATTTCACCCAGCACAAATACGGCACAATTTTTTTAGGATCAATGTTTAATGTAAATGTGTTCATGTAACACGATTAATAGATAGGTCAATGACTCAATTCTAAGTTAACTTGCTTAATCCGCAATTAAACAAAAATGACCAATAAATGTTATCTTTATCTATCATAAATTTTAAATCTAAATATACTTAATTAATTAAAAGAATTCTGATGTTTATATTGAATTTCAAATATATACACACACACACTCTCTCTCTCTCTCTACAATAATTAACTACAAGAAAAAAGATTTATTGCAACTAAAAGTTTTGTTGCAATAAACGCTTATATACTACAAGAAAACCTTAAGTTAGAATTCTTAGGGGTTTGGGAAGGATCAAGATCCTCTAGAACTTTTAGGGTACTCTACAATGTAGAGTCCTTTAAATCTTCACCATCCACTTAAAATGAAATGTTAAGATTATTCTACATTATGAATCTACTAACAAAAATAAAATTTTTCATAAAAAGTTCAAAATCATTCACAATAAAACCAAAAAGACAAAATTTGTCCCTCTTTCTCTTTCCCTGCTAATTGTCAGAGAGAATCCATGGAAAATCCATTGTCGACTACCATCTCTAATCAAACACTACCGCCAAACCCATCAACTCCAACCAAACTCCATAAACAAAATCGGCCATCGATAATGGGTTTTATCACCGAAGATCAAAAGTGGAAGAAGGGGAATTTTAGGGTTTTACCATGAATGATTTGAACTTTTTTTATGGGAAATTTTTTTTTTTTTTTTTAATGTTCCTTATAGTGGATTCATGATGTGGCATAATCTTAACCTTTTATTTTAAGTGGATGGTAAGAATTTAAAGAACTCTACATAGTACAGTATCTTAAGAACTTTAAAGGATTTCAATTGGCTTGAGAACTCTTGATCAGTTTGTGCTTTAAACATGCTAGTGTAAGAAGAAGAGCACAAGGTTGTTTTCTTGATGAAGCTATCACATATGGATTTGGACGTACAAACTGAGGTTGGGATTTCCAGATGAGTTAATACTTAATAGTTTCGACTTTCGAGTGCAAGGGCAAACTGGAGGACTCACTGTTCTTCGGAAGTCTGAGTGTGAGTTATGAATATCGAGTTCCTCCATGCACCATACAATTGGAGTAGTTTGACCTTTGAACCGACAAAAGGGATAATGACAGACCGAAGACATAACAAATTAGATTTACTCAAAACACTATTACTGCAAAATGTTCTTTTCTTGAGTTTACATAGGAGAGTTCATTAAGATCCTAACCATATGAGAGAAGTGTGGCCAAAATGAAAGGTCCTAGACTCAAATTAATTGAGATTTTTTTCGGAAGTAGTGAATTGTTGTGCTTCATGGGATTTGGGTTTCCTTGGTTTTTTTTTTTTTTTTTTTTTTTTTGAGGAAAAAAAAAAAAACACTTGATTCAGGTTCGTATTTCAATAATATTTACATGCTTATAGACATTACTAACCTCATTACACGCGCTTTGCGCATGCAATAACGTTTTTTTTTTTTTTTTTTGTGGATAATTTTCATAATTTTCCTTTAAAAAAAAAAAATTGGATAGGTTTATTTTGAAAATATGGATTAATAGGAGAGTGTCATATTTTGTAGAAATTTTAAGTGGAGTTGGAAATATATTTTTACCAGGTTGTTTTTAAGTTTTTTTTTCTTATTAAACATAAGATTTTGGGGTATTTCTGAATCATATAAAAGTTCAATTCAAAGAAGGGAATCCCTTTATATATAGTATAGATACGGAGAAAACATATGGTAAATAATGTAAGAGAAAGAAAATATAAAGACAATAAAAACATCCACTTAAGTTAACCACAACCTTTAGGGAACATAACTTTCCATTTTAAGTTATGTCCATATCATCCATGTTACAGTTTATATTTTATTTTTTGGAAATAATAATGTATAAAATACCACATTATTTAAAACTTTAAATGATATGACAATTAGTATATCTTAAAAAATTTTAAAATTAATTTGAACCATAAAATCAATGAAAATGATAGAACTTGAAATGGAGTAGATTTTACTAACTTTTATTACATTTTTTTTTTTTAACTCATGTAATTTTTTTTTTTTTTTTTTGGGAAAGGGAAATTATTTGGAATTAAACCAAATAAACGAGTCATACAGAGTAACCTACAAAGCAGGGTAGAAACAACAGATTACATCATATCAGATTGCAAAAAGGAGGATACAATAGGAGGCATAACTCCTTTCCAGAGGTGATGGATTCTAGATCTTCTAGCATGTTCAGCAAGCTCGTGGACCACTGTGTTGAAGCTTCTGTTTAAGTGCTTGAAGAGGCAAGTCTCAAAAGATTCACTAACCTGAAGGATTCCTTGGATGAGGTGCCCAAAGCTGTTTCCCGCGGCTTTGTCCTTGATTGCTTGAATGACATTTAGAGAGTCTGATTCAACAATGACCCGAGATAGCTGAAGCTCCTGAGCCAAAAGAACACCTTGCTCCAAAGCAATGACCTCTGTAAGCTTAATAGGAAAGCAAGCTTGAAGAGGTTTACAAAGAGTAGCCACTACTTGACCCTTACAATCTCTAATAACAACTCCAATACTTGAGAAACTGTCCAACTTTGATGATACCTCATCAACATTTATTTTATGGACTCCTAGGGGAGGGGGAACCCAACTGGATTTGGGGGGGGGGGGGGGGGTTCTAATTTGGCTAAGGTCCCACATGGCAGAGCAAGCAAAGTCCTTATGTAGGGGGGAGCCCACAGTTAATGCCAGCACTTTTAGCCAATTGCCACACCTGTGCAAGGGGGAGCCCACAGTCGTTATGTACAATCCTGTTTCTGTTGAACCATATAACCTAAGAAATGGCAAAGAAAAGCTCCAAGTCTTGAAGTGTTGCATGGGAAAGAACAAAGATTGCAGAGTCTAGGAAGGATTTTTTAATACCATAAGTGCGCAGTGGGTTATTAGGCCAAAGGCACCAGACCGAAGATGAGAAAGCACAGTTGAGGATTTCTTTCCCTCCCATAGATAGGAGTTTTCCCTTCCAGCCGGCTAGCTTCTACCCAATTCTCTCCTTTAGGATAGTAAACACCTATTTCTTTGATCTACCAATAAAGGATGGGAGGCCCAGGTATCTTGTATGTCTAGTATCTAGCATTAGGCCTAGGATAGCAAAGATCTCATCCTTGGCTTCTTGTACTGTGTTGGGACTGAAAAAAAATGAAGACTTATCAGTGTTAATTTTCTGGCCTGAGGCTTCCTCATATTATTGAACGATATGCTTCAGCTCCAGCTTTCCCCCGCACTGGCTTTGCAGAAAAGAATGCTGTCATCCGCAAAGAGAAGGTGAGTGACTCTTGGGCAGCCCCTACAAATAGAGATGTCTATCAAAAGCTGGTTTTGAGCTACCCTATGGATGAGTGCAGAAAGCCCCTCAGTACAAATGAGGAAAAGAGTTGAGGAGAAGGGGTCCCCTTGCTAAAGCTTTCGTGTAGGTATAATGTTCCCACAAGCAGCCCTATTTATAATAACTGAATACGAGACTGAAGTAATGCACCTCATTACAAGATTTATCCATTTTGAACTAAACCCCAATTTCTCCATGACCCTATGTATAAAGCACCACTTGATTCTATCAAACGCCTTACTCATATCAAGTTTGGCAGCCATATAGCCATCCCTCCCTGCATTTTTATGATTTAGAAAGTGCATTAACTCAAAAGCCACAAGTATATTGTCAGTGATTAACCTGTTAGAGTGAAAGCATTTTGGTTCACAGAAATGATGTAAGGGAGAAGAGCCTTAAATTTATTGGCAATAGTATTAGATATGAGTTTATAAACTACATTACACAGACTTATGGATCGGAAGTTAGTCATTTTTTTGGGGTTATTTACTTTGGGAATGAATGCAATGTTGGTTTTGTTAAGGCTTGCCATAGACATATTACTATTAAGAACATTTAAGACCATATTAGTGATGCTACATCCCACAATGCACCAATATTTTTGGTAAAAAATAGTAGACATACCGTCAAGGCCGGGCGCTTTAGTGGGGTGGATATGTTTGAGAGCAGTGGCAACCTCCTCCCTAGTGAAATTCCTGTTTAGACTTTCATTCATGTCTTTAGTCACCCGAGTAGGAATAGCAGCAGTTACTTCATCTATCCCTCGATGGGGAAGCCGATGTGTAAATGTTTTCAAAGTAGTCAATGGCAGCTTAAGCAATACTATCATTTCCATCACACCATCTGCCTTAGCCATCCCAACTCCCTACTATAGTGTTCTACTTGTGCCGCTCTAAAACTTAGGCATGGAAAAACCTGGTGTTTTTGTTGCCTTCTTTAAGCCAGTGAGCTTTGGCTCTTTGTCTCCAGTAAATCTCCTCATTATCAAGGAGGTTATTGATTTCCCTTCTTAGACAATTAATCTCAGTGCTTAGCGATCCGTCCTTGTCTTGTAAGGTCAAGGAGTTCAAAGCATTTCTTTTTTCCAGTATCTTCTTTGGAATCTGCCCAAACACTTTTGAACTCCAATTCATTAGCTCTGCAGCACAGCTACTAAGATTAGCCATAACTCCCCCCGGGGTACTTAGATCAAGATCCATTCCCCATGAGTTTTTAATGTTGCATTCTTTGTCCAAATCGCTTCAAAATGGAAGCGCTTTGCTCGGGTTTGGTGTTGGATTGTTGAATCAGATAAAAGCAAAGCACTATTGTCAGATGTTGAGTTGACCAAATGATGTGCTTTCATTCCCCCAAAATTTTCAGTCCATTCTAAGTTGGCAAAGACTCTATCTAATTTTAAATATATTATGTTTTCCCCTCCTTACATGTTACACCAAGTAAAGTCAAAGCCACAATAGCCTAAATCTTGGAAAGCACAATAATCAACCACCCTTCTAAACCCATCAATTTGTTGTTGAGATCGGATGCCCCCCCCCCCCCCAAAATTTCTCGGAGTTAGACAATATTTCATTGAAATCTCCTAGGCATAGCCATGGGAGATGTAATTGATTATTCAAGAAAGCTAATAGGTGCCAAGATTCATACCTTCGGTGGGTCTTCGGGTGGTCGTAGAACTGAGCTAGTGTAATACCCCAATTTTGTTTTTATGATTATCACCGTACCTTGTCATTTTAATATAGAGTTGATGTACTATATATGTGTGCATAGTAAGATGGGAGTAGACAATTTTGTAGTGCTACAAATAGGTGAGAAAATTAAAATTTTAGTGCATACAATTTAGTGCAGAAATTAAAATAATAAATAAACAAATAAAAGATGAAGATGCAATTGGTGAATGAGGCATGTGAAACTAAAGAAGGCCATAATATTCTAAGCATAGCAATTGCAGATTTTAAGAAAAAACTTTGTGACCTTAGGAATTGCAAAGCTAATGTAGAAGAAGACATCATTAGGCCTTCCACCGATTTTGCAGACAAAGAAGATCAATTATGTGCTTCGATTACAATTGTACCAAAAGGGATAAAGAAAAGTGAGATTTATCGTAATAAAAAGTGTAGAACAAAATCATGGATAGAAAAGATGCCGAAGTCAAAGGAATGCACATCAAAGAAGCAAACAAAGAAAAGAAAAGTGCAGGAGGTAATCTTCTAAATTATTATTATTTTCACCATTCTATTTTAATTTTACACATTAATATAGTATACTATTATTATTGCTAAACTAGTACAATTTTTACAGGAAATATATGCACATGACGTCATGGCACAAAAGAAAACTGAGGATATCTCTTCTGGAAATATTACTAGTTTTACACAACTTTTAATGGTAAAGATATTTACAATTATATATTTTAATTTGATATTAATAATATTTTAGATGCATGATTTGATAATTTTAATGCTAAGCTTGTGATATGTGTAATGTGTAATTGGTTTTTTTGTAGTCGGCTTCTACAAGTTCTCCATCACATCAAGGAGGCTCATTAGCAAGTGCTGCATTAGCATCACATTTAGAGAGTATATCAAGTGTTGTAGGCTCCAACGACAAAATTAATGGTGCAGGAGGTCCCTTGACTCAAGGAAGTGTTGCAAGTGGAGGTCCCTTGACTCAAGAAAGTGTTACAAAGTTGATGGAATGAGATAGTTCATAAAGTCAAGCCATTTTTCTAGTTTAGGATCATGTTTTATAATCTATGACACATGTTGAGATTAAGTGTTCTAGTTTTGTAATTTTCTTACTTTAAGATTGAAGTTATAATGATCCATAAATTTCCTTTTGTTACCAAGTGACAGTATAATTTCTGCATAATTACTGTTTGTAATTTCTGCATAAATTTTCTAGTTACTGTTTGTAATTTCTGCATAATTACTGTTTGTAATTTCTGCATAATTTTTGCACAAATTTTCTGCATAAACAATATTTTCTGCATTGATTTTCTAGTTACTGTTTGTAATTTCTGCACAATTACTGTTTCTGCATAATTACTGTTTGTGTTTCTGCATAATTACTGTTTGTAATTTCTACATAATTTCTACATAAACAGTAATTTCTGCATAAATTTTCTAATTACTGTTTGTAATTTTTGCATAATTTCTGCATAAATTTTCTGCATAAACAGTAATTTCTGCATAAATTTTCTAGTTACCATTTGTAATTTCTGCATAATTACTGTTTATGTTTCTGCATAATTACCGTTTATGTTTCTGCATAGTTGTTAGTTTCATGTCATTCATGTAGAACAAAGCCTCATTTGCAGATATGCCAATAGTTGTAGAATAGAAAACACCAATACCAAATTAGTTAGTTCGATGCCATTAGTGTGTGTGTGTGTGTGTGTGTATTGTTCTCTGCTGAAATGAGTGGAATCCATGTGGATTTTGCTGCTCTTTGTGCCCTTTTAAAGCTTAATTGCTAATTAAGGAGAAATTGTTTGTTGATGGACCAGAAATAACATGTGCTTCATATTCAAAACTGCTGCTGTGAATGTGACAAATAATAATGGTGAATGGTTGTTATGATTGCATCTTGGTGCATTGGTTATTATATAGTCAACCTGCATATTCAGTTTGAGTGTATTAATAGTTTAGGTTCCATTTTGTTGCTTGGCAGACACACATGATGTTTCTGCAGTCTCATATTGCTATCTAAAACTGGACATTCAAACCAAGGCATAAACACTTCACAACAATGCAATAAATTGGTATACAAGTCATAGATTAATTAAAAAGACCATGTTCCATTGCTAAAGTCTTGGATTACAGAGAGAATTACACCAAAATTCAGACCTTTCCCACTAATACATACCAACACATACCAACACAAATTCAGGCCAACACATACCAACACAAACATTCTGCCAAAACCTACCAACATACACAAACATTCTGGGTCCCCTACATTATTTATACCAAATTCTCACAACACACTTTATTAATTGGCCCTAGCCATTTCATCTGATCCTCTAAATAATATTGCCCATCCTTGTTCTTTCCTACATAAACAAATTCTAAGTTGATCCCAGCAGCCTCAGCTACAACTTTTGCTGTAGTTGTGAATTTCTGGATCCAGTTAATGTCCTCACCTCCATACAAGCATACAACTCTTCCTTTTGCCATCTAGTAAAGAAAGAAGCAACATATTAGTACTATAATTAGTGAGTTAATAAGAAAAAAAGTGCATATATATATATATGCATGCACGAGTACAAACCTTTAATAAAAAAATTCCATCACCACATGTATTGTTAGTATAAATAAGTAGATAAGTAGATACCCAATCTGGTATTTCTACATCAATACCACTAGAATTGACTTCTTTGCAAAATGTCACACTTCCTTGATATACTTAATGACTGCTGTTTCAATGATCCAAGGATCGTACACAATATACCATGGCATCATTGCCAAGAGAAAGCAGAGTAACCCAGCAATTGTAGGAGACCCAGAAACCCATAAACCCATAAACCTTGATAAGCTTTCAAGTGAAGAACAAAAGTACTCAGAAACCCAGAAACTAAAAAGAAATTTAAAAACTTTACAAAATAATTTAAAAACCCAGAAACTTACCCAGAAATTTGGAAACCCGTAGTGTGAGGTAAGCGAGGAGCTGAGTTTGTGGGTGAGGGAGAAAGTCGAAGAACCTTGGAGAAGAAAGTGAGAATCTGATCCAAACCACCCAAATCCGACCTATGGACCCCAAATTCGACCAAAAACCATAGCCACCTCCACCATAGCGAACCCATCCCCATCACCACCACCATCAAACCCACACATCCCACAACAAAAAATCAGCCACAAATCAAAAGCAACCACCATCGACTACCCACAAATCAGCGACAATACCCACAAC
This sequence comes from Quercus glauca, assembly GCA_023736055.1. Classification (NCBI taxonomy): domain Eukaryota; kingdom Viridiplantae; phylum Streptophyta; class Magnoliopsida; order Fagales; family Fagaceae; genus Quercus; species Quercus glauca. The sequence goes on along the minus strand of CM043323.1, from coordinate 14,501,070 downwards.
AAAAAATCAAAGCAAAAAAGGAAACCCCAGCAACCCTACTCCACCACCACTGCACTACACATAACCACCACTAGTAAACCTACCGCCAAAAAAAAAATCATAGACCCAGTAAACCAGCACCACCATAAACCACCATAGACCCACCACGCAAAATACCCATACCAAACCCACCACCATAGCACCGCTGATCTCCATGGAACAAAACCAAGCCACCGATCTGATAGAGAGGAAGAAAGAGAGCAAACCACCGAATCCACAACACTGCCAATCTGAGAGAAAGGGAGAAGGTTTGCAGATGCGATACCCATTTGTTTCACAAAAAATGAAAAAAATCAAAGCGTATGGGAAGCAAACATTTTCTGTTGATCTGAGAAAGAGAGTTTGAAATATTCAGATGGGTATGGTGAGAGAGAAATTTGTTTTGTCCGGTTGAGTTAAAGAAGTTGAACCCCAGTTAAGTGTGTTTTAACATTTTAAATGACGTGGCACGTTTTTGAGTGTTGATCATTTTTTTAAAAAAATCCCTACTGTGAACTGGACCCTCTCCATTTCAAAGGGAAATGGAGAGAATCCGAATCCCAACTTTTGCTACCTGATGAAGTAAGTTCCAGACGGCTAGATTTGATGGGAAGTGGGGCATACTCTCCCCTATGCTATTGGGCTTTTATAGAAACCCTAATTTTTTTACAAGTTTTTCCCTTTTTTTAAATTTCTTTTTGTGTTACTTCCCTTTCGGAAACCAAACCAACTCCCCACTTTAAAAATAAAAAATACATACGTGATTTTTTATATAATAAATCGTACTTTTGGTTCTTGCATGAAATTTCAAAAACAAAAATAATTTCATCTTTAAAATAATAGTTACTTCGATTTTGATCTTATGTGATTGGTTTGGTTTGGTTCCTACAGAATGGGACGTCTATACATTCTATTACTTATGTAAATAGAAAAAGGATGAAGGCTCTAAAATATTCCTTTTTTAAAATTTCAAGAGACCAAACTCAAACACTCCCATATTTAAGAGATAAAAAATTCAATTTACCCAAACACTAAGATCATGTTTTTGATCGATTTGCTCACTAAACTTCCTGAAAAAAAAGTTTATTGATACTCTATAATCAATAATCTACCATTAATCTCCAGTATCCACCATAACATAGAATAGAAGCATAAACATTAAATTGTGTTAGGTTCTAAAAGTTTAGAATAATTGGCAAACTGTGAGCACAAACTTGTCTAGGTATAGATCTTAGAGTTTATAGAATTTATTAGACGGTGCTTAAAGTGTTGCAAGTCAGAATACAAGAAAAAAGAGGCTATAGAAAGAAGAATTCAGAAGCTTGCCAGGTTTGACCAATTGAGAGAACATGTTCGACCAATCAAAACCTGGGCTTGCAGAATTTTAATTAAGCCCATTAGCCCGTTAAGCCCATTAAGTGATTAGGGTTTCAAATCTATTTCACATAATATTTAAAGGGAACCCTAAGACACATTTTAAAAAGACTTTGGAGGTGCTCTTATGAGATCTAAAAGGTGTTGTACCTTCTCCTATCAAAGTCTCTACCGGAAATCATTCTCATACCATTAGAATCAATAGATTCGAAGTAGCTACAACAAGATCATACATAGTTGATGATTTAAACTTTCAGGGGTGGTCGTGGAGTCACAAACTGGAGAGTTTGTGTTGCTAAACCTTTGAGTGGGATCTCAAAGTCACAAATGTGGAAGTTTGTGCTCTGCAAATCCAAAAAAGAAGGAGTCCGTAAATTCGGAGCTTGCACGTGGTCATGTCAATAAGTTACTACTTGAGGTAGCATTAGATATAGGGTTAAATTTGATTGTAAAAACTTCGATTCTCTATAGTGGATTTATTTTACCTTGAAAATAGATAAGTCAAATCATTCCCATGTTTTTACCTTGAAACTGTTGGTTTCATTAGTTTTCTTGGGTCATCATATCGTTGTGTTCTTTATTTTCCGTTGCTGTGTATGATATGATCTGTCCTTGTTTAACCTAAATCTCATAATTAACCCAAGTAATCACTTGGCTAATATATTAGGTTAAACAATTTGCTTTAAGGGGTATAAATAAACAAACAAATTGATTTAAAACAACTGAATATTTAACATTAACTCCCTAAATTTGAAAGCCCAAAGTTAGGCCCCCTAAATTTAAAAGCCCAAGCTAGGTATTTCTAGAGATAATATGTCGCGAATGAATTCTCTCTGTTCTCAGATCAGGGAATCAATTGCTTGATGAACCCTTAAAATTGATTATTTGCTCTTTAATCTTCATTCCTTTCAAAACTTTGAAAGAGTTCCTCTCTCTCTAATTGTTCTTTGTAAACATTCACTAAAAGGGTAATCATAAAATCTAATGAAATTACAGTCCTAGCTATTTTCAACACTCTTTCGCGACATGTAGGAGAATTTGATATCATCATAAATCATCAATTTCCCCAAAAGTATCCTTATTTCCTTTTTTCACAAAATTTTCATATAATTTATAGTAAAAGCTATTCTAAAATTATCTTTATCATGCATGGCATGGAGCAAAATACTAGGTAGTAACAGCTTAAGATAGAAATTTCGTATCATTCATAAACACACCTCAACCATAACTATGATCTAGGTTATTTACGTAAAGAGTATAGAAATGTTATTAAATGTTATTAAAAAAAGATCTTAAGTCTTAACAGCAAGAAGGAGAAGACTAATTAATGAGACTGCACAAAAGCATTTGAATAATAGTCCCTTTTCTATTGGATGTTTTTAAGCATACTTTTTCATCAAAAAAACAATTGTACAATTTCTATAATCTATGAATTAACTCCATTGTTGGGCTATAATATATGCCATATGCATCACTGGTCTCTACCACTAATATATTAATATCCTCCTCAACTTTGTTAGGTAATTAGAATATGTTCCATACATTGAACACACCTGCATCTTTGCAAAGATGTTGCTAGAAATGGGAAGATCTCTAATTAATAGATTTGGTCCCTCGGTATGGTTTAAAAAATATATGCATCTTTGCAAAGAAGTTACTAGAAATTTAAATATTTATTAATTAATCTGCATCCTTGCTGAGATCTTGCTAGAAAATGGAATATCAAAACTTAATTAGATTTGGCCAATCAGTAAGATTCCAAAATTTATGCATCTTTGCTTAGAAATTTATAGCAATTTAATGTCTATGAAATATACTATTCAATAAGGCCTATTAATCAAATCAGGTGCATTCGATTTGTTGGACTTAATTAAAAGTTGAATAAAACTGGTTTGCTTTAGTTTTACGATATTGGTGATGACATGCATTTATGCAAGAATCCTCCAATATGCTGGTTTTATAAACAATGAGAGGGATTGCTATAGTGGGATTCCCAATCTTTGTCATAATAAATCTTCTATATGCTCATATAGTATATGCTGTTTCCTTATGATTACTCCTTTTTTTTTAATAGGATGAGTCATATACAACTCAACGCAATGTCACAAACCGTTATGTCTATTTATAGGGGGGCAAGTTCCAACACTTCCAACATGGAGAGAAAGTAGTACAGAAGCATAGTATAGAAGCAATTTCCGGAGAAGTAGACATGGCGTGATGTTTGTTCGGCTCATCTTCTACATCTAGCATACCATCAAGAGCTAAGAGATGAGCCGGAACCAATATCACTCTTGTATGCTTCTTTGCATAGCTCTTCCTTATGTCTCCTCTTGAAGTCCCATTAGCAGCAGCTTGTGTTTGATCCTGGTAGTTCGGTAGGCCCTCTTGTAAATTTCACTCTACTGCATGTTATAGCTATTTTGCTTTTTTATGTGGTTTTTTAAAACTTAAAACAAGTTTGGTTTTATAGAAATGTAGAAATGAAAGATGATAGCAAGACAACTTTGGTTAATTAAGGACTACTATAAAATCATCTTTTCTGATGCTCACATAAGCTGTATAATTTTCTTGTTAGTGCCCATATGAAGGGTGCATAAAGGTCGGCAAGCTTATTCCATATTGCACTGAGCTCCCTGTCCATTCTATTACAAAGTGCAATGAAAATTGTTCATTGTAGCCCTCCAGCATGGAAAGTATAAAGGGGAATGAAAGCAAAAGCAGGCCGCAAGAGCATCATAGTTTTGTATAATTCAAAAACCAAATATATTGGTAATTTGTGAACTATCAAATAGTATTTCACAACTTGTATATGTTATTTGTGAACTATCAATAAACTCGTTTATTACTTCTTAGACCATATATACTTCTAACAGAAATTGACCATCTCTGTTTAAAATGAATTCATTTCATGGTTCAAATTAATTAGTAATTTGGACATAATTCATTTCATAAGGGTACTAGAACGCACCTGTAGTGTAGAGAAACCAACCAACATATCCATGGCAACACCTCCATTTGTCTTAGGTCAGCTGGTGAACGGTAGAGAAGCAATTCAGAAATGTCCACTAAAAGAAGTCAGAGAGCAAAGCCAAAAGATTATTGGTAGGTGGTGCTAGGCATCAAAGAAAGCAACAGCATCCGGCTTTATAGAAAAAGAAGAATAAGAATTGATTATAATTGAATTATACAGAAGAATGTAGTAACACTTTCTCTGTTTTTGGAGTTAGTTAGCAAGTCCAACTAACTCTTGGCATCCCTGAACAGGTTTCTTGACTCTTCAAGATTCCTATCATCAGTGGGCTCGTTCCGATTGGTTTTAGTGAGTGTACATAATCGGAAGGTTACGGTGTTCTGTTATGGCTAAGCGAGGTCGTGGTCGAGGTGGAGGTGGAGGTCGTTCAAAAGCCTCTCATGCCTTGGTGGAGAACTGTGGAAACTTAGTAGGATCCTCATCTTCTATACTTGGTGAGGAATATGATTGAGGCTGAAGCGTCACCGGTTATTTCAGGAATTATGGCATCTCCGCCACCTATTGTTTTGGGCCAAGATCAGATTGATGGGTCTCTCCCACAAATTGGGCCTGTGCTTACTAGTGGGCCTCATTCTCCTCTTAACTTTCAGTCCAGCCCTAAGGCCAATAACGACTGGAGGTGTCTATTTCAGAATGAATCTAATAGCTCTTCTCAATTGCAATTTTTTGAGCCGAAAAGAACTGATGGGAAAGTTGTTGTTCAACCACCTAGGGAGGTTTTGGATGAGGGTATTGCTAAGTGGGAATCAAGCTTAATTGGGCAATTTCTTGACAAGGCTCCTTCATTCCTGTTGGTGAAACGTTTTGTGGAGGCTCTATGGGGTCAATATGGCCTTGTGGAGGTATTTGCTCTGGATAATGGCATGTTCTTATTTCGTTTCCCAGATACGCGAAGTAGAGACTCTGTTCTTGAAGCTCGACTTTGGCATATTGCAAACAAACCCATCTTCTTGCGTAAGTGGCAGCCAAGAATGCAATTTCTTGATCTTTCTTTAAGGAAAATTCCTATTTGGATAAAAATTCTCCATCTTCCTGTGGAGTACTGGAATCACATTTGTTTAGGGCATGTGGCCAGTGGAGTTGGAAGGCCTTTGTACACGGATACTGTAACTGAAGCAAATCAAAGGCTTGGTTTTGCTCGGGTTTTTGTGGAGGTTGATCTGGAGGCTGAGTTTCCGAGGGAGATTGAAGTTGATATGGGAGATAGTAATTCCTTTCTTGTTGGAATTGAGTACCCATGGATCCCTATGAAGTGCCCAAAATGCAATTTTTTTGGACACTCTGCTGCCGACTGTGGTAATACTGACATGGTTGATCCAAAAAGGATAACTAAGAGACGCTGGGTTCCTAAGGCTAAGGAGGTTGTAGATAAAGTGAAGGCTGATAATAAAAGAGGAAAGCAAGCTCAAGAGAAGGTTCCTAGTCCTAAGGTAACTCCAAAGCCTATCCCCTCAAGCAATAGGTATGCTGTTCTTAATTCTATTGAGGCAAATGAGTGTAAGTTTAGCGGTTTGAGGAATCATAATTCTCCTAAAAAGAAATTTTCAACTCTTACTATTCAAGAAGTGATTGAAGAGGCATTGAAATGTGGTACAAAAATGGGTGTTAAAGCCAAACCAAACCATGTTAGTTGTACTGTTGGAGAGTCATCAGTTAGGAGGGCTTTATCTCCCTCTTTTAATACCAGTGGGTCATGAATTGGTTAATATGGAATATCAGGGGATTCAATTGCCCCCTGAAGTAGAAGGAGGTTAAGGTAAAGGTGAAGAAGTTGAATGTCAATTTAGTGTGTTTGGTTGAAACGAGAGTGAGGGAGGAGAAAATTGGGAGAAAACTGGAGAGATTATGAATTTATTTTTGCATGGATGGAAATTTTGTTTCTGTCTCTCAACATGGTTTGGGAAGAATTTGGGTTATGTGGAGAGAGAACATGTTTTCTATACAAATTTGCCAAATTATTCCTCAAGCCATACACTGTAAAATTCTTTTCGGGGATAAAATGTGCTACTCTTCCTTTATATACGAGGCTAATAAGGGTGTTGAGAGGAATGTTTTGTGGGACAGTTTAGTTCAGTTTTGTAGGCAAGTGAGGGGCTTTCCTTGGATCTTGGCTGGAGATTTTAATGTGATTAGAAATGCAAATGAAAAGCTTGGTGGTTTGACTGTTGACTGTTATGAAAATGAGTTTAATTCATGTTTAGATAAGCTTGAGGTGTGGGACCATGCTGCTGTGGGGTGTTTCTATACATGGAGTAACAGACAATCGGAGGAAGAATTTGTAGCTAAGAAACTTGATCGAGTTTTAATTAACCAAGAATGGACTTCCTGCTTTGGTCATAGTGTAGTTGAGTTTCTTCCTCCAGGCATTTCAGATCATTCAGCTATTTTGGTTTCCATGGGTGGTAGTAAAAACTATAGGCCCAAACCTTTTAAATTTTTTCAACTATTGGTGTGACCATAAAGATTTTCTTAGGTGGGTTGAGGAAGCTTGGGATATTGAGGTAAGTGGTACTCCTATGTTCAAACTGTACCAGAAGTTAAAGGCAACTAAGGTAAAGCTAAAAACAATAAATAAAGATCTTTTTGGGGGGATCACTATAAGAGTTGAGATGGCAAGAGGAAAGCTTGAGAATTTTCAAAGGAAAATGTTGAATTCTGGTAGTTGCTTGTGATCCAAAAGGGTAGAAGATGAATTACTCCATGAGTACATTTCAATTAGTAGTGCAGAAGAGGCTTTTTTCAAGCAAAAATCTAGGAATAAATGGCTCAACTTGGGGGATAATAATTCTTCCTACTTTCATTGCCTTATTAAGACTAGGCAAGAAAGAAATGCCATTAAATGCTTGCTGGATGGTGATGGGAATCGAGTAGAAGAAGTTGATCAGATCAAGGATCTTGTGGTTGATTTTTATCAGAAGCTGTTGGGATCCTCAAATGATGTGGAGGAAGCTACCATGATTCAAAACATCTCTTCTTTATTCCAAGATCAAATTCCTGAGAATACGAAGTCATTCATGCAAAGAGAGACCACAAAGACTGAGATAAAAAAAGTTTTATTCTCCATGGGAAGCGAGAGAGCACCTGGACCAAATGGCTTTACTGTGGAATTTTTTAAGCATGCATGGCATATTGTAAAATCAGATTTTGTTGCAGCCATTGCATCTTTCTTCAGATCAGGGAAGCTTCTTACTGAGGTAAATTCTACACTAATTACTCTAGTACCGAAGATCCCAAATCCATCAACAGTAGCTAATTTTAGACCCATTGCTTGCTGTAATGTGGTGTACAAATGCATCACCAAAGTCCTTGCCAATAGGCTTCAAGCTTGCTTAAATTTTCTAGTAAACTCTAATCAAACAGCTTTCATCAAAGGTAAAAATATCTCAGAAAATGTTCTACTTGCCCATGTATTAGTTAAAGGCTATCACAAAAATTCTGGTCTTGGTAGATGTACTATTAAAGCAGACCTAAGGAAAGCTTATGACTCTATAAATTGGAATTTTATTATTATGTGCTTGATAGCTGCTGGTTGTCCAGTGAAGTTTGTAATGTGGATAAGAGAATGCTCTTAAAGAGATCTTGAAACCTATAAAGAGACAACAAATCATATGTGCAAGAAGATTGGGGTATATACATGCCCATAAATTTAAATTTTGAGTCAAATGGTGTCATAAAAGGTTATATTATTTTCTCAACGTGCACCTAATAATTAAATAACACTAAGATTTTAAATTTAGAATGTTTTGAATTGTTGATCTATTATTATGCATATATTAAAAATGTATTTTTTTAATGGAAATATTAAAAATGTATTATATATCATGTAACTACATGTATAAATATAATAGATCTTACACTAATTGTGGTTGAGAGATTACACCAAAATTATTTTATGTCCCAACTTGGTATGAGAGCTATTTTTTTTTTTCAACCTTGGCTTCCATCAATGATTCCTCTTCTTCATCCACTCTACATCCCAAAAACTCTTCTCTCACTTAACCTTCACCACATTCCCTCACAAATGCCCATCATTCTCTCTCCTTTAAAGTCACCTATATTGACTTCCTCTATTGGAAAACCCAACTTATGCCCTTTCTCCATAGTGAATGTGTTTACAACATAGACTCCCCAAGAGCAGCTTCTAATGACTAATGAGTCTCCTCATTCATCCTAACAATTTAGATGTTTGGAACAGTTGATAATTTATAATGGTATTAAAGCAAATGGTCATGACTTCAAACGCTATCTCCTCTCTACCTCTTGACCTCCCATTTAAAAATTTAAGAATCATAAAACCACTTATTAATTTGAACAGATGTAAAGGAAACTTAATTAATCAATGAGTGAGAGATACTTCTCAAAATTGGATCTATGGTCAGGCTAGTTTCAAGAGCATATGGTAGAAAAAGACAAGTCAAAAAGGACCCAGGTGACAGGCAAACCTTATCAATAAAAGGGTAATTGACTTGGTTATTGGACTCACCAATGTGCTCGCCATATCATGCACCTTCCACAATGAGCTATTAAACGTGCATAGCTGAGACTAACTTGGATGGTCAAATTTGTTGTGCCCAATTATAAGCACTAAATTAGGTCAAGCTTTTCTCAACAAAAATTAAATCAATAAATAAACAATTAGGTCAAGCTTGGCTAATCTATATATTACTAAAAGCTGAAGCGTAGCGTTTAATGCTGCTGCTCTCACGTTGCGCCACATCAGTTGCCACGTCATTTTTTTTTCTTTTTCTTTTTATCTATATATTACTAAAAGCTGAAGCGTAGCGTTTAATGCTGCTGCTCTCACGTTGCGCCACATCAGTTGCCACGTCATTTTTTTTCTTTTTCTTTTTAAAATATAATTTTCCTACAATTTTAAAATGATTTTTACAATTTTCAGCCCTATAAATGCAGTCCACTACTTATTTATTTACTTTCACTACTTATTTATTTACTTTCACTACTTATTTACACTTCTCCAACCTTTCTCTCTCCCTTACCATTTCATCTCTCCACTACTTATTCAATCTTTCTCCCTCCTTTACCTTTTCATCTCTCCACTACCCTCTACATTAATATCATTCTTCTTCTTTCCCATCATCTTCTTTTATTTTTGTCTCTTCTTATTCACTCTATATATTACTAAAAGCTGAAGCGTAGCGTCCATGTCATTCTTTTTTTTCTTTTCTTTTTTAAAATATAATTTTCCTACAATTTTAAAATGATTTTTACAATTTTCTGCCTTATAAATGCAGCCCACTACTTATTTATTTACTTTCACTACTTATTTACACTTCTCCAATCTTTCTTTCTCCCTTACCATTTCATCTCCCCACTACTTCTTCAATCTTTCTCCCTCCTTTACCTTTTCATCTCCCCACTACCCTCTACATTAATATCATTCTTTCTCTTTCCCTTCATCTTCCTTTATTTTTGTCTTTTCTTATTCACACATTCTTACTATAAATTTGTCACTATCTCTTCTATTCTATGCATAGTTTTCCCTCACAAAAAAAGGTTCCCTCTCTCTCTCTCTCTCTCTCTCAAATTTTTGGTGGATTTTTTTATTTTTCTTACATCTCTACTTTAGGCTGATAATTTTTTATATTCTTTAAAACTCTATTTTGGGTTAATGCGATTTAGTTTAGTTTCTTAAATTGTTGTTGTTTTTTTTTTTATTTATTTTTTATTCTCTTTGAATGTTAAATGTTATCCTATTGCGTTCTAAAGAATTAAATATAGCATATAAAAATATAATATTATTCTATTACATAGCATGATTTGGATAATTTGGTATTTATTTTGTTACATAGCATGATTTTTTTATAGTTCTCAATTTAGATGTTAAACTATGAGACTTTACTAATTTTTGTTTATTTTCTAATCCTTTGTGGTGGACAAAGTACTCTTAATAGTTGTACTAGAAGTACTTTATAATGCCATTTATTTAAAGAAAAGCAAAGGTTAGCCAAACAAAAATAATTGGATAGGTGACAAATTTTAACTTTTGCAATTTTATTTTAATTATTATTATTTTATAATAATGCATGTATAGAAATTTAATTCTTAGATTTTGCTAATAATTGTTTATTTGATAATATGTTTTGAGCGGCCGAAATTATAATTATTTAGTTTATGTTTTTTTGGTGTTTTGGATTGATCCTATATTACATTTATGATTGTTCTTATAATAAATAAAAATATAATTACGAAATACATTACTCATTATTAGATTAGTTTAAATTATAAAAAAATTTAATAAAATCACCATAAAAATAATTATCACGCGCAACGCGCGGGTTCGCGGCTAGTTTCTAATAATTTGACATGATACAGAAGATTACTAAGCTCATGGCTTAAGAATCAAATTGCTTCCTTTTTAGGTAACTAATTATACTTGCACATAATAGGCGACATCAACTTAACACCTTTTTCTAAATCATAACTTAGTAAAAGAGAAAGTTCTTATTTATTGAGAGAGAGAGAGAGCGAGAGAGGCTATGCTAGCCAACCTGCAGAAACTCCAAAAACCGATCAAGACAACAGAGGAACAACCATATTAAAATTAAATATTGACCTAGCAAGCAAGAAACTCTATCCACACTTGGAGTTTAAAGAAAATGAATTGAATTGCTAGAAGAGAATACTCATCCATTTCATTCCCTTCTAATAACCTCCAAAATGAAAGAAACATTAATTTTGTTAATGAAATGGAGGTGAAATACCCATTTTATCCCCTATTTTTTTATGGAGAACAAACAATTAAAAGGTAAAGAATATAATAATAAATCTAGCTCTAAATATATATATATATATATATATATATATATGAAAGCTCAATAGTAAAACTACTATTACTTGTTTAGACCCCCAATTTTAAAACATAAGGCTAAATTGCTTGTATCTTACTTAATTAAGTGCGGAATAAGGGTAAATGAAACGCAATAAACCAGAACTACTTTCTAGTGCATAAACATAAACAATAAGAAATGAATATAAAGCATAAAAAGTAAGGGAATAGAGATACAAACAAAAGATAACATCGAAATGTGTTATCGAAAAGGAAAATAGAAGAACTTGGCATAAAAACCTCTCTATGTCCCTCTAAGCCGAAATGATCCACTAGTGAATAAGTAGGAGTACAAGGATATCAAAAAGACCCTCCAAGCCTAATCTATCCAAAATACTTAAGTTCTCCAAACTCCAACTACTAATGGACTTCTCGGAGTGTTGTCTTCACTAGCTTCCCGCATCCCGTAATACTGCCAAAATGATCCACTAGTGAATAAGTAGGAGTACAAGGATACCAAAAAGACCCTCCAAGCCTAATCTATCCAAAGTACTTGAGCTCTCCAAACTCCAGTTACTAACGAATTTTTTGGAGTCTTGTCTTCACTAGCTTCCCGGATCCCGTAATATTGCCCAATTGCACCATCAAGCCTCACCGGCTTATTTTGGCAAAGACCCACTACTTCCCAAGCTCCAAATCACTCTCTATATTCTAAGTAAGTGTGGGTTGTGTTTGAGTATAAATCTCCTCTCAAGGTATAATAATGGAAGAGGGGAAGGAGAAGAGACTACAAAAAAATTCTTACTTAAGGATGAGTAGCTCTCTCTAACAAGGTGGGTGTTGTAGAAACCTTTCTAGGGTTTTTTCTGAATAGCATCTTTACAATTTTGTAGGTAATGAGGGTATATATAATATGAGTGAAGGGTATAAGAGTCACACTTAAAATCTCAATTGTCTGGTCATCTTACGGGTTGGCTAAGTCGCGAGTTACTTGCGAGATGCACTAACTCTTGAACTTCCACATGTGCTCCTCACATGGCCTTTCATAGGTGTTGAGTCTCAAGCTAGTCGCGAGCCAAGTTGCAAGATCAATTGTTTTGAGCAATCTTCCACCAACTTAATATTAAACCCATTACAATTAAATCCCACAAAATATAAGGAAATAAATTAATAAAATTACAACACTTTTTGTCATGGAATAAAGTCAACATAAATGTTATGTGAAAAACCATAACTTAACATAATATTATAATAAATCTATATAGTTCTTTTATTTTCTTTCATTCTTTTATAAACTCCCAAACACATCAGTGAAATACTCATATTTCATTCCATTTTTTATGATTTATTATTCCTTTCTTTTAAAAGCTCTTAGCATAAACCCTTGAAGGTAAAAAGCAAGAGATGAGATTGCTTCAAACTATGTTCTTAAAGGCCACATACCAATTGAAAGGAATTTCTTGTAATAATGGTCTAAAAAGTTTATAGTGAGAGTCCCATTTAGATGTAATAAGCCCACAAATCAAAGGGGATCCTCATTTTTTTTGCCCTTACAAACAGTGAGGTGGAACGAATTGAACCCCAAAAAGGGAAAAATTATTAGGTCCACCAGGAGGACTGCTAACGTGGACTTCCTTGACCTCCCAACCAATAAAATGCTTTTATTTATACAAATGTGACATCATCTGGTAATTAACCAATTAATTAGCCAAGTTAATTAATTAATTCAATTTGCATGTAATAAACGTGGTAGCACAAACAAATCACCAAATAACTAAATGCAACGAAAATTAAATTGACACGGTGATTTGTTTACGAACAGGGAAAACAACAAGTAGTTACAAGCAATGTTATGAATACCGTTTCGGAACCCATTTCAGTTTGTCTATTGGAATGGAATGTTTCAGTACTGGTCTATTTCAGTGTATCGTTGCATACCATTTCAGAGTTTTGCTATTTTATAAGTATATATTGATAAAAAAAATCATATGAATTATTAAGGATTTTAAAGGTTTTTTCTTTTCTTTTTTGATAAAAAGGGTTTTAAAGTTATAAGTACATATTTGATTAAAATATACTTTTTTTTATATTTATAATTACTTCATTTAAATTATTTTCTTTCATTAAATTACTAAACTCTTTTGATGCAACTCTTTGGAGACATGACTACTCTCAAATCTTTATAACACTGTTTCATTCCAAGTTATTGAAAAGGTTGTCAGTGGCTTTATAAAAATTGGACTCAACTTCTGTCCAATGGCCAGTGGCCACTGGACACGTTGAATACGCGACACGTGTCTAAGACTGGACACGTGTCGAGTATCCAACATGTCCAGTGGCACCAGCCACTAGACAAAAACCAGACCCATAAAAATTCATCTAGCACACTGCCCAAGCCAACTTCATTTTCTAATTCCAACATTTTTCTTATTTTTTATTATTTTTTCCTTTTCCTTTTACCACATCCGTTTCACACTTGCATCTTTTTTACTTTTTCTCTAGTTGTTTCTCCTCCACACGTTTTGGGACTGTTCCACTTCTCTCTTTTTATAATTTATCATCTTCATCTTCAACTTTTGGGGTTTCTTCTGGTTTCCTTTGGCTCTCTCCTCGTGGTATTTTTTTTCCACATCTCAGTTCTCACTTTAAGTTCCCTTAAAACAACTCATCATCCCCAGATCAAACTCACTGCTGATGGTTTTTAAAGATGTAGCTGTACAATTTGGTATGTGCATTTCATTTTTTATTTTTTTTCCCTTAAAATTCATACCAGCCGAATCTTAAATTTTGGCTGGAATATACCGAAATGACCCGAAACGCTCGAAATAACCTCGAGGTGGAATAGGGGGTTTGCCATTCCGGTTTGCTCATCAGTACGGTATTTTCTGGCCATTCTGGTCGAAACGGAACGGTATCCATAACATTGATTACAAGTAAAGGAATCCCAATACCTTATACCAACCTATAGTTAAACCCTTACCCCAATACCCAATTAGACTTGTTCTGTAGTGACAATCTCTCCTTTTATTGCACGACTCCCAGTACGTGACTCTAGTAACTCACCAACTTGAGAAAAATGTTGGCTGCAAAGTTCTTCAGTTTATCACACAATGAAGATCACGAAAGTCCTTGGTTACAAAACCCTATGGTGTACAAACACAGCAGCTTTTTAAATAGAAAGATGAACTAGGGCATATGTCTCCGATTCACAATATGCTTGTGAAAAACTTTTGCATTGAAATGCATTCGCTGTAACGGCCCTTAAAACAATCCTTATATATGTTTAGGGTTGTGAGAAAAGAAAGCCCAAACATGTATTCACAAATTCAAGTGAAATCAGCTTTAAAAAACTGATTTTCATAAACCTCGATAGATAGCTTATCTGTCGAGATAGCTGTCAAGCATCAGGTTTCAGCAGCTTTTTAAATCTTGATAGATACTAGTTGTCGAGCTTTAAAATCCAGCACTTCTTCACTTGTTTCTTGAACAGACTTACATGACTTTAACACTTAAACTTGAAACCTTATTCCTTGAAGCATTAAACACATCCTAGATCTACCCAATTACAAGTAAAGTGCGTTTTGTCAAAGGATTAGCCAATTTTGTATTAACATATGTTCCTAACATTGATTCACATATGTCCTAACAATCTCTCCATTTGGCAATCCGTGACAAAACCACAACAAACAAATGAACATATGAGAGAAGTCATAAATCACTCAATTTATACTCATTTGTTAAATACAATAAAATCTATCCTAACACAAACTCTTAAAAAATTTTGCAAGAAGAGAGTTCATAGCAAGAAGACTTTGACAACCTGTATTTCTGAAACACTTTAAACAAAATTCATCACGGCATCTTAGTGTGAAACAGAAATAAAAGATTGCATATAATATATAAGAATCATGTGCATAAAGAGAGAAAAGAAACAACACATGTAAAGATAGGTGAAAGAACTGTAATAACAACCTCATCATATATATAGAACAACATAAGTACAAGGTTTGCTATCTCTAAAAGAAGAAAAGAAAAAATACATAAGTCCTCACTACATCTCTAAAAAATATAGACACTCCCCCTAATAAAAATCTCCTATACTAACTCTCCCTCTCTGTATATGACTTCTCTCATATCAAAACTACTCCCTCTTTTTGTCACGAGTGATAAAGGGTAAATATATCAAGTAGACATCTCATCATCACTAGGCGAGCTATCATCCTTGTCCTCATCAGCATCATCACTGCTAGAGCCATCATCACTCTCATCCTCTGAAGCCAGTGTAGATGGAGATGTATAAGCAGTGAAACCACCCATGGCAGCCAGTCGTCGTGCAATACGACCAACACGGGTATTCACCTGACACAAATCATCATTGAGTGTGTCAAGGAGAGCATCCATGCACACAAGCTGTATTATGATGGTCTCGAGAGTCACTCCACCTGCAGAAGACGAAGGAGAGGAGGTGGATGGAGCTGAAGAAGCTGGATAAGTCACCGTTTCGGTCTGGAGCTACCTCGGTCTAAGTTGTTCCTTGCTCTGTCTAACGGTAACAGCGTCTATGGCACTCATAACTGTAAAATGAGGAGACTTGGGAAAGGAGACAAAAAAATGGCGAAGAAGCCTCTTAATAGCAGAAGGAAAAATAAGCTTATCACGAGTCGCCGTATCCCTATAGACATCTATAAAGGATAAAATAAAATGAGAAGGGAAGTTAATATAAATGTCCTCTAAGAGGGATAACAAAAATCGAGCACGAGGCTCTGTGATGGAGTTATAGTGAAACAATGGATGAAGAATGAATGTCATCATCATGTTAAGGAATTTCAGACATTTTGCAAAGCCCGAGCAAGGGGTGTTTTGACGATCACCCCAAGATGAGGGTGTCTCACAAAATAGAGAGAAAGTTCATATTTGGACACAGTCCTCAGACGATCGCAGCCAGGGTAGTAAGGATGCGCTATCCTAGGAACATGTAGTACCTCGGATACAATATCTGGAGTAACTACAATGCACGTACCTCGAACGCGAGTGACAAAATGAGGTACTGAAGTGTCGAATTCGTGCATGTTGGAGTAAAACTCATTTATGATCACGGAGGAACAGGTGACCAAGATGCCACACAGTGACTCCCAACCCCGACTGTAGATGACAGTGGGAAGGTCAGTATTGAAAAAATCCAATAGAATGACTTGGCGTTCCGAATGAATACCTCATTGAGAAAAGTTCTCCGAAAAGTCCTTACGGGCTTTATCATCACGGAACTGTACGTGAGAAGGAGTGGAGTCAGAAGAAGTGGATGCCTCAGAACGAAAAGGGTTCTGGGACAGAGTGGATTTTCGTTTAGGTGCCATAGAGCAACTAACGAAAGAAAGAGGGAGAGAAAGAAACACACAGAAAAGCACCAACAATATCAATATCAATATAAAGATAAAAGAAGGTATGTATGCATGAAAATGCATAAACATGTAACATGCAAACTTAATAATATCATGGGCTCAACCCAATCCAAACCTACCAGCACACATCATTGCAACAAAGTAAACACACATCTAAATATGCATGACACATTGTTATAATGCAAATGTAATGCAATGCATGATGTTTTAAAACTCATTTAAGCAAAACCCAACTCAAAAATTTTGCAAAAACCTCATTAATTTTGAAAAACCCTAAAAAAAATTCAAAAACATAAAACTTAGGTCAAAAAGAATGAAATGCATGATACAAGAGAGAAATAAGATCATACCAGATGAAGAAAACTTGATTTGGGCCGAAGATCAAGTAAGGAATGTGAAAAGGTTGAGTTTGAGGAGTTTTGGAGTGAGAGAAGCGAGAATCTATCGAGAGAGATCAGAGAAAATGAAAGAATTTTCGCGCTGACCGTTTATATAAAAAATCATAAAGATTGACAGATCGAGAGGTGTTGAGATTTAAAACGCATGAATTAGCTGTCGAAGAGCTGACGAGGATCTATCGAGAAGCTATCGAGCATCTAGAAAGTTTCTCAATGGATCAAGCAGCTGCTGAGAAGCTATCAAGAAAGCGATAAAAAGAAGCTGAAAGGGCTCGATAGATAGCTTAGCTGTCGAGAAGTGTCCAACAGCTGTTGAGATTGTTTAAAAATAGTTTTTCAAAGAAGAGAAAAACACAGACATGAATGCAATCAAGCATGCTATACAACCAAAAATCCAAACAACATTTTAAGCTCTTAAAATCATCTTTTAACAAGAAAAATGTCAAGCACATAGATACAAAACACACACACACTAAACAAGTCTAACCAATTTTATATTTCAAAAACAAGTTAAGACAGTTTAGTGAGCATTCATTAACACATGTATTCCTTATGATGGCCAAATCAAATTGTACCTGCACATGTATCAAAAGTAGTAAAGAATATTGCGTATTGTGTGTGAAAAACATCACAAGATTGCATAAGTGTCTACATGTTATGACGATTTGAGATATGAGAAAATCACTTTAACTCACACACAATCATAACTGTTTGATGGGGACTATCACTTTCGAGATACATCTTATAACTCTCACATCTCCTACAATACACGCTTGCAATCATATATAAGGCATTTTGATTCTTTTTGCTTTTTATTTTTCTTTGCATATTTTTCTTTTAAGTAAACTATACATGGGCATATAAGAGAAAGAAAAGAAATATCCAATGATGTTAAGCATTTGACATTCCACTTTTGCTATGCCGAAGCATACAAATGTCATTTCATGATTGGCGGGCAACAGTGGTGAGATGGTTATTTATGGATTTCTCTTAGGATTTTCTAGTTTTTCCCGTAAAAAAGAGTGATATGAGTATTAAGTACAATAGATTAATTAATCTTACTCATCACAAACACGAGCCACAAAGCTCACTTACTTAGTTGTGCATAGAGATGCTCATCTAACCTACAAAAGATACAAAGTTAGAAGACTTTATTTCAATGGCCATCCAAAGAACACAAGTACCAACGTACACAAACACATACTGTTTTTGTATTTTTCTGATTTTTCAATTTTTTATTTTTATTTTTATGAAAAGCAAAATAAAACAAAACTGAAAAATAAAAAACCTATTAAACAAAGCAATGCATAAAACTAGACTAACTCAAAACAAGAAAGCAAAACATACAAGTAATGCAAAAACAAAATCAAGAAGGGGAGAGAGAGAAAAAGTGATTAAATCACTTAGAGCCTTTTTCCTTCCACACATTGGAAGAACCTTTTCGTTTAGCAAACCCTTGATCTAGCGATGAGGGGGAAGAATTGAAACCATTCAATTTCAAAAGGAACGTAAGGGCTTTGAGAAGATCTCCAAGAGGAGCAAAGGAGGATGGAAACTGATTCTGGTTTCCCGATGAGATCATATTGTTGCTCTGTTGAGTGGCTAACCACTTGTAGCAATTGGGTCGGGTATGTCCAGCTACTCCACAATGATGACAAAAATGCTGCTTCTTCTGTTTAGGCTTTTGAGTGTTTTCCTTCTTAGCCCTAGGGTTTTTGATCTCTTTCTTATCCTGCTTAGGGGGTGTTTCTAAGATAGATTTACCCTTGTCTATGTTCTCACTAGCTAACACGTTTTGCACATCATTGTTTTCAGATTCAACATTATTACTGGAAGGAACAAAAACAGTAGCACTGGCAGAAGCAATACTAGGAGAAGAGAAATCATACCCTAAACCGATTCGTTCAAAAACAAATTTCTGAAGACTGAGCATCTCATCAAGCTTTGCACTTGAAGTCCTCTCCAGCTGAGCTCTGACTTGAAACAATTCCGCTTCTAGCTTCTCGGTTCTCTCGGCCAAGAAATTGTTCTTAAATCTCAGTGCTCCAATGGTCTAATTGGCTTCATCAAACTTCATAGAGGTTTCTTCTTGTTCAAGCTCCACATCACTAAGCTTCTTGGTGGCCAACCTATACAACTTCTCATACTTTTTCGAGACCTTGTATAACTTTGCATAGGTTATATGGATGTCTTCTTATTCATCCATCTTCTCAAATTTAGACTCCACCAAGTCCTCTTCTTCATCCACATCTTCAAAAATACCTTCAGTAGGATTTACAGTGGCAGTGAAGGTATTTAGGATTCCATCATTCTCATTATCAGAATCATCTTCAGGTTCAGTGTCACTCAATGTAGCAGTAAGTACCTTGCTCTTCCCAATGGTCTTGAGATACGTAGGACATTCTTGTTTCATGTGACCGAAGCCCTAACACCCAAAGCACTTTGATCCTGAGGGAACAGTGTACTGACCGCCATCCCTAGCATCCTTCTTCCCTTTGGCTTGGCTCTTGAACTACGAAAAATTGGATTGCTTTCTGTCCTTATCGAATACTTTACCATTGGTATTTTTCATGAACTTTTTGAACTGCCTTGTGATATAGGATTTCATCTTAAAATCTTCATTGTCTGAAGACTCATCAATGTCACTGCTTTAGGCCTTCAATGTCATGCTCTTTCCCTTACTAGATTTCCCTATCATTGTTAAACCCAACTCATAGGTCTGTAGATTGTCAACCAACTCTGTCAAAAGAATTTTGTCAATATCCTTTGATTCCTCAATTGCAGTGATCTTGGCGTGAAATCTCTAGGGTAGAGATCTGATCACTTTTCTAACAATCCTGGGTTCGGGAATGGTTTCCCCAAGATTAAAGGATGAGATCACTATGTCGCAGAGCTTGGCAAAGAACTCATCAAATGACTCATCCTACTCTATCTTAATCTCTTTAAAACTCGTAGTAAGCCTCTAAAACTTTGAATCCTTGACAGCCTTGGTTCCTTCATAGGTTGTCTGGAGAATGGTTTATGCTTCCTTAGCAGTTTCAGTAGAAGATATCTTCTTGAACTCTTCATTCATAACTGCACTAAATAAAACATTCAATGCCCTGTTGTTGAAGTTAGCCGCCTTGATCTTAGCATCATCCTAATCAGTCGGCGCTTCCTTAGGCTTGGTCCAACCTATCTTCACAGCTTGCCACACTTTTTCATCTAAAGACTGCAGGAAAGCTCTTATGCGTACTTTCCAGTATGCACAGTTAGTGCCATCAAATAAAGGAGGTATAATAAGAGACTGTCCTCTATCCATTACAAATAAGGGGTCAATGGATCACACAGTAAAGATTAACCCTAATCAGAGTGTGTTTGCTCTGATACCATTTGATAGGCCAAGAATGTATTGACCCCTTGTAATGAATTAACCAATTAATTATCTAAGTTAATTAATTAATTCAATTTGCTTGCAATAAACACGATAGCACAAACAAATCACCAAATAACTAAATGCAACAGAAATTAAATTGACACAGTGATTTGTTTACGAATAGGAAAAACCTACACGGCAAAAACCTCACCGAGTAATTTTAAGGTCACCACTCCTGAAAATTTACTATTATCACAACAAGCAGTTACAAGTAAAGGAATCCCAGTACCTTATATCAACCTACAATTGAACCCTTACCTCAGTACCCAATTGAACTTATTCTGTAATAACAATCTCTCCTTTTATTGCACGGCTCCTAGTACGTGACTAACTAATTCGATGCGCGGATCCTAGTACACGGCTTACTTACCAACTTGAGAAAGATGTTGGTTGTGAAGTTATTCAGTTCATCACACGATGAAGATCACGAAGGTCCTTGGTTACAAAACTCTACGTTGTACAAACACAGTAGCTTCTTGAATAGAAAGATGAACTAGGACATATGTCTCTGGTTCACAATATGCTTGTGAAAAACTTTTACATTGAGTTGCATCCGTTGTGACGGCCCTTAAAACAATTCTTATATATGTTTAGGGTTGTGAGAAAAGAAAGCCCAAGCATGTATTCATGGATTGAAGTGAAATTAGTTTTGAAAAACTGATTTTCATAAACCTCGATAGATAGCTTATTTGTCGAGATAGTTGTCGAGTATCGGGTTTCAGTAACTTTTTAAACCTCAATAGATACTAGCTGTCGAGTTAGCTATTGAGCTAGCTGTCGAGTTTTAAAATCTAGCATTTCTTCACTTGTTTCTTGGACAAACTTGCATGGATTTAACACTTGAACTTGAAACCTTATTCCTTGAAGCATTAAACACATTCTAGATCTACCCAATTTCAAGTAAAGTGCATTTTATCAAAGGATTAGCCAATTTTATATTGACATATGTTCCTAACATTGATTCACATATGTCCTAACATTTAAACACTCTTCATATAATAGCTAGATTTCTGAATTTTTCCTCTATTTTGGGTAAGTTTGTTGGTAATTGCCAAATTTGCAACCTGTTCATTTCCTTAATTGCCTCTATCCCACCACCAATATATTGTGGTGTTGTGTGTCTGTATATATTCATAGGTTTGCATAAATACATACATGTATTTGTGTGTCAGTGTGTGTATAACACTCTAGAAAGTATTTTTAGATAATAATCTATACTTGTTTGTTCTAAGATTAATTATTTTGTATGTAAGTAATGGTTCTTCTGAGAACATCCTTCTCATGTAATGGCGTGCACTTAACTCTAAGTTCCCAATTAATTTGCAACTTACAACGATGCCCTAACCTAAAAGTAGATACCGAATAGGAATTTGACCTCCATTATGGGTCTATGCCCATGAATCCAGGTTGTGGAAAAAGTATTAAAAGAAAAAAGGACAGAATATTGAATTTAAATTGTAACAAATAAATTAATCAGAAAGGAAACAAAGAAGATTACTACATACTCCCTTTTCTATTGCATGTTAATTTCTATACTTTTGTTCACGTGAAGAAAAAAATAACAAGCTTTTATAAATATATAATTGCTTACCCCTTAAAAAATAATTACTTATCCCCCAACTTTTTGTTTTCTAATAATCCAAATTTTAAAATGCCTTAATGTGGGTCCTTTAGCATTTTTCGCTAATCAAATCTCCAATGCAATTTTCCTTTTGAAGTAATTAGAATATGTCAATGGGGGATAATTTAGGGGTGTACAAAAAACCCACCAACCCGCCAAACCCGACCCGACCCAACCCGATCCGCCGGGTTGGGTCGGTTTTTAAGGCTTGGTGGGTTGGGTTGGGTCACAATTTTTTTTTTTTTATAACGGGTCGGGTTGGGTGTGGGTCATAAAATTACAAACCCGACCCGACCCACCCATATTTAATATATATTTAAAATAGATTATATATTTAATAATTTTTTTCTTAAATCAGCTATAAATTTAATATATACTAATAATAATATATTTAATATATACTAATAATAACATATTTAATAAATTTAATAATAATAATAATAATAAAAACTTATCAAACCCATGGGTTCAACTTGACCCAACCCGACCCATGTGGGTTGGGTTGGGTTGGGTTGGAATTATGTGATGGGTTGGGTTGGGTTGGGTTGAATTTTTTTTGACCCACCATGGTGGATTGGGTCAAAAAATCCCCTCAACCCGACTCATGCACACCCCCAGGAGATATTTAGCTTTTTGGATATATCTAATTAACCACGCCTGCCATTTGCCAATGACGTTTTCCAATAATGTAAGAATATGTCCCATACATTGAACTCTCATTTCCTTGCAATCTCATTTAGATTTGGTCAATCCACTAGATTCCAAAATATATGCATGCTTCTTTTTCAAGATCTTACAAGTAACTTATTTATTTATTTTTCAAATAATAGGACCCAAACTCCAATTTGTTTATACGATACAATCAAACTAAGATATTGTAAAATATCAGGTGGCCTAGTTGGTAAGATACGAGGCCATGAGTCTCAGGACTTGGGTTCGAGCCTTAAACAATTAATTATGTGTTAGTGTTCTTTATATTTCATCTTCATCCCAAATGATTGACCTAAAAAATAATTTTCTCACACAAATCGGGAGTACATGGGGTCTCGCATGGGAGCAAATAGGGTGTTACTATGGTCATACCCAAGTAGGGAAGCCACACTGACCGCCCCCCTCCACCCATTATTTTGTGACAAAAAAAAAAAAAAAAGGCTACTAACAATTACAGAGATTTATAAATGAATTACTATCTTTTTTTTTTTTTTTTTTTTTTTTTTTTTGGTACAATAATTGAACCTTAACACCATAAATCTATATTCTTTCATAAGTTGTAACATTTTTACGTATGGAATCTATAGACCGTGAATTAGTTAGTTCTGAAATTTCTGATCAATGATTCACCAACCGGAGTTGGTGCACGGTTATGTTTGAGCTTGAAGATTCATTAACCATGACGTACGTGCATTTTTGTGAAATTGATGAGACATGCTATATATCATACTAGATTTCGTGCCCTAATTACTAAAGAATATTGATCCTCCGATCCATTAGGCATATGCCTAATGGAGGATTAATGGATTTGTGTGGATGGGTCCTATGCATATTTTATAAATAAAAAGGTTTGCTAGTGGGATTCCTAAATCTCTTGATCATGGCAAATGCTCCACAATCCATATGCTTAGTATATGCATGTCATTTAGCATAGGACCCATCCACACAAACCCTTTTCAGTTTCATCCCTATATATAGGAAGTTCCAACTTTCCAAGTATGGAGGAGAAAGTTCTAAAAACTACTCATTCCTGAGGAAGTAGACAAGATGTGATATTGGTACGGCTCGTCTTCTACTTTCACATCCAAAGCTCTGAGATTGGCCGAACCAATATCACTCCTGTATGCTTCTTCTTCTTCTTTGGTTGAGTGGGGTTGAAGCCGTCATCAGCTGCTTAAGTGATCATAATACCTTGAGAATCTCTCTTGCAAAGTTTCTGTATATTTTATCTTCAGTTTGTTCTTACTCGAGAATTTAAACTTACGCATGCTTGTTTCTAATGCTAGCATGATAACAGAAAAAGCTCTTTCTTTAGACCATGTTTGTGCTTTAAAGAGTCATTTTCAAGGTAATCTTTTTGAGGTTTACTTTTCTAAGAAAAAAAAAAGTGCTGGCTAGTAATATATTGCTAGACTATTTCTCCACACACAGAATACTAGCATACACCGAAGCAGCTTGGTATTTGCCTTATCAATATCTTTAAAGAAAAATCCTACATGCTATCTCTTCACTTTCGTGCGTACTGATTTCTTCAGATAAAGCTGTCATATTGCATCACTAAAGGTGGGCAGTGAATTTCTTAGGTAGCCAGCAGAGTCATTTGCCATTTCTCTTAACAATCCAACACTCCAAGGAGTCTAGAAGAAGTTGAAATTCCAAGAAACACATTCAAAGGTTTGTTAATTCGTTAAATATCAACATAAAATAATTGTATTTTCAATATGATAAGGTTCTTGACTTCTTGCTTCTATTGATTGCACATCTACACAATTTTATTTGAAAAAATTTGAATCTTATTCATAATCACCTATTAACAATGTCACTTTCTTACTAAATGAAGTCTTCATCTAAAAATTACAAAACCCGTATTACTCAAACAGTGCAATATATTCAGACATCTCTGAGGGTTGCTATCATTCAACAATGCAAAAATCTACAATTCTTTTTCTTTCCATGATAAAAAGTCAAATATCTAACAATAAAGCCGAATCACAGTTCACCTTTATTCTTATTTGTAAAGTGATCAAGCCAAATAACCAAATATCACAACCAAAAAAAGAGTAATTAAATTATGATTATACATGTTTACTTCCCCCCCCCCCCCCCCCCCCCCCCAAAAAAAAAAAAAAAAGTTAAGCCAAATAGTTGTTTTAAACGTCAATTGATTGTAATCAGCAATCAAAATATTTGGAAATCCAAGCTGCTGAATTTTAATCTGTTAATTGTTTTAAATTTTCTTAGCAACAAATATAATAAAGGGTATGACTAAGAAAGTATGAATTCAAATGTTCTTTTCTCACATTTTCCCAGCCACCATTATTTAGCTATACAGATATTCAATATGTTCAGTGAAGTTGTTTTCACTGGAGGGTCAATATGTTCAGTGAAGTTGTTTTCACTGGAAGGTCATTGGACACCACAAGTAATCAACTTGATAAATAAAGATTACATTCAATTGTGGGAGTCAATATCAGATGCGAAGAGATGGGGGGCTTCCTTAAGCTAGTCAGCCGGACTGAACTTCAATGAAGCAAAGAGAAACCATGTGTAGCAGCAGTTTTATGGAGCAACAGGACTAAGCAACCAGCACAAGAATCTTAGACTACATGTTTTTTATTGTCAGCATGAGGTCAGGCTTTTCAATGATATATCTGTTTCCTAAAAGAAGGAATTGCAAAAGATTGATAAATGAAAAATGCAAAATTCATAAATGGATGGAATAATAATATCCATGGTTCTGAAAGTTTGTCTGCTTCACGCTTTTAGCATGATTTGGTGGAAAATTTGTGGCAAACAAAACTATCAAAGACAATATGAAGGGTGTAATCACTCATGTTTGTGCACTAGCTTTTTTATAACAAAGTATAATTTGAACTATGCGTGAAATGGTCTGAAACTTTAGGTTGATATTGATGAGAGAATCAGCTAGAATCAAGTAGGAAAATGAGATTATAATAATAAAAATTTGCAACTAAACAAAATTCTAGGAATTGAAAATTTTTACCGGTGGAGGATAGGTATCAGAGCTTTGACCAACTTGTCAATAACTTATGAAAATTACTTTGTATCAGGTATAGATGCAACTTTTTTTGCGAATGGCAGGCGTGAGTGGACTAGCCTTTCCCTTCATAGGTAACTTTTCAGCAGAGCATATATATACAGGTTGACAAACCCCAAAAAAACCTATCCATTCTCATAAATTTGCTTTCTAACCCAAATTTGGTATTTGACTAGGAGTTGTCCCAATTGCAATCATGCAAGTCTTTTACGATTTCCACATCTACCATTGCCACAGTAGCCTTATGAAGTTAGAATCATCCTTACAACAATCTACATAATCACTTGAACAGGTCCATAATAACTAACAAAAATCTGGGAAAAATGAACTGATATCGGTCACTGCTCACACGGTATCCCTAAAAGGTTAGAATCACCAAAATCTCAATCTACATTTTTTTATCATCACATATCCATACAGGAATTCAAAAATCTGGGAAATATTTAGGGCTTTTTTTGGTTTTTCCAATGCAAATTGCATGCGCTATATCATTAGGAGAATGAGGAATGATGATCATGTAAAGGTCAAGGGTGGCAGCTGCAGTCAGAAAAAAAAAAATTCCATGATCTCATAAGGGTGGCAGCTGCAGTCAAGGTTTCTATTGTTTTCAACCCACATCTTTCAACCAAAAGGCAAAAAGCAGCTCCAACAAATAGTGCAAGTGAGCGGTACTTCAGAAAGAAGGCTCACCATGCGTAGCAGCAGTTTTATGAAATGACGGGAGGACTAAGCAACCAGCACAAGAATGTTAGGCTGCATGTATTTTCTTCTCAGCAAGAGCTCAGGCTTTTCAATGATATATCTCTTGCCTAAGAAGGAATTGCAGAATATTGATAAGTGAAAAATGAAATTTCGTAAATGGATGGAATAATATTCATGGTTCTGAAAGTATGCCTTCTTCACACCTTTAGCATGATTTGGTGGGGCCAGAAAAAAACAATCCAAGACAATATGAATGCTTTAACCACTCATGTTTGTGCACTGACTTTTGATTACAAAGTAGAATTTGAACTGTATATGCTCTGAACCTTTAAATGGATATTCATGAGAGTATCTGCTAGAATCAACCACTAAATTAAATTATAAAGATCAAAACTAGCAACTAAACAAAACTGAAGTAATTGAAAATATGTACAAATAGAGAATAGGTATCAGATCTTTGACCAACTTGCCAATAACTGATGAAAATTACAAAGTATCAGGCAAAGAAGCAACTTCTTTTCAAATGGCAGTCATGAGTGGACATAGCCTCTCCCTTGAAGGGTAATTATTCAGCAGAGCACATGCATACAGGTTGAAAAACCCCAAAAAAGCCTATCCATTCTCATAAATTTACTTTCTGACCCCTTGTGGAATTTGACTTGGAGTTCTCCCAATTGCAGTCATGCAAGCCTCATGCACAGTTTATGACTTCCGCATGAAACATTGCCACAGTAGCCCTATGAAGTTATAATCATCCTTAGAACGGCTACATAATCACTTGAACAGGGCCAGAATACCTAGCAAAAATCTGAGTATATGAAATGATATCTGCCACTGCTCACACGGTATCCCTAAGATGTCAGAATCACCAAAACCACAATCTACATATTTACTTCATCACATATCCAGACAGGAGTTCAAAATTGGGAAATATATAGGGCCTTAGCCAGTGCAAATTGTAGCTGTTATATCCTTAGGAGAATGAGGACTCATGATCATGTTAAGTTCAAGGGTGACAGCTGCAATCAGCAAAAAACCTACAATCTCATAATCTATGAACCACACAGTTTCCGAATCACTGTTTGGCTTCAAGGTTTCTATTGTTTTTAACCCACATATTTCAAGTAAAAGGAAAGCATAGTGTTCAATAGGACTCATCAACTTGTCCAGAACGTCCCAACAAATCTACCACGCATGCATAGCATCAATCCTTGGAATTATTCTATACTCCTCAGTCATCAATTTGAAGTAATATCGACTCTCCTCCAATAGTCCTGCATGGCTACAAGCAGAAATAACTGAAACAAAGGCAATAGAATCTGGACTCAAACCTAAGTCTTGCATTTTTGCAAAAAGTGCCACAGCATCGCAAACTTGTCCATTAAGACCATATGCAGAGATCGTTGATGTCCATGATACAATATCCCAGAACTTCATTCTGTCAAACATTTCCCTTGCCTCTCATAAACTTACTCACTCAGCATACATGTCAACCAAGGCATTCTCCAATAATAAATTTGGTTGTAGTTTCTTCCTCTCAACATATTCATGCATCCACGTTCCTAGAGATAGAGCAAAAAGATCCCTGCAAGCAGAAAGAATACTAGAAATAGGGACTGCATCAGGTTCTATCCTATATTTTTCCATCTGTAAATATAAATTAACCACTTCACCAAGAATTGAATTATTAACATACACTGCTCATCATATGAAACATTGTTAGATGTGTTAGTTACAGCCGGCAAGAGGTTAGCCATGGTACCAACATCTGGTTTTAATCTCAATGCCTCCGTCTCCTTACAAACCTCTAATGCATCATCAAACCACACATTTTGCGCATACCCAGCAACCATTGAATTCCAGGAAACAACATCTCTGCTCAGTATCTCATCCAGAACTCGCCAAGCCTCCATTAAACAACCACATTTCCCATACATTGCAACTAGACCATTCCTCATAAAAAAAATTCAAATCAAGTCCAACTTTAACAACAGCACCATGAATTTCAACCCAACATTCAAATTATCCAAACCGGAACACGCTTACAACACACAAGGATATATAAAATTATCAGGCTCAAATCCCTGGCTAGCCATGGTTTTGAAAACAAAGCGTCATGGTACATATGGTTGCTTACATAGCTTCTGATCATGACATTAAAGAAAAAAATGTTCTTCACAGGAATTTCATTGTATTTGTTGCTTGTGATACTGGTTTTTCCACAAGCAGCATAAGCCCTCACGAGTTTCATGCCAAGGGAAGGATTTGAGTGGAGGGGTTGATCAACAATGATCTTAGACTGGAGTTTCTTCCAGATTTTGATATTTGGGTATTGGTCCAATATTTAGCCACACAGTTCTTCAGTGATAGCTGTGCTTTTCAGAGTGAACTCGGGCTTTGGGGTTGAGAAGACTAGATTTTGCAGTTGCCTGGCAGTAGAAAAATGAAGGGAAAGAGGAGTGACTGATTTCATTAATGGTTGAAGACTAGAGTTTGGAAACTGAGGTTTGGGGCAGTAAAGTTGGCTTATTTGATTTAGATATTAGATCATGAGTTTGATATATGGCCAATGTCTAACTTCCATGGTCTATCATCCTCAATGGATGTCACAACCTTGGCCCATAATACCAGTGTTCCATCAGTCCCAAGTTCCCGACAGTTAAAATGGAATAGTCTAATAGTCAGTTCAACTGTGTACCTCAAGACTCAGGTGAGAGAGAAGGTTTAGTGGTGATAGTTACACGTTGTGTGTACACCATTTCACAACTATAATTGAAATCATGTTTTCAACTGTAATGTGTACGATAGTGTATAACTCAAAATCTACAACAATAATTAGTGAGGATGTAAATTCTTAACCAATATCATTGAAAAACTATTCCTAATGGCAATGTACTAAAATATATTTCAAAAAAGTGTTAATGGACTTGTTTAGAGCGCTAGTATGTACAATCTACATATGGTTTCACTAAAATAAAGTACATACATGTGGAGGAGTGGCACAGTCCAACCTCTTTCTATTTTATTTAATCAAGGGTCTAAAATACATGGAACTGAGCATATGAAATATTAGCACAAAGATACAATCATACAAAAAATTCAAGTAATTTGGAACAAAAAAATCTTGAACCAATTTTACAAGAAATGGCCATATAAATGAGATGGGAAAAGTACAAGTGTATTAACTCTATATCTCAACCACTTTTTGTTGAAGTCTCAAGTAGGCTACCCAAGTTAAATCCGGAAATGAATGGCAACTAGTCCACATCTCCCTATTATGTTTTCAGGAAATAAGAATATGTTCCATAAATCGAACTCTCATTTCCTTGCAATCTCATTTGGATTTGGTCAACCAATTAGATTCCAAAATATATGCATGTTCTTTTTCAAGATCTTACAAGCAATTAAATTTTTAATTTTCAAATATAGGGTTTGAACTCCCTGTTTTTATACATTACCATTAGGCTGCTAGATATTGTAAGGCTATTGACAAATTTAGAGATTTTTAAATGAATTACTGTAAATTTTTTAATAAAAAAATCATTTTTCTTTTTTCAAAATAATTAAAGCTTAACACCATATATCTAAATTTATGATGGATTGAAATCCACCCCTTTATACCATAGGCTTAGGTCACTAATTACTATCAAAAGATTGCAATTCTTGACCTCTCATAAGTTGCAACATTTTTACGTATGAAATCAAAATACAATGAACTAGTTAGTTTGAAAATATCTGATCAGTGATTCATTAACCACAGTAGGTGCTTTGTTATGTTGAGCTTGAAGATTCAATAACCATTACGTACATGGAATTTTGTGAAATTAATGTGGCATGCTAGATTTTGTGCCCTAACTAAAGAATATTGATGTTCCATTATGCAATTTTATATATAAAAAAGGATTGCTAGTGGGATTCCTAAATCTTGATCATGGCAATTGCTCCACAATCCGTATGCTAAGTATATGCATATCATTAACCATAGGACCCGTCCACACAAACCCTTTCCAGTTTTCAGCCCTATATAGGAAGGAGGCTCCGCCTTTCCAATCATGGAGAAGAAAGTTCTAAAAACTAATCATTCGTGACGAAGTAGACAAGGTGTGATACTGGTACGGCTCGTCTTCTACTTTCACATCCCAAGCTCCAAGATGAGCTGAACCAATATCACTCTTGTATGCTTCTTTGCATAGCAGATTCTTCTTATTCTTTGGTTGTGTGGAGTTGAAATGGTCATCAATTGCTTATGTGATCATAATACCTTTAGAATCTCTCTTGCAAATATATTGTAAGTTTTATCTATTTTGTTCTTACTCTGGAATTTAAAAACTTACGCATTTTTGTTTCTAAAGCTAGCATGATAACAGAAAAACCTCTTTCTTTAGAACCTGTTTGTACGTCATTTTCAAGTTAATCTTTTTGAGGTTTACTTATCTAAGAAAAAAAAAAGTGCTGGCTAGGAATATTTCTGGACTACTTCTCCACATACACACAATACTAGCTTACACCGAAGCAGCTTGGTATTTGCCATATAAATATCATTAAAGAAAACTCCTACCTGTTATCTCTTCACTTTTGTTCTTACTGATTTCTTCAGATAAAGCTGTCATATTGCATCGCTAAATGTGGGCAGTGGATTTCTTTGGTAGCCAGAGTCATCTTCCATTTCTGTTAACGATCAAACACTCCAGGGAGACTAGAAGAAGTTGAAATTCCAAGAAACATATTCAAAGGTTAGTTATTTGGTTAAATATATCAACAAAAAAATAATTTTATTTTCATATGATAAGGTTCTTGCTTCTATCGATTGGCTTGTCTACACTATTATATTTGAAAATTAGAATCCTTCTCATAATCGACAATGTTACTTTCTTACTAAATTAAGTCTTCACAGTTTTCAGCATCTAAAAATTATAAAAGCCCTATTAGTGACACACTGCAATATATTCAGACATATCTTTGAGGATTTCTATCATCCAACTAAGCATAAATCTATAATTTTTTCATGATAAAAAGTTAAATATCTAACAATAACCCAAATTACAGTTGACCACATTCTTATATGCAAAGTGATCAAACCAAATAATCAAGAATCACAACAACAACAACAACAAAACAAAAAAAAAAAAAACAAAAAAAAAAAAAAAAGCTAAGCCAAATAGATGTGTCAGTTGAAAATCAATTGAGTGTAATCAGCGATCAAAATGTTTGAAAATCCAAGCTGCAGCTTTTAATCTGTTAAATGTTAATCTGTCAAATGTTCTTTTCACTCATTTTACTAGCCACCATTATTTAGCTTTTCAGAGAATCAATATGTTTGGTGGAATTGTTTTCACTGGAAGGTCAGCAGACACTACAAGTGATCACCCTGATACACAAAGATTACACCCAAATGTGGGGGTCAATATCAGGTGCAAAGTGATGGGGGCTTCCTTAAGAAACTCAGCGGAACGGAACTTCAATGAAGCAGAGAAAAACCATGTGTAGCAGCAGTTTTATGGAATGACAGGAGAACTAAGCAACCAGCACAAGAATCTTAGGCTGCGTATATTTTCTTCTCAGCAAGAGCTCAGGCTTTTCAATGATATATCTCTTGCCTAAGAAGGAATTGCAAAAGATTGATAAGTGAAAAATGAAATTTTGTAAATTTATGTAATAATATTCATAGTTCTGAAACTTTGCCTTCTTCACACTTTTAGCATGATTTGGTGGACAATTTGTGGCAAACAAAACCATCCAAGACAATATGAATGCTTTAACCACTGATGTTTGTGCACTGACTTTTGATTACAAAGTAGAATTTGAACTATATGTGCTCTTAACCTTTAGATGGACATTCATTAGAGTTAATCAACTAGGAAATGAGATTTATAATGATGAAAATTTGCAACTAAACAAAACTGAAGTAATTGAAAATATGTACTGTAGGGACTCAAAATGTAATGGACTCTTAACAATAAAATTTGTAGAGAAAGTGGGTGCAAGGGCTTGGCATCACCGAAGTAAACAATGGCTGATCTAAAGTTTATAACAAAATAATTTATGATATGAAATTCATAGGAATCTAATGATGGAAATTTGGCTAAGTGTTTGCGAAGTATATTGGTCCTCGGCCCAGGCCGAGGATCTATCTTTCTTCCCACTTATCATCCAAATCCCCCCCTTTGTTGGGAAGTTTCTTGGTTATATATCGTTTTCTTCTCTTTAATCTTAGCCGTCCATCTGGCAGGTAATAATCTGAGCCTCTAGGCGTAGGGGATTTTCCCATCATCTGCATTTGCAGGCTTTATGTTATTTCCCAGCCGCCTTTGCAGGCTTTATAATTGGTGAAGTGACTGATGCTTTGGGTTTTCAGGTCACTTCACCATTAAAGCAGTCAGAACGTTGGTGAGATATATTCAATCGGACGAGGGATATTTTCCCTTTAGTGAAGTCGGGGCGCCGAGGACGTGTCATCCTCGGCGCGGCCTTTGGATGGCCTGGGCTTTTCCATTGTCCTCGGCGCGGGCTTTGGGCCGCATGTAGTGGGCCAACGCGGTTAGTGTAATAGGGCCCCACATGTACCAATTGAGAATAGGTATCAGATCTTTGACCATCTTGTCAATAACTGACTGAAATTACAAAGTATCCAGCATAGATGCAACTTTCTTACAAATGGCAGGCATGAGTGGACATAGCCTTTCCCTTGGGGGTTACTTTTCAGCAGAGCACATATATACAGGCTGACAAACCCTGAAAAAGCCTACCCATTCTCATAAATTTGCTTTCTGACCCCTAGTGGTATTTGACTTGGAAAAATGCAGTCATGCAAGTCTCATGCACAGTTTATGATTTCCACATCTACCATTGCCACAGTAGTCCTATGAAGTTAGAATAATCCTTACAACAAGCTACATAATCAATTCATCAGGTACAGAATAACTAGCAAAAACCTGGTTATATGAAATGATATCTGCCATTGCTTGCACAGTATCCCTAAGAAGTCAGAATGACCAAAACCATCTACATATTTACTTCATCACATATCCAAACAGGAATAGAAAACGTTGGCAAATATATAGGGCCTTAGCCAGTGCAAATTGCAGGCATTATATCATTAGGAGAATGAGGACGGATGATCATGTAAAGGTCAAGGGTGACAGCTGCAGTCAGCAAAAAAATCCACAATCTCATAATCTATGAACCGTGCGGTTTCCAAATCACTGTTTGGCTTCAAGGTTTCTATTGTTTTTAATCCTTATCTTTCAAGCAAAAGGCACGAAGAAACTGCTCACCAATAATCACCACATGAGCAAACACCATTTTTGAAATGGTGGAAACGATTAGTATCCCTAACAATTATTTCACGTTGAACTATCTTAGAGATGAGCTTGGCTGCAATATGGCAATCCCCACAAACACGGAGATTCTTGGTAATTCTAATTGATGTCCCAGGTTCAGTGCTCAGAATAGCAAAGACAATAGCCAACTTCTCACTATGAACTGCCAGATGGCATTCCTTATCCTCCTCCTCCACATCATGTAGAGCAGAATCACTCTCAGGAACATAACCTAATTCTTTCATCTTCCCCACCAATATGTCTAGCTCTTCATATATCTTCTCAGAATGCGGATGTGATTGGTCACCAGCAAGAAAGGTGTGAATCCGATCATTCAGCTCAACATTGCTGATGCCAGGAATTTTCTTAAGTCCTCTACCCTTCATCATTGATCGGATGGTTGTTACATCTTTCCATCTACCAGCCTTTGCATATATGTTGGATAACAAGACATAATAACCTGACTGCTCGGGAGCCAATTGAAAAAGGTGATCAGCAGCTAGAAGCCCAATATTCATGTTTGAGTACACCCGACAGGCACTCAGCAGAGCCCCCCAAACTCTCTCGTTAGGCTCTACTGGCATCTGCTTGATAAAACTATAAGCCTCATCTACTTGTCCGGAACGTCCCAACAAATCTACCATGCAAGCATAGTGTTCAATCCTTGGAATTATTCTATACTCCTCAGTCATCAATTTGAAGTAATATCGACCCTCCTCCAATAGTCCTGCGTGGCTGCAAGCAGAAATAACTGAAACAAAGGCAATAGAATCTGGACTCAAACCTAAGTTTTGCATTTTTGCAAAAAGTGCCACAGCATCACGACCTTGTCCATTAAGACCATATGCAGAGATCATTGACGTCCATGATACAACATCCCTGAACTTCATTCTGTCAAACACTTCCCTTGCGTCTCGTAAACTTCCACATTTAGCATACATGTCAACCAAGGCATTCTCCAATAATAAATTTGGTCGTAGTTTCTTCCTCTCAACATATTCATGCATCTGCCTTCCTAAAGATAGAGCCGAAAGATCCCCACAAGCAGGAAGAATACTAGCAATAGTTACTGCATCAGGTTCTATCCTATTTTTTTCCATCTGTAAATATAAATTAACCGCTTCAGCAGGCATGGAATTATTCACATACACTGCTATCATCACATTCCATGAAACCACATTCTTTTTGGCCAGCTTCATGAAAATCTCCTTCACATATGAAACATTGTTAGAAGTTGTGTTAGTTACAGCCGGCAAGAGGCTAGCCATTGTACCAGCATCTGGGTTTAATCTCAATGCCTCCATCTCTTTACAAACCTCTAATGCATCATCAAACCGTGCATTTTGTGCATACCCAGCAACCATTGAATTCCAGGAAACAACATCTCTTATTGGCATCTCATCAAGAACTCGACGAGCCTCCATTAAACAACCACATTTCCCATACATTGCAACTAGACCATTCCCGATAAACAAATTCAAATCAAGTCCAACTTTAACAACAGCACCATGAATTTGCAACCCAACATTCAAATTTTCCAATCCGGAACATGCTTTCAACACACAAGGATATGTATAATTATCAGGCTCAAATCCCTGGCTAGCCATGGTTTTGAAAACAAGAAGAGCATCATGGTACAAATGGTTGTTTACATAGCTTCTGATCATGACATTAAAGAAAACAACGTTCTTCTCAGGAATTTCATCAAATACGTGGCGTGTGATACCAGGTTCTCCACAGGCAGCATAAGCCCTCATGAGTTTGATGCCAATAGAAGGGTTTGAGCAGAGAGGCTGATCGACAATGATCTTAGAATGGAGTTTTTTCAAGGTTTTGATATCTGGGTATTGGTCCAATATATCACCACACAGTCCTTCAGTGAGAGCTGAGCTTTTCTGAGTGAACTCGAGTTTTGGGGTTGACAAGACTACGTTTTGAAGTTGCCTGGCAGTAGAAAAATGGCGGGAAAGAGGAGTGACTGATTTCATGAATGAGCGAAGAGTTTCAAAACTGACGTTTGGAACTGATTTAGATATTACGACTTTGATATATGGTGTGTCAAAATTCTAAGGTCCATACTATCAGGCTACTCCATCTTCAATTGGATTTCATAGCCTTCGTGTACCAGGCTACACCATCAGTCCCTAGTTCCCAGCAGTTAGACTTCTTACTTCTTAGTTCTTATCAGAATAAAACAAGGAGAGAAGGTTATAGGATATTAATTCCTTACCAATTCCATCAAAAAGCACTGTTCCTAATGGTAATGGACTACAATATATATATATATATATATATATGTATATATATATATATATATATATATTTTAAATTCAATAGTTATAATTGGAATGAAGAATTTGATCCATGCCTTTTTCATTGGAAATACTAATAAATGTCAGTTGAGTTACAAGGCTCTTAAACATTTTTAGAAATATTAATGGATTTGTTTAGGTTGAATTCCCGCTAAGTAAAAAAATAATTCACACCAACCCCCAAAAAAAAAATACGTTGCACATTTGTACATACATACACTTGGTTTCACCAATATAAAATACATAAATGTGGAGGAGCATCACAGTTCACCCACTTTCCATTTTATTTAATCAAGGGTCTAAAATACATTCAGGTTAAGGTAATTTGGAAAAAAAAAAAATACAATGTTCAACTAATTTTACAAACAAATAAATAAAAATAAGAAGAAAACGGTACAAGTATATTAACTCTATTTCTCAACCACTTTTGGTTGAACTCTCAAGTAGGCTTCCCTTGTTAAATCCAGAAATGTATGGCAGCTGGTTCTTACAATGTCTTTTTAATGTTTTTACACATAGTTTCAGATGAAAGTCACAAATCAGGTCAGCTTGAAGAAAATTTACTGGCTCATATCATTGGTCATCCTGAAACAATGCCTTAGAAACAGAACCACCCGATTGACTTCCAGAATCTTGGTAGTCTTTATCATCAATATTGCTTCCCCGTGGGCAAGAACGTTTGTTCCGTGTCATAGGGGTCTCACATAC
Source organism: Quercus glauca (assembly GCA_023736055.1). Lineage (NCBI taxonomy): Eukaryota > Viridiplantae > Streptophyta > Magnoliopsida > Fagales > Fagaceae > Quercus > Quercus glauca. The sequence goes on along the minus strand of CM043323.1, from coordinate 14,464,217 downwards.
CATGTTTGCTGTCATAGGAGTCTCACATACCATGTCATAGCTTACCCTTCGCCGTTCCTTCCTTTTTGAAAGCTTCCGAAGAGGATCTGAGTTTTGTTTTATCAACTTTGGCTGCTTAGGGGCCCAAACTCTCTGCAAATCAGGCATCCAACTTGTGAAAGATGAAAATCTCCGAGCCCTCTCTCTCCTCTTTTGAGCTTCCATTAATCTACAAGCATGATCCTCTTGTTTATTCCCCTGGGGGCTTCCATTGTCATTATGTGGCAGCTGAAGGGACTCAGCTTCTGCTGACACCTGTTCATTAGTTCTATAATTTTCACCAATCTCATCTCTCTCTGATTTTTCTCTCCAAGATTGATTGCTATCCTCGCTGTTGAGTAAACGATTAGGGGATTTATCCTCATCAGCAAACAGCAACAAATCCATTCTTGTATATATTCTATGAACGACATCTTCCAGGGTGTGACAATACCTGAAATTTTGAAAATCATACATTACTTTAGCCCTCTCCTTATTCTTTCATCCTTAAGTAATAATCAAATGTTGCACTTGTAAATTGAGACAATTAATGATAATATATCTAAAAGTCACTTTAAGAAAGCTGTTTATACAATTGGTATCGGGGCTCCATCCATTTCAAAGATCATATTAATAACATAAAAATATCATTATGAGCGTCCTATTTTTATGCTATATTCAGTCAAACAAGAAATACATGAGTATTAACTATTAAGTGACCTATATCCTGGAAAGAAGCGTCGTGTAATAAGAAAGGAAGCCAGCTCCTACAATTTGGAATTCCAAACCCATTTTTTCCTTTCTTCTTTTGTTGGCAATCTTACTTAAGAATAGTGGGACATATTGTATAAGAATATGTTTCATGAAAGAATAATCAAATCCCACAGATAGGTGGAAAAGCAAGCACCAGAAATATGCATTTAGTATAGCTCCAAACAATAAACGGTGGAGCTTATTCTAGGCTCCACAAAGAAGCTATGAATTTCTCTAAAGTATGGGTCATAGAATGTCAACATCATCATTTGAAATGAATTGATAATAATTTTTAGACATATGTACCTGCTTTTTATTATCTTTCCTACATAATTATCAAGGCTCCAATCTCCAAAAAAGCCTCTCTCCAGATGGCACTGAATGGTCTCTAAAAGCAAGCAAATTTGTTTCACAAACTTTTGTTTCATAGACTCCCCAATAGTCGCTCCAACCTCTGATCGTATTATCTCCATCCGAAACAATATCTGCAATTCATATCTAGTTTTTATTAAGAAAAAAAAAATGTTAAAACTATGGGAGCCAGATTGTTCACCTTAAACATCAAAATAAGTAGTGTATGGCGATGCAGAAATTAGTGAAAATGAAAAAGGATACTCTCTGACTATATCTTTTGAACCAAATCCAGTACATCCTGGATCAGATGCTTGAAAGGACGAATCATTATTTTTGTGCTTTGCCACCAAGTCCTTAGGCTCCCTTAGTAAAAGGTTTGTTAATTCAGGAACTATTCTACCACAAGCATCATCAGATTTTACCACAGTAGTTTGACTTGCTGAAGGGGATTCGGTTTCATGCTTTTGATATAACCAATATATGGATGATTTCACAAGCCGCTCTGCCAAAGCCCCCAAGTCTACTCCTTCAAACTCAAGTCCTTGTTGGATCTTATTGGAAAGATTACCGAAAAAAGCTTCAGAAGTTTCTGACCTTAAATCAACAGCAGCTTCGTCTTGTATCCTAGAAGCCTCAGTCAAAGAGTTTTCTCCAGCTGAGGCAGATGAAGAGACTGGCTGTTCACTTTCTTGGTGCAATGAAGTCAATCTATCATCTATTTGTGTTTCAATGTCCTTATGCGGCTTGGACTTTTCCTGTAAAATTAAACTGGAACAACTAGATTTCTTAATCTGCTTCATCCAACATTTCAGAAATTTCAACTTCTTTGAGTTATAACTTTCCCTGGAAAAGTAGACCTCTCCCAAATCTAGGTCAGAGTGCTCAAATGCTGTCTTGCAGAAGGCACTCCACGTGAGGTCTTGAAGCATATTTAATTTATTCTTATTCTTTTTCCTTGTACCATCTCCAACTGTTGTCGCCTTATTAGATGGTGAAGACCCAGGTTGAGAATCTATAAAACCATCAGAGCGCTTCAAGTCTATATTGGGTTTGCAAGTCTCATTGTCCATCTTCATAATAAATTGAGCCACATTTGCTTCACCAGAATCATGTACCCTGTGGGGAGGATAGACTCCGTCTTCTATAATAGAAAGGAGAGCCGAAGAAACTGTGAAAGGCTTGAGAATTCCCATATGTGAATCACCACTGCCATTTGAAAGAGACACTAATGCCCAGTAACCTTCCCTATAAAGAAAACTCAAAAGAATCTGCCAAATGGGTGTAGATTTTCTATGCACAAACTCACCCAATTCCATTGCTAGCATTTCAAGAACCCTATCTGCAAAAAAATCATCAGAACTTTCTTTCTGGTCATTCTTAGAGCCTCCAAAAGATTCACAGACAAGAACTAAATTTTCAGCTAAATGCCCAACAAATTCCCCACACTCAACGTATCTTTGTACAGCCTTAATATGGAGTTTTATTAGCCCATCACCAAAAAGTTCCCAAAACAAGTTCTTCTGTTCACAACCCACCACATCTGGAGTAAACATAAGATCTTTAGATCTATTTCTAGGTGACATCTTCAAATTGACCAGTTGAAGATCACAGCACTTGCATTCCAAAGGCTTCCCACTTACATCCAATATCTCAAGACTCAACTGTGCATGAAGTGTCTTGCGACTATCATTAAAATCAAAAACCTTTGATGAAATTGCAATCTTTGGATAAATCAACCCAAAGGGAACAAGAGCAGAACCAAGAACAATCGAATCAGTCGAGCAAAACCCCCAACCCAAACTCCTAACCCCGCTCGCAAAAAACCCACATTTCAAATTAGATTCATCAATCTGAACCTTATTTTCAACACCATCCAACTCATACCTAACATCCACCCAACTAAACCGAATATCCCTACTAACATACGCATCATTCACATTCTCAAAAAACCCGCGAAATTTTTCACAAAAAGCATCCACATTTTCCAAACACTCATCTTCAACTCCCACATTCAAAAACTCAGACAAAGACTTTATACACCTACAAACAGGCGAAAACAAAACAACCAAATTCGACCCAACAACAAGAGAATCATTATTCAAAAGCGTACCCGATATGGAATCATCCACGACAGGATCCCACGCGTAATCATGGACCAGCTGGCGCATAGAAGCACCAAGAAACGAAGCCCGGGATGACACAGGCAAAGAATCAAACAGTTGGTGTGCATAAAGTGTCGGCAACGAATTGAGTGCTTTGGAGAGGGAAAGGAGGGTGGTGGAGGCGTCATTGAAGGAGAGGGAAGAGGTGGGGACAAAACGGTGTAGTTTGGAGGAGGAGAGGAGGGGGGAGAGAGAAGAGAAGAAGAATTTGAAGGAGAAGAGAGAGGAAGAGAGAGGAGGGAAAGAGAGGAAGGTGTTTGAGGAGGAAAGGAGAGAATTGAGGAACTGGGTTTGGTCAGAGAGGTGGAGAATTGGGTTTAGGTCAATGAGGAGGACTATGCGCTGGGTTTTGGTGTAGTCTGTGATTGGATCTTTTGGGTTTGGATTCGGATCTGGGTTTGGGTTTGGTGCCATTGGAGAAACAGCCACCGTGTGCGGTGGCTGAGGAAGGGGAGAGAGGTGGGGGGGAGCTGTGAGTTTGAACTTTAAACTGTTTGAATTGAAATTTATGGAATCAAAGGAAATGGAGAAGCAAAGGCAATAATGGCGTTTTCTGAAGCACAATTAGATGAGAGACTGATACAGAAGAATCATGAATGAGAGTGTTTAGGCGGGAAACCGTAGATTTCGGTCAAAAGACGATTTTGTCCCTGAGTATTTTATAATCCCCAACTATATTGTATTTATATGATTTCAATTCAATTTGAATTTGTCATTGAAAATAAATAAATTTTTTTTTTTTTTTAAATGACTCAACTCTCAACTGATTATTTTTTGTTAAATGAAAAATGGAAATAGCAAATAAGACTTATAAGTGTTAGTCTCAAACACTTCTTAAAATGTTTGATTATTTTCTAACTATCTATATTTTTTATTTATTATTTGTTATTTGAAAATGTTTTAAATTTTGAAACCTTTTTTAAAGGAAACATAATACATACTAGTCTCTGAGCACACGCGTGAGAGGCTCTTCTATTTTTTGGGGGAAAAAAAATGAATATGTGGGGTGAGTTTTGTAGATTTGAGGAGTTTTAAAACTAATAAAAGAGTAATCCTATTTTGTAGAGAGTTAGTGAATAGAAGTAAGAATTTAAATCAACGTAAAAGTACGCGTGTGCTCAGAGGCTCTTCTATTTTTTGGAGGAAAAAAAATGAATATGTGAGGTGAGTTTTGTAGATTTGAAGAGTTTTAAAACTAGCAAAAGAGTAATCTTATTTTGTAGAGAGTTAGTGAATAGAAGTAAGAATTTAAATCAACGTAAAAGTAGAAGTTTATTAGAAGTAGGAAACCATTTCAACGTAGAGAAAGGAGTTTATTATTTTTGTCAATTTACTATGTTAACCTCATTTTTAAGTTTTAGATAGGGGTATTTTTTATAATAAAAAAAAAGTAATAACTAACTTTCTTTTACCAATTTACTATTTTAACCTCATTTTTAAGTTGTTGGTTAATTAATTTAGGGGTATTTTTGACAAAAAAAAAAGCAATAACTAACTTTCTGAATCCTCTTAATATATACAGATTACATTTAACTATAATATAAGACAATATATTTTTTGAAAATAATGAATTGTGTGGTTGGAATTTTTTTTAGTACTCCTTACAAATGGTGCATCTTTTATACATTTTAAATGGCCTAAAGTAGAAGCATAGATAAGTAAAATTCATCACTTATATATATTATAAAAATTACAAGACTTTAATAACATATAACATAAATAAATAAAAAAATTATAAAAAAGAAAAAAAAAAAACTACAAAAATTATGCTAAGAATGTGGCATAATGTCAATGAAATAACTCCTCGTTTTACACGACCTCTCCACCTAAAGCATCAGCAAAATGGACCAAAGTGTACTGAATTGAGTGAAGTGGACCATCAGGTCGAAATGGACTGAGTGGACCTAAATGCATTAAAATGTTACGTTGATAAGGCTCAAATGAAGTTAGTGCTTTAGCTTTTAGATATTATATCGATTTCATTTTAGGTGTGTAATTAAAATGAGGTTCTCTCTACCACCACGCACTCTTGGCGTAATAATCACTCCATAAGTACAAAATTCTTGTAGGATTTAGGGGTAGGGCTCAAGTCTCTAAGAATGAGCTTTACACACATATACACTTAAATTAGATTAGAGTAAAATTTCTATCTTATATTAAAAAAAAAAAAAAAAAAAGGGTTCTCTCTTAAATTGAGGTCTTGTTTATCTAACCTTGATTTTTTTATTTTATTTTATTATAGTTGGAGAGAGATTAAATCTATACTTATCATCAAAAACACCAAAATAATCCAATTAAACTAGTGAATATTTGGTATGTATAATAATAATAATATGGGATCAAAGTTTCTCTCCAAATTAGTTTGGAGAGAGACCCTTTAAACTCCCATTAAAAAATTAGTATGACTACATATTTTGAAATCTAACCATTGTATTATATGTTCTTTATATTTTTAACATGCATGCCAAATTTTGTTCAAATCATATATTAATTACTATATGATCCATAAATGTATTTTTATGTATAATTTAAGACTACAAAACTTGAAATTTAGACATTTGATTGATGACATAGTTATTAATCTTTGATTTTTTTGAATTTTTGCAAGTATGGCGGATATTATAAGAAAATGCAATCTAATAGTGGGTTTGTCAAAATTTATATCTAATAAAAAAAATATAAAGAGAGTTTGAAGGGTTTTGCAATGCAATTCAGTGCGGTTTGTCCATAATGTAGAGTGTTAGGAGTGTTCGAAGAACAGTTCGATGCAATTTTGGGTCATTTTTAGCACCGCACTTTGTTGTGCAGTTTGGCCAAAACCAAAACCACACCGCACCTTAATTTTGCGGTCACATGTACGATGTGGTGCGGTATACAAGGTGTGGTTTGGTCGATTTTGGGTTGGTGTATTTTTCAAGATGTCATGCCCAATTACTAGTTTACTATTAATAACCATGACAATATGACAGTAAGTTTTTTTTTTTTTTTAAATACACTATGTAACAAAAAAGTAACACAAATATATACATGACAAAAAGAAAATTAATGACAGGTTAATGGTAAATTATAAGTACAAAAAATATATACAAAATGAAAGAATAATTCATAACAATAAATTATACACAATTATACATGTTAAACAAATAGAACTTGTAACTCAAAAATGCTTAACAAGCAACAACTATAAGGTTCATAATAGTGTACTATATACACTACTAGTTGCGCCTGCTGTGAGTGAAAGGGTATAGGGAGAGAAAAGTGATACTGTGAGATGGAGAAGTGAATGAGGTTTTGAACTTTTGATTTTGTATTTAACCAAAACAAAACTGTTTTTAATGCGAAACTAGAACACACTAACAATAGGCTGTCTACTTACTTCATATAATATTAAATTATTACTTGTATTTAATAATATATATGAGTGTGGTGCAATGCAATTTTCTTATCATAAAATTGTATACCACACCGCACGGTACGGTGCAATTCATTGCCACTTGTGAAGTGAAGTAGTTACTCCATTTTACGGACAATTTTGGTCGGTTTGGGTGTGGTTATATGATTTGAGCAGTTTGGTGAAGAGCGTCTCCCTACCAATAATAATCCTCTTGGAGAAATAAAATTAGTTCACAAATATATATATACTAGTTAAATGCCCGTGCGTTGCACGGTTTTGGTCAAAAACTTATTAAATACAATATATGATACATTTGAGAAATAATAAGTTAATGAAATATTATTTCTTAATAGAAAAAAATATTATTGTATAACTTTTGAATTCTCTTCAACGTACCAATTGTCTAACAAAACTAAACGTCACAAATTAAAATCAGCATTTAGCAAAATAATATGTCCATGTAAATTAATATCTAAGCATTAAATTAGTATCAACATAAAATTCACAAATTATAAGCTATCCAAATGCATAAGCATTAAAAAAATAATTTTCTTTTCATTTATATATATATATATATATATATATATATTATATATTAAAGATAAGAGAATTGGATGACCTTCACTTTGAAAGTCTACACAACCTTGGAATTGAATGTCAACAGTTCACCAGGGATCCCCTACAACAACACTTAAAAAGAAAAGAAAAAATAAATATAAAATAACATATAGCAATAACTAAAATTGAAAATACAAATCAAAAAGAAATTTAAATCTAAGTTAAAAAATAGAATTACATAGATTGCAACCTTTGAATTGTATATCAATTTAGGAGTTTTTAACAATTTTATAGGATGCTTGCTTGGAATTGCTTATGAAAAAATCAAAAATAAATTTTTAAAAAAAAACTATTATTACATATAACAAATGGAATGAACATATAGTCATATGAAAAAATCAAAAATAAATTTTAAAAAAAAACTATTATTACATATAACAAATGGAATGAACATATAGTCATATACCAATAGCTAAAATTGAAAATATAAATCAAGAAAGAAAATTAAAATTAAATTAAAAATAGAATTGTATATTATACAACCTTTAAATTTAATGTCAATTTAAGAGTTTCCTATGAAAAAACTGAAATTAAAATAAATAATAGATCTAAAACTATATAAAAGAAAGCAAATGAAACATGTATTTCATCGATCCTTTGAGAGATCTGATTCCATAATGAGAAAAAAAAAAAAACATTATTTCCAAATTACTAAGAATTAGCTTTCAATTTCTCTTAGAAAAAAAATGAGAATCACTAACCTTTGTTGTTTATTGTTGGACTAAGATTGTGATATGGTGATAAATCAAACATATTCATCTTAATACACATAAATTTCCTTACCTTCCCATCTTAATATCACAAATTGCATTTAAAAAACTAAAACTAAAATAAATAATAAATCTAAAACTATATAGAATAAAAAATAAAAATAAAAAGCAAATGAAACATGTATTTCATTGATCCTTTGAGAGATCTGATTCCATGATGAAAAAAAAACATTATTTCCAAATTACTAAGAATTGGCTTTCAATTTCTCATAAAAAAGAAAAAAGAAAAGAATCACTAACCTTTGTTGTTTATTGTTGGAATGAGTTGTGATATGGTGATAAATTGAACCTATTCATCTTAATACACAAAAAGTTTCTTACCTTTCCATCTTAATATCACAAATTGCTTTTAAAAAACTAAAATTAAAATAAATAATAGATCTAAAACTATATAAAAGAAAGCAACTGAAATATGTATTTCATAGATCCTTTGAGAGCTCTGATTCCATAATGAAAAACAACATTATTTCCAAATTACTAAGAATTAGCGCTCAATTTCTCTTCGGAAAAAAAAAATTTGAGAATCACTAACCTTTGTTGTTTAAATCCTATGATATAATTATAGAGTTTAAATCCTATTGAAATTATAATTTCTAATCAACGTTAACATTAAAAAAAAAAAAAAAAAACGTGATTGATGGCTGTAATCTGCAAGGAAATATGATAGAATATATATATATATATATATATATTTATATTAAATGGAGTTATTATACGGTTTGTTAGCATTCTCTAACTAAAGTAAAATCCCTAGCTTTCATATACCTAAAACTTGGTACCAAACCAAACCTCTTGATCTTCTTTCTTTGCTCTTTGCTTTGCTCACCATATTGAAAGTAAAAACTCTGAGAAATCATAGGGTTAAGCGTGAGCTTGAGAAGCCAAGGGTTAGGGGATTTTTATATATTCACGTGAGTTTCTCTTCTTCAAAAAAACATAGATAATATATCAACTTAAAAGATGTTTAACTAATGTAGAACTTTAAATTATAATGAGATTGAGATTTTTAATTAATTTAAAAATAATAAGATAAAGATAATGTATGTAAACAAAGAATTTGGAAGTGAAGAGAAACCTATGGCTAGAAAAAGAAGTGTATTAATTGATAAGAAGAATTTTTATAAAAAGAGATAAGAAGAAGAAGAATTACGTGTAGTAGTTTTTTATCAATTTTTAAATTATAATAATAAAGATGAAGAATTTGGATTGTAATCAAATTATGATTGTTATCAACTTAGAAATTATAGGAGAAGAAGATAAGAACAAAAAAATTATATCTATTTTTTTTATAAAAAATCTAAGAAAATTTTTCCAATTTGGTGAAGCCATTTGGCACAAACTCAGCTTCTAAGCTCAACTTTTATTATATAGTATAGTATATGATATATATATATATATATATATATATGAACACACTACTTTGGGGTGTGAGTGCTTACAGTCTAACCTCTCCAATACTCAACTATCAATGATGAACAAGATAATGAAACTCTGTTGAGTTAAAAGTTCAAACTTTCCCAGTTCACTTCCACACTCTCCCTCTTAAAACTTAGCCACCGCACCACACCCACCCCTCCAAAATTTTCAACCCCGCACACTCTCACTTTCCCAATAAATATGTCCACCATTTCTGCCTCTAATAAATTCTTCATCACCACCACTGATACCTTCTCTTCCATCACAACAACTCCTCCTCCAAATTTCCCAAAATTTCACACCTTTCACCAACCCAAGCTTTTCCCAAAACTCCTTCCTACCCCAACTCCCCACCTCCTCACCCACTCTTCAAGAAAATCCCTTACACCAGCATTCTCAAAGTCCTCCGAGGAAGCAGAGGAGCTTTCAGCAGAGCCAGAAGACGAGTGGCTGAACAAGCTCCCGGACAAGAAGAAGCCCCTCTACTCTCACAGCTTGCCTTGCATTGAGGCTTGGCTTAGGAGCTTGGGTTTTTACCAGAGCAAAGAGGACAGGGCCGTTTGGCTTGTGGAGAAGCCCGAGTGGCACGCCCAGCTCTCACTGGATATCACCGACCTCTATATCAGGTTGGTTCTGCGTTTTTGTGCATTGGTGTTATGAATTATGATTACTACATGGGTTTTTGTGCTTTTGTTGGATAGTGTTGGGGTTATGTATGTCTCTATGTGTACTTGTATGTGTTCAATAGCTATTTGTATTGGATATGTAATAGTTTATCTGATTTTGGTGATGTGGGGTTTTGGAATTTTGGGTGGTTGATTGATTGGTGGTGTGGTTAGGAATGTGGGGTTTAAAGGCCTAAGAAAAAAAAATGTTGGGCTTTTATGACTTTGTTTTATTTTAATTTCTTGTCAGGCTGCTATAACATTATGTGCAAAGCATATGAACCTTAGGCCATAGTTTGTATTTGTTTGATGATTGAGGTTGTTCTGGTTTTGATGTTTTTATTTTCTTTTTTCCCAACTTTAAGTAGATTGATGTCGGAGGTTGGAGTTTTTCAGGCACAGGAATAGTTTGCAGCATTCCAATTTGCCTTTTCTATATATATAATTCCATAGTTACAATGGAGGAGGGGAGATTTGAACCCTAGACATCTCCATTAAAAACACCAGGAGGTATTATTGTATTAGTTGAGCTACAAGGCTCTTGGCAGCATTCCACTTTTCCATTTTATAGTTCTGACGAGTTCTAGGATTTGAGATGGTTGATAGATCGGAGGTACTAGGAGACTGGAATGAATCAATTGATATTTTATGATTTCATATTTGCAGGTATAGGTGTATTTCCATTTACAGTAGTTATTAAATATTGATTCATTGAATATTAGCCTTTTGCTTTTACGTGGGGTGGGGATGTGAGGGAGGGCACAGCTGCACAGAACCATAAGAGCCATGGAATTTATTGAATGAGAAGAGATTTCAATGACCTGTGCGTCAAGTTCTGTAACTTAGCTATGAAATTTATTTAGGATGGACGAAATCACTTCAACAAGTTACAAGCTGCCTGTAGTTATAGCCACTTAACCATTTATATTTGCATCTATGTTGAATTTTGAAAACTAAGTTCGACAACTTAGATTAGACAAAAGACCATGTCTGGGTTGTAGCTAATGAATTATACAATCTGTGATTGGAAATATTACTCCATCTCTTGCAATAAAATTGTATAAGGTTTAAATACTATTGGAGTTTGATTGAAACCTCTCTAAAACTGCACATGTTTCTAGGTGCAATCACTTTCAAATATATGTGGGTTAGTGCCTTGAAAGTATCCACATGAGCCTGTAAGCTAGTTAGAAAAGAGAGGGTCATGATAATGGATGAGATTGAGAAGTTTTAGCTTGTTGGCAACGGTGGAGGTTAAAGAAGGGAGACAAACAAACAGCATTTGATGTTGTTGGGGTTCCCCAGCATCAGCTCAAGTGTGTGTCTGTAAACATACCCTCTGTCTCTCTCTAGTCTACCTAGGTTTTATTTAACTCTGCTCATGTGCTGCAGGCTGGGGTATGATCCCAGGTCAGATCATAGGTCACTCCACGTCATTGTAGCTTACTTAAAAGTTTTAGAGAGTGGATGGATGTTTCTAGCATTTTTACTCTGTCTAGCTACTTGGAAGCACACCATTTATTGCCTGGTATTTATGGTCTGTGCTGTATTTGAGTTAATACATAATTACCAACTATTGAATCTTTCTTGCTAAATATTTAGTTCCAAATACTGAATTAGCTACTGAAAACTTGGAGCATGTGATAGTGTCTCCATATATCCAACGGAAACAAAGATAGGGATTTTAAATCATCACCATATATATGTAGCTTCTGTCAGTTTTATCTAGGGTTTAGATGTTTACTTTTGGATAGGATAAAATGGCAGAAAAGAAAATATGTGGCTGACCCTAAGTAGTTTGCTGAGTATCCATAGTTGACCTCAAGATTTTGGGACTAAGGTTTGATCGTTGTTGTTGTTGTTTGATGTTTACTTTTGGGATGGGTCTTGGTCATGTGTATCATAGTTTTATGTCTTTGGATATCAGAAGCTATCAGTCTCAATTGTTCTCAGCAGAAGTGATGTTCTAAAAATTGTTTTTGGGAAAATACACGTTGATAAAAAATGGGAATTCCAAATATCTTGGTGGTTACTGGCCGCTTTTGACAAAAGTTTGAGGAAGAGAAAAATTGGAATATAATGAGGTATAAGGATGAGGAGAGCAGAAATTTATTTATTTTTCTTGCTTTTAAGAAGAAAAGTGGAAATATATATTAAGGATAGAGACAGAGAGAGAGGTCAGTGTTCTGGTTTTGATTGTTTTTGGTTTTGTAAATTAATCACCTAATATATTGAGAGGTTAAAAAATTAATTGGAGGTCCCCCAACTTCTCTCTTAATTAAAGAAAGAAGGGTGAGGGGTTGGGGTGTCAGAATTAGGTTTCATACGTTCATTATTGGCTTATATTGAAGTCCTGTCTTGGCTGTTCACTTTTGAGGATTACAAGAGTAAAATAGGAGTTAATTTGGAAATTGGAAATGAATTCACTTTTGTTTTTGATTATTACATCTGTTTCTGAACCTTGAAAATTGCATTTGATGCAGGTATATGAAGAGTGGACCTGGGAGTCTTGAAAAGGATGTCGAGAGGAGATTTAGTTATGCACTGAGCAGAGAGGATATTGAGAATGCTGTACTTGGAGGACCTTAACTCCTATACTGATTAATCTTGCCATCATATTTTTTTATCAGCTGAATTTATTAGGTAACTTCCTACCGAGTCTTGATTTGCATGACTGGTGGACGGAATTAGAATCATTGATGCTTTTCTATTTTTTATTTTCTTATTATTGAATGCAAAATGAAAGTAATGGGGTCAGGTTTAGATCCAGTATCCAGTAGTACTGGACCAGTTGAGATGATGACATGTGTCTATTTATGGACACGTGTCACCATCTGACCAGATGCACTCGACCAAAATCAAGTCCAAAGTAATGTTTCATGCAATAAACATACTATTTAATTGGGAACATGCCATTATTAATTTGCCTGAGAGTTAGGGGGAATGTGGATGCCCCTATAAGGCTTCAACGTTTGTGGCTCCAAAGTTATATACATCCCAGTAGGAGAATCTATAATTTCCATGAAGATGTGTTAAAAAGAACTGCCCAAAAGAAAATTATGCTGAAAATACATTTCCACCCTTCCCATGGTTTTTGAAGTCTGCATGAGAACTTATTATTAGACCTAGTGCAGTTCTGCAGACTGAGAATGGGACCAATATTCCTTCACAAGCTGCCTGAAGAGCGAACCTTCTCTCTTCATTAACTTCATCGGTGTATCATATTCCACTAGTATTCCTGAAACAGAAATGGAAACCTCTCCTTCAGATTTTTAAACAATAATATTTCAATATGGAAAATTATTTTCTATGGAACATCCCTTTCACTTTGCATGATTTTATTTGACTTCTAATTTACTTGACTTTACGTTAAACATCCACATTGGTGGAGCTATAATTTTAGTTATTTGGCTCCACCAAAAGCTACTTTATTTATTTTACCTTCTCACTTTACAAAACACCTAACATTAACGGTTTTATTTTGGTTTTCAATACAATAAAATAATATATATCTACTACAATAAATAACAATCGCAACAACCGTCACCGCCACTGCCACTACCACAGCCACAGCCACAGCCACAGCCACAGCCACATAATAGCAAATTATAAACTTTGATTTAAATGATCAATTAATCAAAATTATAATACTTTTGTAAAAATATTCCAAAGAACATACATACCAATTTATATCCATTGCTAACAAAATTCACGTTCACTATGTTCTAGTAGGATTTAAAATCTCCATACACACCAATCAGACATTTCACAACACTCAAACCAAAGCATCACAAAACAGCTGAACAATTAATTATAATTTTGATTTAAATGATCATTTAATAAAAAATACATGCAAAAAATCTCACCCAATGCAAAGAACACTCACACACTGGTACTCACACTACACTGCCAAAAAGCATGACTTTACCAATCTTATCATTCTCCAATCACAAATGAAACTTCAACAAATTTAGGATCTTTTCAATAAAGACCCAAATGCAAACACACATCAGTAAACAAAGCAAATTGAGACCCATATGCAAACACACACACACCCAAATGCAAAATCAACAGATTGGCGAAGGATGATGGATGAATGGAGCTAGGCTTCGAAGATGGGTGAGGAGGATGATGAATCAGGTTGGCAATGGTGCGTGGGTCGGCGATGATGTGTGAGCTTCGGTGGCGTCGGTGAGGATGATGGATGAATCGGTGAGAGTTTGAAGAGTATGAGACAGAGGCGAGAGTCTGAGAGCTTATTTGAGAAAGAGAGAATGAGTGTGAAATGGCTGAGTAAAAGAAATAGAAAAAGAAAGAAAGAAATATTATTTTAATGAGAGTGGGAATAAAAAATAATATTGGAGTTTAGCTTTGAGCTACAGTGCACAGCCATTTATGGCTGTGCACTGTAGCAAGAAGATAAAAATTTTTAACTATGGCACCACCATTGCAGCATGTTTTTTAGTATTGGTGGTGCTAAAAATAGCAATATGACTTTTTAGCACCACCAATACTAATGAAGATCAGATCTTTTGGAACAGTGCATATTATGTATTTTTTGACATGAATCCACCAACTGCAATATGACACCTACTCATTGATCTTTACATTATAAAATTTGGTGGAATAACTACAATTCTCTTTAAGGAACAAGTCTTTCATAGTGTAGAAGGATTGTCTTTGCATTTATATTATTAAGTTTGTGTGGTCAACTTTAGCAAAGGAATCATAGAAATATTGAATATTTTGTTCTTTAATTTTGGAATCCATTACAGTTGGTTGTGGCATTTATTGTAACTTACCATCACTAATGGCAAGAACCATTGTGCAATCCATCACAGTTGGTATCCTGTGTGCCACTGTGATTACAGTACAATCTGCAAATTCAGTCCGAATAGTTTTCTGCAGAATCATATCAGTAGCATTATCAATGGATGCTGTTGCTTCATCGAGTACCAATACCCGACTTCGCCTCAAAAGTGCACGACCTAGGCAAAATAATTGCCGTTGCCCCATGCTCCAATTAGATCCATCTTCCACAACTGAGTAGCAGGTTCACAGTTGTTAATGTTCATCATAGTTAAAAAAATCAGTACATGTCACATATTATAGTATGGAAAATAACCTAAGGAGTCTAGGCCCTCTTCTTTCTTCTGAACAGCCTCTTGTAGTTGACACTTTCCAAGAACCTTCAAAAATGAACATTGATAGTTTAGTCTGCATTTGCAACCCTTGCAGAAATGTACAACCTTAAAACACTAATCACCACTTTATACCAGCATTGTTTTACTAGTGGTAGATCCATTAATCTAGTACAAAGCAACCATAGGCAGAAAAAAAATGAAGGATCACCTCCCAAATTTCTTGGTCGGAATGCTGACATAAGGGGTCCAAATTATATCTGAGAGTCCCATTAAAAAGAGTAGGGTCTTGAGGTATTATTCCAAAACATGACCTCAGGTCATGAAGTCCAATTGAAGAGATGTCAATGCCATCAACTATAATCTTCCCTCCAGCTGGCTCCACCAGACGAAAAAAAGCACCTATGAGAGTAGACTTGCCACTGCCAGTTCGGCCAACAATACCAATCTTGTGCCCTCCTTCAAAAGTGCAACTTATACCACAAAGAATAAGTGGTGCATTGGCCCTATATCTGACCTGTTTTCATATCAATTTTTTCAGTATGTACATGAACACTTCCTTTGATTTAACACCAAGTAATAATCATTTACCTGCAAATCTTGTATCTCCACTTTACCCACAGCTGGCCAATTAGTTGGGGGGCGGTTCCCTTCTATCACTTCAGGGGCTTCACTGGGAATATGCATGTATTGATTTAGCCTTTCAACAGAAATGATGTCATTTGCTACACTGCACTGCTTTTGAATTGAACGGACAAGTATCGTGTTTAAGGAAAGACCATAAGAAAGTGCCATCCCAATAAATCCTATGTTTGCAAATATCATATAAGAGGGTCAGGAGTTCAATTTCATTCTAAGAATTTGATTTCCAAAAATTTCTTCCTATAAAAGAAAGCTGACATATAGATATAGTCACCAGAATGACAAATGACTGCAATGGTCATTCTTCCAAAAATAACAAATATATACTCACCAGGGCTAAATGTACTGGGAGGAAGCAAAACCATGCAAAGTGATGCGGAGGCAAGAACAGCCGCACTTACTATTTCTATCCATTGAATCAACCACTCATTTGCTGAAAAACTGTGGAAAAAAGGACTAGCATTTGTGTCAATGAGGCCAAGATTCTTTGTGAAGAATTGTTCTTCCTTATCAAAAGCCCTTATTGTCATGGCTCCTGCTGCAGACTCAGCTAGATGATTTGCTACAAAGGACTTGGTTGTTCCATTTATCCGCATCAATTCTCTTGCAGAGGTAAAGTAATATCTCTGGTAAAAAGAAATGCAACTTTCTGTTACTTGTTAAAACAAAAGAAAAATCAATAACATTTTCGTTGAATAATAAGTAAAAAAGGCTTCCTTGTAGACAGCAAAAGAGGATAATTGCTACTCTATAGTCAATACAATGGATCCAATTAGATCATCATTTTCCAAGGAAAGGAAAAATTGTTACTTTAGTACTTATATACTATAGGAGCATCATGTAGCCAAGGGTAATAGTCACAGATTGTCTAAAATATTGTTGATTTATATGGCATATGAAAGAGAACTGCTTCCAGAGAATATTATTCATGAAAGGACCTTGTATAGTAATACCTGTAATTTAGTTGCAAGATAAACCATTGGTATAGAGACAAACAGGACCTGCCAGGTGACAATGGCTAGTACTACAAGAGTAGAACAAGCATTACTGGTAGATGTGACAGAAAAGACAAGGCTGAATGGGACATCAAGATCTATGATACTCAGATCATAAGAGACCTGCGCATATTGACAGGACACACGATAGAAACATTAGTTTTAGAAATCAAACAATAGGACATTGACATTTTAGAAACGTTCACTATGCCTACCCGACTAAGTATCCTTCCCAGAGGTGTGGAGTCGTAGAAAGACATAGGTGCATGAAAAAGCGAGTCTAATAGCTCTGAAAACAAGGATTCTGAAGATCTAAGACCCAAAACAACTGTAGAAAGAGATCTACCTAATAAAAACAATACTGAGGCCAATCCAATCACCATATAAACCAAGACCAATCTAAGTGTGCTAACATTAGAATTATCAATGTTAGCAGCCATCCAAGAATTCTGCAATATCTGAGCAGCCACAAATAAAAGTTGAGAGAGACAGGCAATAAAGAAGTACAAGAACCCTTTGTTCTGATTCAGATATTGCGTGTAAGGTTTGAGGCCCATATCTCCTGTTTCTCTCTCTTCTTGCTTAATCAATTGATCACCTTTATATGCTTTTGATTCCTTCTCTACATAAGTGCTCTTAATCTCTCTGGATGATGTTCCTTGTCTCTGGGTAGAACTAAAATCTGTAAGCCTTTCAGAACCTGCCGTCTCTCTGTGTGCATTAACAAGGTCTTGAAATTCCTTGCTTGAGGCCAACAACTGCTGATAATGAGCTACTTGTAGGATTTCCCCATTTGACATCAACTGTCCATAAAATCAAACTCACATCAAATTGTTGTGTGGAACTAACCAATTCTAACTAAGGAAAATATCAATAAAATTTTACATAAAAAGTAAAGTAAGGATTGCTATGTTGTGCATGTTAAGTGAATCTTTAAGTGCAAGGTTCATGGAATAACTAGAGATTTAAAAAAGAGAACCATGGTAACCTAATCTTCAACATGCATTCTGTCATCTTGCACAGATATTAGGGACTTTTTTCCCAATGAATATAGACATGGTGGCTTTGAGAGACCTCCAAAATAGTTTTAGTGGTTCTAATAGGGGGAAAAAGACTAAATTCCTATCATTAACCTCACCAAGTGCTCTGTGTACTTCAGTCTATCATTAACTTCAGTATACTAACCAAAACAGAATTGAAACCAGGCAGGAAGTCAACTTGATGGGTCACAAGTAAGACCGTCTTTGTTGAAAGTGCTTCCATAACATATTCCTGTCACAGTTAAGTAAGCTTGCACTTGAAGTTAGAAATTGAACACAGATAGATGGTGAAAAATAACAAAGATGTGGAAGGTGCTGGAAATACAATTACATTAAATATGCTTGTAGCAGTCTGTGCATCCAATGCACTGAATGGATCATCCAAGAGATATATGTCAGAATCCTGATAGAAAGCACGGGCTAGCTGAACGCGTTGCTTCTGACCACCACTCAAATTAATACCTCTCTCCCCTATTTCAGTGAGATCACCAAATGGAAGCAACTCAAGGTCCTTAACCAACGAACACCTCTCTAGTGTTTCTCTGTATCTTTCACTATCCATAGCAGACCCAAATAAAATATTCTCCTGTATTGTCCCACTTTGTATCCATGCTGTTTGAGAAACATAGGATATCTTCCCATAGACTTTTATCTGTAATTTTAATAAATGAATCAGATTACACAGTTAGAATACTTTAACCTTTTCCAATATTAGATGGGCACTACATTTATGTTCGATGGATGTATGCTTGGGAAGTGTTGGAGTGCATATAATAAGAGACAGGTCTTAAAAATTTTGACTTGGTCAGAAATTCATAGGGACAATAAACCTGTTTGATGTGCTATAAAGGTTGGTATTTTGAAGGCCTATGATTCCATTAAATGGGATTTTGTTTTGCTCAGCTAAGATAATAAACCTGTTTGATGTGCAAATACTTGATTGCGGTCAATGGAGGATTGGTGGGTTATTTCGAAGGGAAAAAAAGGTTGATACAAGGGGATGTGACTCCTTGTAATGGCCATGAAAATTTTTTCCATTGAATGGGGTTTGGGTAGTGGATTTGGGTATCATCCTATGCGTGCTAAAATATAGCTCACTGATATGTGCCTCGTGGCTGATCTAGTGGTGTTTAGTCAAGTTCTTGAGGAGTTCAAGGAGATGTCAGGGATGGCTGCTAATTCCAGTAAATCTGAAGTTTTATTTTCTCCTCTGGTGTTGATGTTGATTCCAAATCTGAGTTCCTTGGCATTTTGAAGTTCATGGAAGATTAGCCTCCCATTAGGTACCTTGGAGTACCTTTGATTCCCAGAATTGTCCTTAAATGAGTGCAGGCCTCTTGTGGAAAAAAATTAGCCAGGGGATCAACTCTTGGAGTGGAAGGAATTTATCCTTTGCTTTTATAGTACTATTGCTCAAATTGACTGTTAGGGTGTCAATAGATTGACTGTTGGCAAAACGTGAACAAAACTTTTGAGTCTTGTTGAGTCTAGGATGTGTTTTTTCAAATCCAAGACGAAGACCCAAGTTCCCCATATGGGAAGAACCGAGTAATACTACTAAGCCACAAGGATCTTGGCATATGTGAGGTGGTATTGCTACTTTTACTATTCCTAAAGTAGCTTGGAAGGATCTTACTTTTCCCAAGCAGGAAGGTGGTTTGCGGGTGTATAAGCTGGTTGAATGGAATGGGGCTGCCGTTATGCGTTTTATTTTAATTATTTTTGCTAGAGCTGGGTCTATTTGGGTTGCTTGGTTTCAAGTTAGGAATGAAGTCAGGTCTCTTTTAAGGAATAAGGTGGGGAATTGTGAAGTCATCTTCATTTGGCATGATTCATGGCATCTTGATGAGGCTTTGATTCAGCAATATGGACACAGAATTGCTTAAGATATTGCTAGCTATTTTCCCAACAGGTTATCCACTTTTATTCTCAATGTGCAATGCCAGTGGAATTAGCCTCAGCTAGGTCTGATAATTTAGTCCTAATACAAAGTAGGTTGTAGGGGATTCAGTTGGGTGATATTGATAAGATTGAGTCGTTTCCTTTAGCAAAAAAGAGTATAATTGCAAAGGTACCTGGAAGGCCATATGTAATAAGAAGCTTTAAATTAGGTAGTGGAAGCTGGTATGGTTTTCCAAAAACATTCCTAAGCATGCTTTTGTATGCTAGTTAGCTCTGTAAAATAGGCTAACAAAGGTTGGCTAGCTCAGCTGCTTGGGTTTTCAAGGGGAATGTGATGTGTTTTGTAGGAGTAAAATTGAAGCTCAAAACCATTTATAAATGTTCCTTCACTAAAAGAAATTGGGAAGTTGTTTTAAGCAAATGCCCAATGAGAAGGCAGGTTGGTGACCAGTGTTATGAACTGGACTGCACTGTAAGGAAGCTAAATGGTGAAAAGCTTCAGCGAACTATATGCAAGCTGGCTTGGAGTGCTGTCATCTACCATATGTGGCTTGATAGGAATGCTAGGATTCACAATGGAATAGTTTGGTCAGAAGTTGACTTGGAGCAAAGTTTTGTTGCTGAATGGCTTGCTTGGAGTGAGAATGTTAAAGACTATTCAAAATAGGATCTTTATAATTTATGGAGACTACCTATCTCTGGTGTTTTCCTTTAATGAAATTTCACATACATTTAAAAAAAAAAAAAAAAACTAAAATTTGACCTGAATTTTTGGAAAGAAAGTAAAAGAGCTGTAGTAACTTACGCTTCCCTGAATCTTTGGAACTTCTCCGAGAATTGCTGCTAGAAGGGTTGACTTGCCTGAGCCAACTTCTCCACATATAGCCACCTTTTCACCAGGTCTAACCTCCAAATTTATGTTTCTTAGAGTGGGCTTCGGTGAATTCTCTTCCCATGAAAATTTGGCTGAGTTAATAAAAATGGTGTGATTCATGCTTTCCATGTTGCAGTTCTGCTGGACATGTGCACTCTGCAGCTCTGGTGCCTCAAGGAATTTCACAATCCGTGCAAATGCAACCTTTGCTTGAATTGTCACCCCGATAACATCAGGAATAGATGCAATAGGATCCTGAACAAGGCGAAAAGTTGCTACGAAGGTGAAAACATTATTTGCATGTAGCGGAACTCCGAGGAAATAACATGCTACAAAGGTAGCAGATGAGACCAAAACAGGAGTTGACCAAAAGAGAAGGCTATGATATGCTTTGTCTAATTGCACTGCAGATAACCATTTGAACTCCACCTTCCTTAAATTTTCTATGACTTGCTTGAAATGGGTTTCCCAAGCATACAATTTCAGAACCTTCATGTTCACTAGAGTCTCAGAACTAGCCTTCAGTCTCTCATCCTGTGCCACCATTAGCTTAGACTGAGACTTATGCTGTAACTTTCCAAGTGGAACATTGCAAAGCACGGTGAGAATGATCACTACCAGTGCCGCAATTGTTGCTAGCCCCACTGCGTGGAAAAGAATTAGCAATGCAAGACATAGCTGGAGGATTGTTGTCCAAGTTTGGTGGAACCAAAATGGAAATTCTCCAATCCTGTAGGCATCTACTGTGACATAGTTCATTATCTCACCACCTGAGTGCATCAACCTCGCAGAGTTGGATAATCTTAGTTGTTTGTTATAAATGGCTGCTAAGAGCAATGACCTCACTTTTAGGCCAATAAGCCTGCTCCGGAAGTACCACTGCCTTTGCGAAATGGATTCTATGCACTTTGAAAAGAAAAATGATATTGCCAGTAAGTGCCCTTCATACTTGAAACTTTCTTTTCCCTCCGCAACCAAAATGAAGGCATTCAGAAGTAGAGGACCCATAGATAGTGTGACAATCTTTAACACAGCAAAGCAACCAGACAAGAAAATTTCCTTCCAGTGGCATAAAATTATTGCCCACAGGATTGGTGTTTGGGATGGTGGTTCTGCCCTTTTCTGCTTATTCAATTGCTCCAAGAATAGCAAATAACAATTTTCTGCTTGATCTGCCTCACGTAACTTGGGTATATCTTCATCCTCAAGGGTTTTCTCCCTGCCCTTTTTCATCAATGGATTCAACCACCAAAATGACATTTTACTGAAAAATCTGGCTTCAGCAAAAGGAGTTACAAGTACTCCCGAATCACTTTTACTGATGTCACTGGCCTCAAAATTCAAGGGAGTGTTGAGGTCATCTTCGTTCGATCTGTTTTCCCTCTCTTCATATATATACTTATATGTGCACAACAGCAACAATATTGCTCCTGGAAGGGACAGAATATTTAAAACTGTCTTTACTGAAACATTTTGGCTGGAAATGGCAGTGACCAGGGACAACACACAGACAATCCCAGCAAGCAAGAAGGCAAGAATGGACAATACTCGCAACAGCCCTCTTGAAAGTAGTTTCCCTCTAAGGCTCACGACTAAACTCACCAACAGCCATATGAAGCCTTGAAACAACACCAGTAACCACTGCTCCAAAGGCAGAGCGATGTGGGTTTTCCTCAAATTCTCCTCTAAAATCCAGAAGGCCAAGCATAAATACACTAATCCTAGACAGCCATTGTAGATTGCAGAAATTATCTGCAAATTTGATAATCCTTGAAATTGGCCACGAATGTGAACTGTTCTTGGTGACGACTTCTGAACCATATTGTATTAGATCTTGAGTATTAGCAGAATGTCAGAACAAATTATCAATGTTTGAGTGACACATGAAGAGGATGACAGTCAAAACTAGAACAGTAGGTTTTGCCACCACTGTCTGAACAGCCAGAGCCTCGATCAATCTTTTCTTTTATCTTCCCTCTTCAAACTCTGTGTTGAATACAAGACAGACTTAAATATATAACAATAAAACAGTCAAAGCATATCTCTTTAGTACTGAATCTATCCTAAGAAAAAAGGGTGCGCGTGATTGATCATGCTTGAGAGAATGCACAATATGCACCCATCATGAAGCTAGTGACATGATCAAGTGCACTGACAACCCAAGATGACATACAAAACTTCCTTAATAGAATAAAAACTAGTTCAAAGAATGGACATGAAGCGAACCTCCATTGAGAACTGTCTGCTTGTGAAAGATGATATGTATATGATTACATACATAGAAAATTAACGAAAAAGTTCATGATTATGAAGGACATATATACCTCAATACACCAAAGCAGGTGCTTTCTTCTTTTCTTAGCTAGCCGTTTATGGGATACAGAGAGTCCGTGCAAAACTTCCTTTCAGAGTGCCTTCATCATCATGTTCAACAACTCATGATCTATAACAAAGCTACATGATACATATTTTACCATATGAAAGAAGAAAGAAGAATACGAGAGAATAGTACCCATTACTTGATATAGACATTAAAAATTTTAGTACCACGTGGTTGACATTGACATAAAAATAAATCAAAAACTAGTCTCCACCCGTCCACCGCTGAAGTTGACATTGCTACAGTGTACTGAGTAGTGAGTACTAACTAATGCATTGTCCCCATTACCCATATATCAACTCCCTTGTCGTGGCCTAACTTAACTAAGTATATTAGCTGGGTCTTTTTCTCTCAGTGGACGCATGAAAACAAAATTCATTTTTTTATAGCGTCACTTTCAGATTTCTGAAAAAAGTTGTTTCCCTTTTGAAACAAAATAAGTTCTTCTCAAAAGAAACAAAATAAGTTAAAACCTTGACTACGTGTTCAAAACGCTTACTAGAAAGTAAGGATTACAAAGCCAGGTACAGAGCTTATAGATAACGATGATTTACATAGGCCAGAACTCTCTGGAATAATTCCTTGAATCTTCTAAAGAAGAAGTTTTTAGTGAAATCTGTAAGAATAGATTTTTTCTCCAAATCCTCCAATTATGTGGCGATGGCACTTTCATTTATTTAAACAAGTCAAATGATTTATTAAAAGGAAAATATTAAAAATACAAACTATTTTATAAATATATTTACAAATTAATGTGATGAGTAATTATTAATAAATAAAAAAATAATATTAGTAGTGACTCAAATGAAAACTAATAATAATTGGCTACAACAATAATTTGTTAGTTAAAGTTAAATAAAAATAGTTGTTAAAATCATCACCTAGTATATTGAAAGAATTTTCCTCCAAACTGGTAATATTACCCTTTCTTATAAATCATCCTCGAGTGGGCTGGAGAAGGTAGCTCCGATCTAGTTGAGTGCCAAACTCTCACTCTCTCCCTTGTTGGTAGGTTGTGACTCGTTGTTGATTAGTTGCTCGTATTCATAGTCAAAGGAGATTGCCAGGACATGGTTGCTTTGCTGCAGATGGACCACTTTTGAGATTCCGAGCCCACAATTGGTTTTGAAGATTTTTCTTATATGTTAGAACTTTTTTTTAATTTTTAAAGATTGCTTTGTAAGGAGTTATATGAGATTTTAGTTTAAGTTTAAATATTTTGGAGCTTAGATGATCTGGTGCTCATTTACTAGATGAGTTTAAATAATGTTGTAAGAAGTTTTTTAAAATATATGTGAGTAAAAATATATGTAGAATTATGTATAATACTCCTGTTTAACAACTCTGTCGAACAGGCTTTGTTGTTTGATACTTTGATACAGAAATTAGGTAAATTACGATGTACTTTTTCTTTGAGACACAATATATTTGTTTCAGAGTTTTGTGTCAGAGATTTCCTATTATTACAGGTCACACATGGATTTTTAAATTGATATTTTTGGGACTTTACACCACAGCCTAATGGTCTAGGCCTCATGTGGTTGTCATGCTTGTATTGGCTACCAAGACAACCACACGACAAAAAGGCAAATCCTATTTCCTCTTTATTGGGAGAACCTGATGTTAGGTGCACTGCTCCATAAATCCAGCTCAGATGCTTTTTTCAGTGCTCATTTAATGAGCATATCACTATGGTCTTCCATGACTTGTGAGAAGTCTGATTTTTCTTAATGAGAAGTGAGACAAAGTGCGTTCGAAACGCTGCAGACAGAAGAAAAGAAACCAGCAAAGGCCATTCGGCCAATGAGAGCTGATGAAAGAGATTTTAATTGTAACGCCCCAAAATCATAAGCAACAAATGTCTATTTAATCTGAATAATTTATAAAATATGTTAAATAAAAGAAATTAGCAACCTTGACTCTCATCACAAAGGTCAGAGGTCTAATCACCAATTACAAACATCCTCAAAATTATTCTTCAATACAATGTTTAATGCCATAAAAATAACAATAAAATCCTCAATTCCACAAAATAATTCGTAACTTCTGTCTCCCAAGAATCTCTACTCCAACAATCCTTCTAATGTATCTGTAATGGGAAATAAAAGGGGGGGGGTGAGATAACTCAATAAGTGGAATTCACTAACATTGGGGTGTGGAAACAAACCTTTCAAATAAATAATTTTTTTTTACAACAATTTCATAACTTGTAACTCATCAATATTTCATCATCAAATATTTCATAAATATAAGAACAAATATCTTTATATTGTGAGCCATCATAATATATATAACAATATCATCACATAAACGTTTTCCTAGGCTTTCTCGTGGTCAACGTTTACGCGCCGTTGACAGGGTTGTGCTGTCCCCCTTTTTAGGACTGGAACCTCCTTTTCATCCCCTTTTCTAAGGATAGTTCCTTTGGAACCAAAAGGTGCACTCCCTTGCTAAAGAGTTCCCTTTTTGGATCCTCAATAATATACTCCCTTGCTAAGGAGCTAGTAAATGTGCACTGTCCCCTTTTCTGGAACCGTCCCTTACTAAGGACTAGTTGCAGTATGATTGTCCCTTGCTAAGGACTAGATACCACATTGAGCTTCTATTCACGACTTGCCATAGGTTTCCAAAACACATTTTAATATGCTCACAAAAATAATCCATTCATAATTCTCAGAAATATAAAGATATATTCACGCATACAAGTTTAAATAAATTCAGGTTGTCCCACAAGATTTTCATAAAATGAATAGTCAATGTGCACATCAAACATTTATAAAATATCAATTCATATATAAAATATCAACATGCCTCTTTGATATAAAGTAGTTTAATAATCAATATTGTTTTGGGAAAACCCCCAAAATTAGTAAACACTACTTACCTCTTAGTTGCAAAAATAAAGGAAATCAACCTCCCTCGAATCACAACAATTCAGTAGAATTAGAACCTAGCAACACCAAAAATAGGTTCATCAATACACAATTTTCCCACTTAACAATCTGTTTTCACACTTAAATAGTTTTATTCTAGACAATATTGATTTATCCAAAATCCTCTATTTATCCACTTAACTATTTAATACATTTTCAGCTTGATCAGATTTTTGGACATAAAAACACTGCTGCCTAATCTGATTTTTCCATTGATATAATCATGGATATTCAAGACTTCAAAACGGCAAAAATCTCATCAATCTACAATTCACATCCTTTCTTGCCATGTAGCTATATCCATCACCCTAATCTAATATACTAATAACCATAGGACATCCTTTCCCATAAAATACGGATAAGCGTGGGGTTGTTGAGATTAGAACATATGCTTAGAATTTCCTTTTTCCTTTAATATATTGATAGGTTAGACTTTATGAAGTCATGCCTATTGTCCCATTAGCCACTAAAGCCATTTCATGCATAATTCCTCCCTGAAACGTGGGATGATTTTCTAGTCATAATCAGCTTATATTTTATTTTTATTTATCAACATGATGACAACATTGCATTTTCAAGTCCACACCTACCCCTATGTTCTTTGCAGCACAAAGACTCATATACACAGAAATTCTCCATCCTAGGTGTGTGATATATCAGTAGCCCTTAAGCTAGATAGACTCTTGTTACGTATCACATAGATAAAAGAACCCCAAATAAAGAGGAGAGCTGACTTGATTCTCCTACACAGCCGCAGAGAAGGGAAGACACAGCTCACTTGTATGTTGCGGCTGAAAAACAAAAAAGGAACTTCTTATACACATACACGTGTAGCTTAAGAGGAAAAAGTTTAGGGTTTTCAAGGCTCATATATTTACTTATGCCGCTTCACTTGGGCTTCATATTTCATAGTATTTATTCTATTTTTAATATCTTAGGCTCACTTTAATTTATTCCATTTAATTGTGGGCCTCCTTATAATTTACGTATAATTAATTAGATTGGTGCCAAAAATTATGGGGTGTTACATCCTTCCCCCCTTAAAAAATTTCGTCCTCGAAATTGTACATACCTTCATTAACAAACAACTCTGGATAATTTGATTTCATCTCATCTTCTCGCTCCCAAGATGCCTCCTCCACTGTGTGATTCTTCCAAAGGACCTTGACCAATGATATGGTTTTGGTGCGTAGCACTTGATCCTTGCGGTCGAGAATTTGGATTGGAACTTCCTCATAAGTCAAGTTGTCTTTGATCTTGAGTGGCTCATAGTTCAAGACATGTGAAGGATCCGGGATATACTTCCTCAACATGGAAACATGAAACGCATTATGCACTCCTGCAAGTGTAGGCGGTAAGGCCAACTTGTAGGCAACTTTACCAATGCATTTTAGGATCTCAAATGGACCAACAAATCTGGGACTCAACTTCCCCTTCTTCCCAAATCTCATCACACCCTTCATTGGGGCAACTTTCAAAAATACCATATCTCCAATTTCAAATTCTACTTTCTTTCTTTAGTTGTCATAATAACTCTTCTGTCGACTTTGTGCTGTTTGCAATTTTTTACGAATCAGATCGATCTTCTCAGATGTCATCTGAATGATTTCTGATCCCAACAATTTTCTCTCACCAACCTCTTCCCAACACAATGGGGACCTGCATTTTCTACCATACAAAGCCTCATAGAGAGCCATCTCAATACTAGAGTGGTAGCTATTATTATAGGCAAATTCCACTAAGGACAAGTATTTTTTCCAACTCCCTTTGAAATCCAATACACAAGCCCTTAACATATCCTCCAAAGTACGAATAGTCCTTTCTGATAGACCATCTGTTTGCGGGTGGAAGGCTGTACTAAAGCTAAGATTAGTACCCAAAGCTTTATGTAGGCTTTCCCAAAACCTTGAGGTGAATCTTGGGTCTCGATCAGACACAATTGATGCTGGAACTCCGTGAAGACTCACAATCTCATCAATATATATCTGTGCTAGTTGATCAAGTGAGTAAGTCATCTTAACTGGAATAAAACGTGCTGTTTTTGTCATCCTATCCACAATTACCCAAATGGCCTCATGTCCCTTAGGAGATCTTGGCAAACCAGTCACAAAATCCATACATATACGCTCCCACTTCCACTCAGGAATGGGAAGTGGTTGCAGCAATCCAGAAGGTTTCTGTTGTAGTGCCTTAATTTGTTGACAAGTCAAGCATTGCTCCACAAACTGAGCTATCTCTCTCTTCATGTTATTCTACCAATAAATTTCTCGGATGTCACGATACATTTTGGTGCTACCAGGGTGCACTGAGTATGGGGTACAATGGGCTTCTTCCATAATCTCCTTCTTTAATACAACATCATTTGGCACACAAAGTCTTTTTCCAAACCTCAAGACACCGTCATTAGACACATTAAATTCTGGTCTCTTCCTTTCTTGCACTTCTTCTATAATCTTTACAATTTGTGCATCATCAACCTGTGAACTCTTAATCTTCTCAATCAAAGTGGGTTGTATTGTCAAACTAGCCATAAAGACTTGGGAATCACCCATGACAATTTCAATTCCCATCCTCTCCAGGTCCTTAATTATCTCCTTTTGAGTAGTTAACAAGGCAGCTGAGAAACTAGAAGACTTCCGACTAAGTGCATAAGCTACCACATTAGCCTTGCTTGGATGGTAATTAATTGAGCAATCATAATCTTTAATCAACTCAAGCCACCTTCGTTGTCTCATATTTAATTCTTTCTGAGTAAAGAAATACTTCAAGCTCTTATGATCTGTATAAATCTCACACCTTTCACCATACAAATAATGTCTCCAAATCTTCAATGCAAACACCACTGCAGCCAACTCCAAATCATGAGTGGGATAATTCTGTTCATAACTCTTTAATTGGCGGGAAGCATAAGCTATGACTTTACCATGCTGCATCAACACACAACCCAGCCCTTTTTTTGAAGCATCACTATAAATGACAAAGCCTCCCAAGTTGCTAGGGATGGTTAGTACTGGTGCAGTAACCAACCTTTGCTTAAGTTCTTGAAAACTCTTCTCACATTCTTCTGTCCACACGAACTTGACATTCTTACGAGTTAGTTGAGTCATTGGGGCTGCAATACGGGAAAATCCCTCCACAAACCTCCTATAATAGCCAGCAAGGCCCAAAAAGCTTCTAACCTCACTCACACCTGTTGGTCTTGCCCAATCAACCACAGCCTCAACCTTACTAGGGTCTACAGAAATCCCTGCCTTAGATATCACATGCCCTAGGAACACCACTTGGTCAAGCCAAAATTCACACTTCCTAAACTTTTCATATAGTTTCTTCTCCCTCAAAATTGAAAAAACAATTCTCAAGTGCTCTTCATGTTTTTCCATACTTTTGGAGAAAATTAGAATATCATCAATAAAAACAATAACAAAGCGGTCTAAGTACTCATGAAACACCCTATTCATCAAGTCCATAAATGCAGCATGAGCATTAGTCAATCCAAAAGGCATTACCAAGAATTCATAGTGCCCATACCTCGTCCTGAAAGCTGTCTTGGGTATGTCTTCGCTCTTGATTTTCAACTGGTGATACCCAGAACGAAGGTTAATCTTAGAGAAGACTTGTGCCCCTTGCAATTGATCAAACAAGTCATCAATTTAAGGGAGAGGGTATTTGTTTCTCACAGTAACCCGGTTTAACTCACGGTAGTCAATACATAACCTCATAGTCCCATCCTTCTTCTTCACAAATAAAACTGGAGCACCCCAAGGAGATGCACTTGGTCTAATGAACCCCTTATCAAGGAGTTCTTGTAACTGCTCCTTGAGTTCCTTAAGTTCAGTTGGTGCCATTCGGTAGGGTGCTTTCGAAATAGGAGAAGTTCCAGGGAGCAAATCAATGGAAAATTCAATCTCCCTATCTATAGGTATCCCTGGTAGGTCTTCAGGAAAGACATCAGGAAACTCCCTTACAACAGGGATATCATCCAACTTCAATACTTCTTTCCTAGTGTCCACCACATGAGCTAGGTACCCTTGGCATCCTTTCTGTAACAGACGCTTAGCTCGAAGGGCTGATATCACTCTAGGTAAAGCATGCAGCCTAGAGCCCTTAAACCGAAACTCAGGTTCTCCTAAAGGCTGAAACACCACTTCTTTTCTAAAACAATCTACACTAGCATGATAAGCCGCCAGCCAATCCATTCCCAAAATTACATCATAGTCATACATGTCCATCAAAATCAAGTCTGCTAACATTTCCCTATCCTCAATTTGGATGACACAAGTCTTAAGCATAGAATTACACACCAAAGAATCACCCATAGGTGTGGCCACAGACAAGTCATAATCCATAAGTCCAGGTTTCTTATCACATAACTTAGCATATCGAGAGGAGATGAAAGAGTGTGTAGATCTAGAATCAAATAAAGTTTTAGCAAATTTTGAGAATAATGGGAGGATACATGCGACCACAGTATCTGAAGCTTGAACGTCTTGTGGTGTGAGTGCAAACACTTTCTCTTGTGCTTTCCTCCTCTGATCATTCTTTTCAGGTTGTGCCATTGAGTTTTGTTGAGGAGATGTACAGCTTCTAGCCAAGTGTCTTGTCTTCCCACAATTATAACAAGCCTTTCCTTCAAAGAAACACGGCTTATCTCCATGAAACCTTCCACATGTAGGGCAAGCATTCGAACTTCTACCTTGAGCATTCTGGGGTGGATTCTTATTTTCAGGCTTATTTGATGATGAATTACTCCCAGACCTCCCAAAAGATCCCTTCTTGTTCCAATGACCTTGAGCATTGCCTTGTCAAAAGCCTATCTGTCCAGTGTTTCTAGGTGGGTTCTCCTTCCTAACATTGTTCTTGAAATCTTCCTCCAGCCTCATAGCTCTCTTAACTGACTCTGCATAATTATCAACCCCTGATGCAATCAAGTGGTGTCGAAGTCTCTCATTCAACCCCTTTTGAAATCTGCTTGCTTTCTTCGCCTTAGTAAGGATTAAGTGGGGTCCAAAGCGAGATAACTCGATGAATTTAGCTGCATATTGCTCAACAGTCATACTTTCTTGCACCAAGTCAGCAAATTCCCTCTCTTTTCGTTCCCGAACCACCTCAGGGAAGTAGTTATCATAGAAAACCCCTTTAAATTTCTCCCAAGTGATGGGGTTTCTCTCAACATCCATTCCCTCCAAAATGGCTTTAGTGGATCTCCACCAACGCTCAGCTTCTCCAATCAACTTGAAAGTTGCAAACCGCACCTTCTGAGAGTCAGTGCAATCTAAAGCTTCTAACAACTTCTCCATTTGCAAGAACCAGTTCTCAGCTTCTGTGGGATTTGGCTTCCCATCAAAAGAAGGGAGATTCTACTTCATAAAAGTCTCAAAAGAGCAACCAGCCCTTGCCTCTACTCTACCTGCACCTCTACTAGCAACCTGGGCCAACCTGTCCAATAGTCGGGCAGCAGCTTCATCCAAAGGATCAGTGCTTGTCACCTTAGGACGTTCATTATTTCTCACGTCTTGAGTGACTTCAGCCTCAGTATCCACCCTTGCTTTGGTTGGCCTTCGCAAATTAACAATAGGTTCCTCGCTATTGGAATTAGCTACTCTCTTCTTTTTGGGTGGCATGATACCTAGTTAACAAAGAAATCAAGAAATATAGACGGTGCAACAATTATCATTACTAAGCATAAGAAGTAACATCACCAAAATTATTGAAAATATCTCATCAAACATAACCTAAATACCAATGCCCTGACAAAAATCAAGATCATAACCTAGTTTCAAGTGTTTACAGGATCATGACCTAGTTTCAAGTTTCTACAGGATCATGACCTAGTCTTTCAAGTGTCTACAGAATCATATCCTAAGCTCTGATACCAAAATTGTAACGCCCCAAAATCATAAGCAATAAATGCCTATTTAATCTGAATAATTCATAAAATATGTTAAATAAAAGAAACTAGCAACCTTGACTCTCATCACAAAGGTCAGAGCTCTAATCACCAATTACAAACATCCTCAAAATTATTCTTCAATACAATGTTTAATGCCATAAAAATAACAATAAAATCCTCAATTCCACAAAATAATTCGTAACTGCTGTCTCCCAAGAATCTCTACTCCAATAATCCCTCTAATGTATCTGTAATGGGAAATAAAAGGGGGGGGGGGGTGAGATAACTCAATAAGTGGAATTCACTAACATTGGGGTGTGGAAACAAACCTTTCAAATAAATAATTTTTTTTTACAACAATTTCATAACTTGTAACTCATCAATATTTCATCATCAAATATTTCATAAATATAAGAACAAATATCTTTATATTGTGAGCCATCATAATATATATAACAATATCATCACATAAACAATTTCCTAGGCTTTCTCGTGGTCAACGTTTACACCCCGTTGACAGGGTTGTGCTGTCCCCCTTTTTAGGACTGGAACCTCCTTTTCATCCCCTTTCTTAAGGATAGTTCTTTGGAACCAAAAGGTGCACTCCCTTGCTAAGGAGCTCCCTTTTTGGATCCTCAATAATATACTCCCTTGCTAAGGAGCTATTAAATGTGCACTGTCCCCTTTTCTGGGACCGTCCCTTACTAAGGACTAGCTGCAGTATGATTGTCCCTTGCTAAGGACTAGATACCACACTGAGCTTCTATTCACGACTTGCCATAGGTTTCCAAAACACATTTTAATATGCTCACAAAAATAATCCATTCATAATTCTCAGAAATATAAAGATATATTCACGCATACAAGTTTAAATAAATTCAGGTTGTCCCACAAGATTTTCATAAAATGAATAGTCAATGTGCACATCAAACATTTATAAAATATCAATTCATATATAAAATATCAACATGCCTCTTTGATATAAAGTAGTTTAATAATCAATATTGTTTTGGGAAAACCCCCAAAATTAGTAAACACCACTTACCTCTTAGTTGCAAAAATAAAGGAAATCAACCTCCCTCGAATCACAACAATTCAGTAGAATTAGAACCTAGCAACACCAAAAATAGGTTCATCAATACACAATTTTCCCACTTAACAATCTGTTTTCACACTTAAATAGTTTTATTCTAAACAATATTGATTTATCCAAAATCCTCTATTTATCCACTTAACTATTTAATACACTTTCAGCTTGATCAGATTTTTGGACATAAAAACACTGCTGCCTAATCTGATTTTTCCATTGATATAATCATGGATATTCAAGACTTCAAAACGGCAAAAATCTCATCAATCTACAATTCACAACCTTTCTTGCCATGTAGCTATATCCATCACCCTAATCTAATATACTAATAACCATAGGACATCCTTTCCCATAAAATACGGATAAGCATGGGGTTGTTGAGATCAGAACATATGCTTAGAATTTCCTTTTTCCTTTAATATATTGATAGGTTAGACTTTATGAAGTCATGCCTATTGTCCCATTAGCCACTAAAGCCATTTCATGCATAATTCCTCCCTGAAACGTGGGATGATTTTCTAGTCATAATCAGCTTATATTTTATTTTTATTTATCAACATGATGACAACATTGCATTTTCAAGTCCACACCTACCCCTATGTTCTTTGCAGCACAAAGACTCATATACACAGAAATTCTCCATCCTAGGTGTGTGATATATCAGTAGCCCTTAAGCTAGATAGACTCTTGTTACGTATCACATAGATAAAAGAACCCCAAATAAAGAGGAGAGCTGACCTGATTCTCCTACACAGCCGCAGAGAAGGGAAGACACAGCTCACTTGTATGTTGCGGCTGAAAAACAAAAAAAAGGAACTTCTTTTACACATACACGTGTAGCTTAAGAGGAAAAAGGTTAGGGTTTTCAAGGCCCATATATTTACTTATGCCACTTCACTTGGGCTTCATATTCCATAGTATTTATTCTATTTTTAATATCTTAGGCCCACTTTAATTTATTCCATTTAATTGTGGGTCTCCTTATAATTTACGTATAATTAATTAGATTGGTGCCAAAAATTATGGGGTGTTACATTGGTTGAAGCAAAGTTAAAGTAAGTGAGATGTTTGGTTTGTGTTTTTAAATAATTATTTTTAATTTTTAAATAATATTATATAATTTTTTTTATTTTTTTATTTACACATATTTTTATAAATATTATTAAATAATAATTTTTAATTTTTAAACACATGTACTAAACGGATTCTAATAACTTATATTTATTGTGATTTGATGTGAAAAGTATGGAGGGAAGAAAAGAAGAAAAGGTGAAAGAAATGAAATAAAAGGGAAAGGCCATTCGGCCATTTGGGGTAGAGAAAAGAGGAGAAGTCCTAGCAAGTGAGACTGAGGACAGTGCGGTCTTGAAGAACTGTGTGAGTGAGAGCAAGCAAAAGAGAGAGAGAGAAATAGAGAGAGTAAGAGAAAATGGTAAGAGATACACAGTAAGAAAGAGAGCAGTGATTGAAAAGAAAAAGAAAATTTTTCTTTACTCAAGTTGTATCTTTAAATGTTGTAATCTCTATTTAATATAATGAAATTATTCAGAGTTTGTCCTGTGATTTTTCCCTTCAAGGAGAAAGGGTTTCTGATTGTAGTTGTTTTGGATTCAAATATTATTAACTGATTTTATAATTAATGAATTTTTTTGGAGTTAGTCCCTTTTTTTCTTCTTCTTTTCTTTGACGGGTAAGATAGATTTTCAGCATATTGTCATTCTTTGATGATCACTTTTTTTCATCAGACCAAAACATTAACTAGTTTTTGGTGTAGGAGAGGTTTGAAACTAATATTTCTTATTCGACTACAATAAAATTTAGGAGTTAAGCTATCTGAAAGTTACAAGTTAGTCATTTTTTCCCTTCAAGCTGAAAGAAAAGGGTTTTCATAGAAATCCAATCATGCTGTTCTTTTTTGTGGTTGATTCATTTCTTCGTTGATTCGAGATATTGGCTTGGTAATATTTTTATGGAGTGGTTAAAAAAATTGATTGGATTTTCTTGATTCTAACCCAATGGTCGCAACATTTATAAGCACCAGGCTTTCCCTGGCCTTCCAATTCTTCATGATCCACTCTGTGTTGTCCTCTTCATTTTTAAATTTTTTTTTTATCTCACTCTGCATCAAATAATATTTACTCAATATATAATTTTGATAATGATGTTTGTAAAACTTTGTTCCTCTAGACTTATTTAAAACCTTAGCGCATGAATCGTTATCATAACTAAATATTATTCAATATTTAGTTAGATTACTCTTGTTCCTGGTTTACTGGAGGAGATCTAAGTGGTGTCGGTGGGATTCCAAGAAGGCGTGAGAGGAAATGGAGTTGCATTGGAGACATAACTTCTGGTTGGAGAAGTGTCTTATTAGTGATGATGATGATGTGTAGATGAATGATGATGATTGTGAAAACAGAGGAAACTAGGTGGGGATGTGAAAAAAGCTACAAAATCGCTTAGTCTATCAGTAAACTACTAGTCATTTAACAGTGATGATGTGGAAAATACTACAACCTACAAGTATTATTGCGAACAGCTTTTTAGTTCAATTGACACCATTTCATCTGGTGTTTCAATGGAGACATTCTTATTTCAAATCTCCATCTTCCTATTGTAAACTATTAAATTATAAAAAAAGAATTACATATTGGCTGTTGGATCTTTGGGATATTGTCCAATATTGATAAGTAGTATCCATATCATACTGACATTTTTTTTTTTGCTTATTTGCTTAGTACAACTTTCTAAAAAATATTAAAGGTACACCTACAACTTATGTCAACTTTCAGTAAATAAGTAAATAAACTTCCAGCAAAAAGCTCATCTAAACACACAAGAAGCATAACCAAGGGATACCTGCCAATAAGTGGCAGTTATTTGATAATCTACAGTAATTCCTACCAATTATGAGTTTGGCAAAATTTCACAACCACAATATCTATAATATGCTATCTATAGATCCTTTACCGTGTTCAAATCCGTTACTACATTTTTAAAACCTGGCTACAAGATAGAAGTCCTTTAACGTCATCAGTCATCATTATCTACAAGTTGTTCAATGAAAAATGCTTGAGTCATGGAAAGTGTGCCACGAGCGATTAAAAAAAAAGGCTACATGTCATTCTGAAAACTGTAAGTAGTTTAAGAAAAATTTATCTACACTTAGAGCATCTCCAACAAATTCAACAAATTTTTATACTGTTTGGAGAATGAACAGTGACTTTTACCTTTATCTTCCCACTTTTTCAAATACACTTTCCAACAGATTCTCTATCCCATTATCTATCTCATTTAAATATTATTTCTTCATTCATTATTTATTCTTTTTTTAACAACTACACATCTTATAACATTTTTTTATTCAACACCTAATTATTATAATAGAAAAAATGCATTTGAAGAATGAACAGTAGCCTATCAGACTTGATGGGTTACTGTTCATGAGCCAAAAAAAAAATCCAAGAATACCGCATCTGCTGGAGCATGAACAGTCTACATATTCTCCAAAATTTAGCCAAAAAACAAGTATACCGCATTTGTTGGAGATGCTCTTAGTTTGGCAAAAAAATGGGGTACAAGTTACAGAAGGAAAGAGTGCTACACATCATTTAGCACAAAATCACATTATCCAAGTATAACAAAGAACTTTCTCCGTGGATTATGCGAGTATGGATCATATTTTCTTGTCTACTGTACGTTTTTAGATCCCTGTAAACTAAATTGTTTAACCTAATTAATTAATCAAGTGAATACTTAGGTTTATTATTCAAATCTAAGTTAATACAAAATAATCATATCATGTAAATAATGCAAAAATATAAAGAATATATGATATGATAACCCAGGAAAACCAAATTGGTAAAAACCTGGGGAAGATTTAACCTAATTATCCCCAAGATAAAATAGATCCACTATGAAAGAATTGAAATTTTTACAATAGAACTTAGAGCACTAACATCCTATTACTACCTCGAGTAGAAAACTTACTACTACGACCACGTGACAGCTCTGAGTCCATGGACTACTTCTTACTTTGATTCACTCAACCACAAGTTCTCCTACTTGTGACTTTGAGACTACACTCAAAGGTTTCAGATATTCTTTAAGTTCTTTATGAATCAACTAAAGCGATCACCAAGTTTTTGACATGAATCTTGATCTTGATAACCCTAAGTGTGTATGAAGGTAAACACCTCTAGGTCTCACAAGAGATTCAACACACAGCACATCAAAGATTTTAGAGAGCTTTTAGGTACAAAACCCTAGATCTACAAAAGAGGCACAATATGCACTCTAATCTCTCTGAAAAGCCTTGAAAACCCTACCTAGGGTTATCTTATGGTGTCCTTTAAATACTGGAAATAACAGATCGCGATTTGGGCTTCAAATGGATAAGTTATGGCCTTTTTACATTTGTTGATTTTTGCTGATCTGCAACTTTCGATCGATCGAATCTAATTTTCGATCGATTGAGCCTTGCAGAAATTGAATAATAATTTTCTGCAATTACTCGATTCCAAACTTAATTTAAACCAAACTTTGAGCAAGTCTAAATGTTTTGATCATGATTTGCCAACATATACAAATTGAAGTTCTAATATTATTAGCCTTTAATTTTGAATGGAATAGTAGTTTCAGACATTGTCATCAATTCGTTGAGACTTTGGGCAAGGCAAAAGCCATTGTTAAGGTTCAACCCCAAAGCATTGCTGCAGTCAGGGAAACAAGTGAATACATGAATAATCCCACTTTAATAAACGGTGGAGATTGCAGTTTATAAAAGTGGAGCTCCTTAAAGTTTTAATAGAATCCAATGAATTTTGGAGAAAAGGATTTGTGCTACTCAAATATGTCTCAATACATTATGCAACCCAAAACATGGCCTTCCAATTCTCTTTTTCTTCTCTCTGGCCCCATTGATATTGTACTGTTATAAATACTAAGTGTTCGTTTGGCATTATTAATTTTGCTAACTTATTTTACTATTCAGCTTATTTTTGCTACTATTCATGGGTCTTACTACACTTTTTGGTATTATTCATGATCCCATTATACTATTTCAGCTAACTTTTACCTTTATTTACAGTACTTTCAGCAAAAAGTTTTCAATTTCAACAAAAATAAGCTGATCCCAAACAGACCATAAATATACTTATTTTCTTCCCATTGCTTTCAAGGTACCAAGCCAGAGCCACAAAAGGTTATGTTGTTAGGTTCAATGTGATTATGCAATCTAAAGATTAGACCAGTATTCCTTGACAAGTTGCCCAAACAGGGAAACTTCTGTCTTCATTAACTTCATTGGTTCATCATACTCAGGGGCGGAGGCATGTTATGCATTGAGGGGGCCATGGCCCCCCCAAAATTTTTTAAAACCTCTATAATAGTAGGAGCAAATAGGTCTCACACTCTCTCATTCAAGAGCTGGCCCCCCTATGAGAAAAACTTGGCCCCTCCTCCAATATGTAGCCATAAAAATGCCCCACCCCAAATTCCTACTTTTCATCCTTTTGACTTTTCCTTTCCTTCTCTAAGACATGTCAACCATATCTCACATTTTTTTTTTCTTGAGTGAGGCCATATCCCATAGCTATTCAAGACCTATGTTGTACTGGTGTGGGAATTATTATCAGAGAGAAGAGAGACTATGAGGGTACAATATTAGACTACTAGTGGGAATGAAATTGATTTTGAATTTAGTTGGGATGAATGAAATTGATTTTGAATTTATTTTTGACCATAGTAGTCAAATTTGGTTGAATTTATCTGGTGTTTATTTTATGGTTGCGTATAGTGATTTTGTTATATTTAATTTCTATAAATATAATTTCTTATAAATGTAGTCTAATTTTGATTAGATTTAATGTTTTTTTTCTAAAACTAATGCAAGAAGACATGTATATATGTATATATGTTATACTTCGTATTTTTTTTTGAATTGCAAATCAATATGATAATATTACTTCGGCCCCCCCAACCAAAAATTTCTGGCTACGCCCCTGATCATACTCCATTATTTTTCCTGAAATAGAATAGATACATTTCCTTCTGAACATTGAACAATATGCCAAATTTATTGCTTCATGCATCTCTATTAAATATCACAGTTTTATATTTGGGTTTTTGTTATTTAATTGTATATACCATATAGTCTGAACTTCAGATCCTTCTATAAAATGCATACTGCATATACAGTTGACACACATTGTCAAAAGAAGTGGACAAGTACAACATGACTCATCTGCATATCGTGAAGTCAAAAGTGAATTGCCTTATCTATTCTGTAAACGTTGTGAAGTCAGATCTAGCTAATTAGCTGACATTAACATAATGAAAGGCATCCACAGAAAAATAGACGATTTGGTGCAAAAACACAGGGAATATTCTATAGAAAAGGGTTGAAGTAATATATGTGACTCACCATCACTAATAGCGAGAACCATCGAGCAATACATCACTGTAGGTATCCTGTGAGCCACAGTGATCACGGTACAATCTGCAAATTCAGTCCGAATGTTTTTCTGAAGAATCATATCAGTTGCATTATCAATTGATGCAGTTGCTTCATCGAGCACCAATATCTTACATCTCCTCAAAAGTGCTCGCCCTAAACAGAAATGTTGCCGCTGCCCCATGCTCCAATTTGACCCATATTCCACAACTGCTATGCAGGTTCTTTGTTGATAAAGATCAAAATCTCAAATACTTATGCTGTTAAAGCAATCAGAAGTGGAAAAGGACCAAAGTAATACCTCCCATATTTCTTGGTCAGAATGTTGAGACAAGGGTCCAAATTGAATCTCACAGTCCCATTAAAAAGATTAGAATCTTGAGGTATTATTCCAAAACGTGACCTCAGATCATGAAGTCCAATTGTAGAGATGTCAATGCCATCAACAATAATATTCCCCCCTGCTGGATCCACAAGACGAAAAAGAGCACTTATAAGGGTTGTCTTCCCACTGCCAGTTCTGCCAACAATACCAATCTTGTGCCCTCCTTCAAAAGTGCAGTTTATCCCGCAAAGAACAAGTGGTGCATTGGGACTATATCTGACCTGTTTCAAATAAATTTTCTCAGTATATACAGAGACCTTCCTCAAATTTAACATTAAAGGAATTAACGTTTACCTGCAAATCTTGTATCTCCACTTTACCCACAGCCGGCCAATTAGTTGTGGGCCGGTTCCCTTCTATTACTTCAGCTGCTTCACTGGGAATATGCATGTATTGGTTTAGCCTTTCTACACAAATCATGTTATTTTCTAAAGTGCACCGCTTTTGAGCTGTACGGACAAATATCATATTTAAGGAAAGACCACAAGAAAGTGTCATTCCGATGAATCCTGTAGTTGAAAATTTATATGGTCATTTGTAAAGCTAACCGTATGATTGCAATTTGCAATGGTCATACTTCCAAGAAATATAAGGTATACTGATCAGAGGTAAAAACTGTCGAACCGACCATTTCCATCCATTGAATCAACCACTCAATTGCAGAGAAACTGTGGAAAAAAGGACTAGCATTTGTGTCAATGAGGTCAAGATTCTTTGCGAAGAACTGGTCTTCCTTCTTAAAAGCCCTTATTGTGAATTTGTGATGACTCCTACTGCAGACTCTGCTAGATGATTAGCTACTAATGATTTCGTTGTTCCATTGATCCGCATCAACTCTTTTGCAGAGGCATAGTAATATCTCTAGTAATGTAAAAGGAAATTAAATATACTTACTAAAACAAAAGAGAACTCAATGACGTTTCACTTTTTTTTTGATGAGAAACTCTGCGTCATAATATTAAGAAGAAAAGAAAATGTTTAGTTACAAGCAGAAGCATCAGAGGCAATAGCAGCTTCTAAGAAGCTGGGGGTTTCCTCAACCCAAGCCTCAAAATCATAAACAAATTTAGCATGAAACAGAAACAAAAAAAAAAAAAACAAAAAACAAAAGAAGAAGCGTCCTTGAAGAGTGCAAGAAAGGACAATTGCTACTCAGCACAATTAATCCGATCAGATGAACATTTTCATCTAATTCTTAAACCTTTTCACCACATACCTTAAGAAATGTTGGGTCCAAGAATGAAACTTAGAAGTTCTATACTCTTATCCAAAACACATGAATCAGTTACTATAATACTAAATTTCGTTATTTATTGGTGGCATATATTTGATCAAGATTTTCTCATATTACTTCGATGATTTCATTCTAGATTTTAAATTCTTATTGATGCAAAGCAATTCCAACGTCCAGAGTTTGTTTATATGCATTGTAATAAATCTCACTTCATGTACTCATGTCTTACAGTTTCATGCAGCCAAGGATGATGGTTCCAGATTGTATAAAATATCATTGGTTTAAATGGCGTTGAACGAGTTTGCTATTTATTAATTATTGGTCCAGAGTTTGCTATTTATTTACAAGGGATTTGAGTTTTTTTTTTTCAAAATTGTTTATGGGCCAAAGAATGGGCTGGTTTTTTTTTTTGGGTTTTTTTTTTCTTGAGAGTAGAACAAATAATTTATTTATTTATTTATTTATTTGAGAGTGTTCCTAATTTTGATTAAGGGTGTTCCTAATTTTTTTTAAAGGGTAAACAAATAAAAAAATTATTATTATATATATATATATATATATATATTTCAATTCAGGGTGTTCCCAGGAACACCCTGAGTTCAACGTGGCGTCGCCACTGCATGACAGGGACATTAACATTGTATGTTCGCAATGCTTACCCCACTATGCATCCTTCCTAGAGGTGTGGAATCATAGGACATGGATGCACGAAAAAGAGAGACTAATAGCTGTGAAAACAATGATTTCGAAGATTTAAGACCCAAAGCAAGTATAGAAATGGATCTACAGGATATAAAAAGTATTGAGGCTAATCCAATCAGCATATAAACCATGACCAATCTCAATGTGCTAACATGAGGATTATCAATGTTAGCAGCTATTCACGAGTTCTGTAATATCTGAAAAACCACAAATATTAGGTGAGAGAGACTGGCTATGAAGAAGAGCAAAAACCTTTTGTTCTGATTTAGATATTGCTTGTAAGCTTTAAGGCCAGTATCTCCAATTTCTCTCTCTTCTTGCTTAATCAATTGTTCACCTTTACATGCTTTTAATTGTTGGGTTTTGTGGACCCTAGTTATATTTGATATGGTTAACCCGACCCGACCCGAATAATGTTGCGTGGTTTTTTAATGAGAGATTTTCTGAGGCTTAGTCCATGCACTCATTGTGTATCTTGTGCGCAGGAGGTAGAAAAACGCAATTTTGGTGATTAGGGTTTTGTTGTTGTTGTCGTTCTTGAGAGATTGAAACACTGTAGCTGCACTTTATATTTTTCCCTGATAATAGTGAAATCCCTGCAACTCCGTGGACGTAGGCAAATTGCTGAACCACGTAAATACTGTTTTATACATGTGATTGTTTTCTTTGGCGTGTGTTTTCTCTATTTTTGTTTCTCACAGGTTGGGATTTCGGGTTGAATTCCCTACATTAATTGCTTCTCAACATTAGTGTTTTTAATCTCTCTGGAAGATGTTCCTTGTTTATGGGCAGAACTAACAACTGCAAGCCTTTCAGAACCCGCTGTCTCTTTATGTGCATTAACAAGGTCCTGAAATAGTTTCCTTGAGGCCAACAACTGATGATAAGGAGCTTCTTGTAAGATTTCCCCATTTGACATCAACTGTCCAAAAAATAAATCTCACACCAAATCATTATGTGGAGTTAACAAATTCTAACTAATGATAATATCTATATCAAATTACATACAAGGTATAGATCAATATGGTCTGTAGGCTAAGTGGCTCTTGTAGTGCATAATTCTTGACATAACTAAAGATGATTGGAGTTCAACCAAATCATTATGAGTGATGGGGAGATCGAGAAAATAATAGAACAATGGTAACTGATAAACTACTATGAGACAAGGTTCAAAATCAAGCCCACCTACTCTGATGCCTTGATAAACTACCATTTGCCCCAAAAAGTTTAAGTTGTTAGGAAATTGAGAATTTAATCATTTGACCATTATTCAAACAATAACAAATTTAAATTCTTTAGCCGGTTTTTGAAGATTTTGTTATAGGATGCATTTAGCAAGGTTAATCTCATCTGAGTGGAAAACTTTGCATGCTCTTGTTCTCAGATTAGCCTAGAATGCTTATATAAATAGTATGTGGAGGGACAGGAACATAGAGCTCATTATAATATACAACAACAAAAACAACAAAGTTTTAGTCCTAAAATTTTGAGGTTGACTATGGATCCTCAGCAACTTAATTAAGATTGGCCACATGTATTCTTTTGAGCTCATCATAATATCCATAAAGAAAAATAAAAAGAAAATATCTATAAAGATATCAATAATGTGCTTTCTAGCATTAATCAAGTTGTCAAATCACATAGTCATTAGCTAAACGAAATAGGCAAACTCAAATTAGAACCGAGTACTTTCAAACAGTTGGGGTGTATATCTCAGTGTTTTATTTGGTAATCTTTGTTTTATTCTAACTATGCGTGGAAATATGTAATTATTTTGAGATATGGTATAATATATAATTTATTATCTAAATTTGATTGTAGATAATGTGCTCTCTTAAAATTAAACAATTTTTAAAAGTAATTTCTATCTCTCTATTTTTATAAATATTTAATTTTATAATTTTTGGTGTTTTTATTGATATATATTTTTTGAAGTGGTTCATATTCTTCTAACTATTGTTATTATGCATTATATTTTACTAATTTTTTATGGTACAACTAAAATTTTTAACTTTCAAATTTTTCTCTCTTAAGAAGATTATCATGATAATAACAAATTATCATATAAATACAATTTATATTACTCAAGTAATTGATAGTACTCTCAACCCAAACCTCTATTTTCTCATTCTTATGTAAGTACCTCAAAGCGGACCGAAATGGACCGAAGTAATCTTAATGGACCAAAACGGATTGAATTGGTCTTGAATGGATCGAACTAGACTGAGTTGG